>SJYV01027655.1:210445-230267 GCA_006410875.1 Neotragus pygmaeus
CTCCTTTTCGTCTTCCTTCTCTTCTTTTCACAGCTATTTGTAAGGCCTCCCCAGACCGCCATTTTGCTTTTTTGCATTTCTTTTCCATGGGGATGGTCTTGATACTTGTCTCCTGTACAATGTCACGAACCTTATTCCATAGTTCATCAGGCACTCTATCTATCAGATCTAGGCCCTTAAATCTATTTCTCACTTCCACTGTATAATCATAAGGGATTTGATTTAGGTCATACCTGAATGGTTTAGTGTTTTCCCTACTTTCTTCAATTTGAGTCTGAATTTGGAAATAAGGAGTTCATGATCTGAGCCACAGTCAGCTCCTGGCCTTGTTTTTGTTGACTGTATGGAGCTTCTCCATCTTTGGCTGCAAAGAATATAATCAATCTGATTTCAGTGTTGACCATCTGGTGATGTCCATGTGTAGAGTCTTCTCTTGTGTTGTTGGAAGAGGGTATTTGCTATGACCAGTGCATTTTCTTGGCAAGGTTCATTCACTGCCTTTACCACCAAATCCCCCTAAAGAAATTTTTTTCATCTCAAAAAGACTCTGAAAAGCACTCTATGATCCAAAATCCAACTAAATTATATTCAGCTATGATTCTTGTTCTTATGAAAATATGGCTTTTCTTATAGTGTTACCCATGTTTCCTAATCAATTATATATATATAAGACTTCATATTTATTAAAAAATAATTTTAAAATTAAGAAAATTCATTTTGAAAAAGATATAAGGTGTGAAGTGTTTAGCATAGTGACATATATAGTAAACTCTCAATAAATCACAAATACACTTGTTATGATTTTATGTAGTTCTTTCACTCCTTGGTAATAGCTGTTATTTTGAAACACAGTTTGGATGAAAAATCTTTTGAATAGTCATATAATGACTTGATTATGTAGTACATGTGGCTAAAATGCCCTTTCCCTACCACCAAGAAACACTAGCAAATTCAAAATCTTTGAAATATTAATAATGAAAACCCCGAATTCTATTATTGTCCACAAATAAGTTATATATTCATTTTAATAAAGATATCTGATGAATGACCCTTATAAACATTTTAGTCCATATTCAAATAATTATGTTCATGTAGCACATAAGCAGCTATAAAGTAGACAGAAGACATAGTGGGGGGAAAAATAACTGCTCCAAAAATCAGAACTTGAATCAAGTTCTGATTCTGTCACTACCTAATTCATTAAGCTTGGTAGGATCAATTCCCTCAAGGCAGCAGATTTCTTACCTGCAGCAGGAGAGGACTGGACATTGTGCTGGTTTGTGCTTTGTCAACTTGACTAAGATCACAACAAACTGTGGAAAATTCTTAAAGAGATGGGAATAGCAGACTACCTCACTTGCCTCCTGAGAAATCTTTATGCAGGTCAAGAAGCAACAGTTAGAACTGTACATGGAACAACAGACTGGTTCCAAATAGGGAAAGGAGTACATCCAGGCCGTATATTGTCACCTTGCTTATTTAACTTATATGCAGAGTATATCATGCAAAATGCCAAGCTGGATGAAGCATAAGCTGAGATCAAGATTTCTGGGAGAAATATCAATAACCTCAGATATGCCGATGATTACCAACCTTATGGCAGAAAGCAAAGAAGAAATAAAGAGCCTCTTGATGGAACTGAAAGAGGAGAGTGAAACAGTTGGCTTGGAACTAAGCATTCAGAAAACTAAGATCATAGCATCACTTCATGGCAAATAAATGGGGAAACAATGGAAAAATTGAGAGACTTTATTTGGGGAGGGGGCTCCAAACTCACTGCATATGGTGACTGCAGCCATGAAATAAAAGATGCTTGTTCCCTGGAAGAAAAGCTATGACCAATCTGGACAGCATATTAAAAAGCAGAGACATTACTTTGCCAGCAAATGTCCGGTTTTTCCAGTAGTCACGTATGGATATGAGAGTTGGACTATAAAAAAGCTGAGTACTGAGGAATTGATGCTTTTGAACTGTGGTGTTGGAGAAGACTCTTGAGAGTCCCTTGGACTGCAAGAAGAGCCAACCAGTTAATCCTAAAGGAAATCAGTCCTGAATATTCATTGGAAGGACTGATATTGAAGCTGAAACTCCAATAATTTGGCCACCCAATGTGAAGAACTGACTCATTGGAAAAGTCCCTGATGCTGGGAAAGATTGAAGGCAGGAGGAGAAGAGGACAACAGAGGATGTCATCACTGACTTGATGCACATGAGTTTGAGCAAGCTTCAAGTGATGGACAGGGAAGCCTTGCATGCTGCAGTCCATGGGGTCGCAAAGAGTCAGCCACGACTGAGCAACTGAACTGACTGAACTTGACTAAGGCTGAGGAATAAATTTCCCAGAATTCCTTTCTCTGTTATGATTGTAGACTAGAATTACTAGAAGAGCAACTTGCCTGAGATTTGGAAGATCAGAGGAAATCAGGCCATTACTCTTGGGAGACTATCCTAGTCTGGCCTGGTGTTGAGCAGATGCCTGTTGTCTAGTAGACCTTAGCTTATGTGCATTTCCCTCTACTTTGTTTACAGTTCACCTTTCTCTCTGCCAGGTCCACCAGCAGGGACTTGGCTGCAGAATCACAAAGGTGATAGCTACACAGAAGCAGAGTTTCCTGAGAGGCAGCTAATGCCATTGAACTCCCTTCCTGCTTTGCCCTTTGTGGTCCCCATTCACAGCCTGAACAGGCTATTATCCTGGATTCCCTTGAAAGCTTCTATTTGTTCACTCACATCAGTGATTAAGGTGGATTGATTAATGACATTTTCAGATCTTCCAACTCCACTGTAGACTGTCACTTCTTCAGTTCCTCCCATATTCTAATTCCTGTAATAAATCCTTTATTCACATTATACCTATAGTGGCTCTTTCCCCCTGATTTATGAAATGTGATGATGTGCTCTAAAGCCTCCTCCAAATCTGATATTCTAGGTTTCTCAGAGTCCATTCAGTACAATATCATATGATGTATGCATAGCTCAATAAACAGCAGAAACAGGTTCAAGTCCATTCATTTATTTCTAACAGGTGACAAGGAGGTTAAGTCATATTGTGAGTTTTCACGTGACTTCCCAGAACACCACGAGTACTGAGTTCTCCAATTTCAAATATATAACCAATAAAAGGATTTACAGTGACTGCATATGGATTAAGTAGACACTCAGGCTCACCTGCATAATGGTATATATTTAGAGCACAAGTGCTTAAATAGGAAATTAAATAAGAAATAACAAATACTTCTATTCATGCTTCTTAAGTATACAAAGATAAAATGGAGACTAAAGATTTGTTCAGGGGCCAAGGCCATGGCTGAGTCCTCACCCCAACTCCCTCCCATTAGCCCTTTTGCAAAAGCATTTCACTTGTATCTAAAGGTGAACAATATCTCAGAAACTTTTCCAAGACAATAAATCAAGAAAGCTGGTTTGTTCACATTTTTTTCTTTTCTTTCCTTTCTTGAGGTGAACCTCCCACAGAGAGTTATACCATGCAAAGGATTCAACAAAATGAATGAAAATATATTTATATCACTCATGGATTACTTTTCTGTGGCACGGTTTCAGTCAACAGTCCTGAAGGAAAAAAACAATGTATGTGTGTCTGTGTATTGTATAGTTCCTTAACTTTATAATTGCAGCTGTTCAAACATTTATTATTTCATACGACAAAATAAGAAATTCACTGAAGCACAGAGAAGCAGAGAATTCTTCCATCAGTTTAGCATTTGTTCCGGGATTTAAACAAAGTAAATTAAGAATGCATGTGGTTTTCACATAAAGTAGTTTGGCTTCTTCAAATCAATTCCAAACTTATCCCTTTGTTGCTATCTTCTTCGGCTGAAAGCATTACCAATTCATTTTTGCATGCCATGTTAATAATAAAAGTTAAGATTGGCATATTACTTTACAGATTAGAAAAACAGTTTTATGTACATGAGATAAACAAACAAGGTATAGTAGAAAAAGACACTGGCTTTGCAGTTCAAAGATCTTTATCACCCATGCAATAGAGTGAGTGGGACTGACATGGGGGATCACAGCTATCCTGAGCCTCAAGTTTCTAACAAAATTTCTGTAAAGCTCGGATAGATCATGTATGTAAAGATGATTTGTGAAAGGTCTGGAATGAGATAAATAAAGGTATTAAAACATTTTGTTTTACAGATGAGGAACAGCCATAAAATTATTCACCCAAAGTTAAATAGACTCATATTAGGACCAGAAATCCAATGTCTTGACTCTGAGGGTAATATTCTTTCCACTCCATATCACTGCCTCTCATTCATTACTTTTGTTTAAAAAGGAAAACATTTTTTTTTTAGTGTGAGACACATTATTTTATGTAGAAATTCCAAAAGAAACAAGATATCTTAAAGATGAAAGTCCAAGAGCAAGAGATTCGATTCCAAACATTCTGAGTTTAAATCAGAGCTCTCGTCCTCACTAGCTTGTTGACTGAGTACATTAATTAATGTTTCTGTGGTTCAGTTTCACTATCCTTAAAATCTAGATAGAATTAACATCAACAGCATGGGGCAATTTGAAGATTACATAAGTAGACACATGTAAAGCACTGAGAATAGTCTTGATAGAGAAGAAGCATTAAATAATGTAAGCAATTATTATATAAAGAATCATATAGGGCCATGATGTTAATGAGATTATTATAGTGGATATTATTATACTGAGCTTGCTGTCAGTCATAAAAGAATTGGTATCCTTAAGAACATTAGGGAAGAAGTGAGGAAGACAAGTGCAGGATGATGCTGACTTCATTACCAAAACCTGAGCAGAGCTCCTTAGAAGGCAGTTCCAGATTCAAAATGAGCTATACCATTCATTGCTGAAAAGTCCAGAGCTCATGGAAAAACCATATTTAAATAAAGGTTTGCATTGCTTATTTCTTTTTCAATAAAACTGTAGGATCTTTGAAAGGCTTAGAAATGACTAGAAAGTATGCCAGATGTGCTGCTTTCTATACTTAGAGTTATTTAGAAGTTCAACTATAGAAGGATCATTTGATATAATATGTCTATAGTAAATACTGTACACGAGAAACACAAATATTAGAATGTTAAATGTGGGAAGGGAATTTATAGCACATCTGGTCACACAAATCCCCATCCCATCTAAAAACTAACCTTCCTCAAAACTAACTTTCCTCAAAACTAACTTTCCTCTTCAACATCCCCTATAAGCAATCTTCTAATAATGAATGCTTTGAAGGACAGGAAAATGCTCACCTCCCAGTGAAGTTCTCCTAACACGGCAGCAATAGACTTTCAGAAAGGTTATTTTTTAATTTTGAATGCTATTTAGTTGCACATCAACTTCTATTATTATGAACTAATTCCAAGTCCAAAGAGAATAACAATATTTTATAAACAATAAAATTTGTGTAAAGGTACTGTGAAATTTAAGTTGCTGGACTAATAAACTTTATAAAGTAAGCTGTACTTGAGTATCTTGAGATGGTCTTGACCTCATGGGCCTGAAAAATAGACATCTGAAGCTTGATAGTCATTATCTTTTAATTTTCATAAAAGATATGTGCCATACTTACTATATGTGTCCAACATACAACTTTCATAAAAGAATTTTCAGTTTAATTTGTGTAGATATTTATTTCCTCCCACTCAAAATCATTTGTTGATGATGTACTTCTATTTTACCTCACTCTGACCTACATTTTCATTACTGTTGGAGGAGGTCATCTAGAGGACATGATCACAGGTTGACCTGCAAGCTGAACCTGGACAATCCAAGGCTTCTCACCCATTCTCTTGCCTTTGCACTGTACTCTCTGCCCACCATTCCCGTAGCCAAAGCTATTTGAAGGATGCAACCTGAGAGTTATGTGTCTTGAGACTATTTGGATGGTATATGTGACTCAATCCTGTTAAGACTTTTAAGATTCTGGTAGCTGAGTGTGAAGATTTACTTGTCCTGTGACTGCTCAAGACAAACCTCAAATGTAAGTTTCTACCAGTCTGAAGTGGTCTGTTTCTTTCTTCAGTCTCTCTTTGCCCTTTATATGGGGGGGGGTCCACTTTAAATTTCACCCAGGGAGCTTCTAAGGCTGAAATCAAACAACTGGAGAGCCCCCCAGGAGACTGAAGAAATGGGTCTTGGCAAAGAGACACCTGTGGGGGAAAGCCTGGACGGGCCATCGGCTTCTATGTGGGGAGGGCCCTTGCTGTGTGATTACCAGGATGCTCCCCAAAGCTCCAGCTGGTATGATGCTTTTTTTTTTTTTTTCTGAGAAACTGTTCATAGCACACTGTTGCAAAGAATGGAAATGGATTATTGCCTTGATGGGCTGGCATCTAGTATGGGCAGTTCAGTTGACCACCAATGCCCAGATAGAGGCTGAAGCCGCAGTTAGAAAGTTGGAAGACATGCTCAGGTTAGAGAAGGATGCGTCATTGTCCACTACTCTACCAGCTTCTTGGTGAGCAGACAAGGTGGAAGCTCAGGATGATGAGTTGGAGCACATAGTGCGCCCTTTTGCAAAAGTCGTTATTCAGCTGCTCAGTCACATCCAACTCTTTGTAACCCCATGGACTGCAGCACGTCAGCCCTCCCTGTCCTCCACCAACTCCCAAGGCCTGCTCAAACTCATGTCCATTGAGTCGGTGATGACATCCAACCATCTCATCCTCTGTTGCCCCCTTCTCCTCCTGTCTTCAATCTGTCCCAGCATCAGGGTCTTTTTCAATAAGTTCTTCACATTGGGTGGCCAAAATAATGGAGTTTCAGCTTCAGTATCAGTCCTTCCAATAAATATTCAAGATTGATTTTCTTTACGATTGACTGGTTTGATCTCCTTGTAGTTTAAGGGACTCACAAGAGTCTTCTTCAACACTGCAGTTCAAAGGCATCAATATTTTGGTGCTCAGCCTTCTTTATGCTCCAATTCTCAAATCCATACAAGACAACTGGAAAAACCATAGCTTTGACTAGATGGACCTTTGTTGGCAAAGTAGTGTTTCTGCTTTTTAATATGCTGTCTAGGTTGGTCATAGCTTTTCTTCCAAGGAGCAAGTATCTTTTAATTTCATGGCTGTAGTCACTGTCTGCAGTGATTCTGGAGCCCATGAAAATAGTCTGTCATTGTTGCTATTGTTTCCCCATCTGCCTGCCATGTAGTGNTGCTGTCTAGGTTGGTCATAGCTTTTCTTCCAAGGAGCAAGTATCTTTTAATTTCATGGCTGTAGTCACTGTCTGCAGTGATTCTGGAGCCCATGAAAATAGTCTGTCATTGTTGCTATTGTTTCCCCATCTGCCTGCCATGTAGTGATGGGACTGGATGCCAAGATTTTAGTTTTTTGAATGTTGAGCTTTAAGCCAGCTTTTTAACCCTCTTCTCTCACCTTCATGAAGGTCTTTAGTTCCTCTTCACTTTCTGCCTGAAAGGTGGTATAATCTGCATATCTGAGGTTTACTGATATTTCTCCTGGAAATCTTGATTCCAACTCATGCTTCTTTCAGCCTGACACTTTTTGCATGTTGTACTCTGCATATAAGTTAAATAAGCAGGGTGACTATATACAGCCTTGATGTACTCCTTTCCCAAATTTAAACCAGTCTGTTGTTCCATGTCTGGTTCTAACAGTTTCTTCTTGACCTGCACACAGGTCTCTCAGGAGGCAAGTCAGGTGGTCTGGTATTCCCATCTCTTGAAGAATTTTCCACAGGTTGTTGTGATCCACACAGTCAAAGGTTTTAGCATAGTCAATGTAGCAGAANTCTAACAGTTTCTTCTTGACCTGCACACAGGTCTCTCAGGAGGCAAGTCAGGTGGTCTGGTATTCCCATCTCTTGAAGAATTTTCCACAGGTTGTTGTGATCCACACAGTCAAAGGTTTTAGCATAGTCAATGTAGCAGAAATAGATGGGGTTTTTTTTTCTGGAATTCTTTTGCTTTTTCTATGATCTACTAGGTATTAGCAATTTGATCTCTGGTTCCTCTGACTTTTGTAAATCCAGCTTGAACATCTGGACATTTTGTTGCAGATTAAATAAAAGTCTAAGTGCTTGTGATAATGCATGATTGAAACACCAAAAAATGAAATTCTGGAAAGGTGATGAAAACAATGAGGAAGATGTTGTGGTTGACGGTAAAGAGGGCAAAAAGGCCTTGCTAGTCAAAACCTAATTCAGAGGAAAAATTTTAAGTAACAATTACCCTATATCTGATAATAAGGAAATATACTAAATACACTCTAAAACTCCTAAAGGAAAAACTTGGGTTTCTTTCTGTTTACAGTTTTAAATATTATCATGTCATGGATAAAACAGGGGATAGGTTTTCAAATATATAGAATGCTACAGAAGCTCCCTTGCCCCAAAATCTAGCCACTATGTTCTCCATAGTGGCTGTACTCTTCATNCTCCTAAAGGAAAAACTTGGGTTTCTTTCTGTTTACAGTTTTAAATATTATCATGTCATGGATAAAACAGGGGATAGGTTTTCAAATATATAGAATGCTACAGAAGCTCCCTTGCCCCAAAATCTAGCTACTATGTTCTCCATAGTGGCTGTACTCTTCATATCATTATTCATCAAGGACTAATATAAATCTTAAAAGTCTGTAAAGTCTGTAAAGAAAATAGTGAAAACTTTAGCTATGTGAGCAGTTACATTTGACACAATTTGGATTCAGTTATTGTTTATAAACTGGTGAATGTTTTTCATTTTTGTACATGATACATGGCTAAAATTTTAGAATAAAAAATATATCTCTGTGTTTGTTTTATATGTTTATATATGTCTAGGGTATGTATACATGATATGCTTATACTTTTAAATGGCATTTCCAAAATCAGTTTGTAAAAGAGTTCATTTAATTGACTTAGACTTATGTGAATTAAGTATTCCTAAAACTCTCCAAAATATAGAAATTAATGCAAATATTTTGAAGTTCATGTGATTTGGATTAATCTTCAGTAAATAAAAGCTATTTTAAGTTTGTTGGCTTAATTAAAATAGATATGTTTTCAGTGTTATCAGCATTAAATTTAATGCAAGCATATACTTTTTTTATTCTGCCTGGGTTTACTAGTCAAATAAATCATATTGTCCCTAATGCAAAATTTGTTGGCAAGAAAAATAATTTAAGATGATGGCTAGCTATGTAAAGTCTCATGAAATTTTCATGAGTGATCTAAACAAAATTGTTAAGAACAATCAAATTAAATACATGCAAATAGATATAGAGAGTTGGGAAGAGAGTGANCCATTCTGACTGGCGTGAAATGGTACCTCATTGTGGTTTTGATTTGCATTTCTCTGATAATGAGTGATAATTGTGTAATTTTAATTAGCTAAAATTGGATGTATTTGTTACAGGTTTTTGTTTCTAAACTTTAATATCAATTGTGTACTTTGGTAATACTAAAACTTAATATTCTTTGGTCTGCTGAAAGGCAAGTTTTCTTGAACTATTGGTCAGCACCTGATAAGAGATTACAAAAGGATTTTTTTCACTTTTTAATTAATCTTCCTAGAGGCAAAGATTTTGTATTTTATCAAAATAATTCCCTGTGCTTTATGTTGTCTTTGATTAGGAAACTCAATCATCTCAACATTAAAAAAGCTTTTTTTGTTCACAGCTATGTGATCTCTGTATTTGCCTTTAAAATCTTTTATTGTCACTTTAGTTAGATTGATAATTAAATATTATTACATAAGAATCCGTGTTCCTACTTAGTTAACTTTTGCTATTTCCTCAAAATCAAGTTCAAAATGAAGGCTTTGACTCTCTTTGTGTCTTTTTTCTCTTTCTTCTCAAGTTGAAAGCATAGTTGATTTTTACAAATCATTTTTATTTCTGAATTAATCTACTTATAGCAAAATAATTTCCTCTAAATACTGTTTTGACTGCTTCCTACATATTTTCCTATGTGGTTCTATTGTATGTTCGGTAAATAGGCAATAAGTTTAAGAGCTATGACCAGTATAGCTGTTATACAATTAGTTACTTGTAATTTTAGTTTTCAATTCTTATTTAACCAAACTTTTGATTTGGTTGTCCTTTTTTATATTTAATTTTTACTATTATAAAACTGTGGTCAACAAATCTGATCTACATTATTTTTTACTGTTCTGAATTATTGAAATGCTATAAATACTCCAAGGAGTGGAAAAAATATGCACACTTTTGTTGGCTCTATCTTCTTGCTTAGATATTCAGTTTTCAATTCTATTTTAGCCTATCTATTTTTTGTTTCTGCAATCCTGTTTTATTTTTGAAATTGATTTTTTTTTTCAAAACAGCCTGTTCATTTTCATGAATGAGTATCCTCAAAAATTTCTTTAAGTATATTAATTATACTTAGCTCTCTTCTGAATCCTAAATTAATATCTTGGAGTTTAGTTACTTGATTTTTTTAATGTGCACATTTGAAATCCTGGTTAACAGATATTGGGAGCAGATGAAGGTTTTTTCATTCCACCACATATCTTTATTGCCATGAATGTAAAGCAGATCTGAAACAAGGTTTACTGGGAGGCTTATTTCTCTGAGCATTAACACATCTTTACTTAAAGTCTGGAACCACTACAACTAATAATACCTTGTAACTATGTCAGGAGAAGCCGTGGAAATAAAGCTAATGCATTAATGATGTCTGAGTGAAAAATTAAAAAGGCTCTAGTTCTTGATGTCATTGCTTCAGATGAATAAACAATCCTGGAAAAGTCCTATGTGTGGATTTTTCATTTTGAATTAATATATTAAAAAATTTTATATCTTCTATGAATTAGATTTTCTATAATTATAGTCACAATCATCCAATTCAATACATCACTTTCTACAACCCATTTTCCAAAAAATAATCAGAGCAATCTTAAAAGCATACAGTACATTATGCTACTCATCTAACTACAATTCTTCAATTGACTTTTTGTCCTATTTAGAATAAAATTCAAACTCCTCCCTGGCTTACAAAACCTTATATCATCTGACAAAACCTTATAACATCAGCTTCTTAAAGAGCCCTTCATAAGTATCCAAATTAGAGCAACTACTTAGTAATTCTTTTTAATCACATTACTTATTTATTTATGCTGCATTTATCACCACCTATTATATATGTATTTATATATATATTTAAATGCCTGATATTCCTTTTAATAGTATAAGTTCTTTAAGAACAGAGATGTTTAACATCTTGTTCCTTGAAGCATTCCCATCACCTAGAAGAGTGCCTAACATTTAAGTCCTCAACAAATAGTTGTTGAAAAAGTGAATGAATCTATTCTTCATCTTCCAGAAATTCTCCATTTCTCTGGTCAGCTGGTGTTACTTTTCTCCAATGACTCATAGTACTATAGATCTATTTTTATATCTGTTACATCAGTTCAGTAGGATTTGGGAGGGAAACATAAATAAATTCATATATTCAATAGCATTTTTATAGGAATTAGAGATAACGTTACTGGGTAAAACCATCATTGACTTTGAATTTTATAGTGATGTGTACAGCAAGTTGGTTTTAACTAAGTAATATGAATTTTCTTACACTTCCCAAATCACTATAATTTCATTGTCTGTATATAAACAATGAGCCAGAAAAGAGCATCATACCTGAAACACATACAGAAGATGTCCTTTTAGTTCTTCCCACCTTAGACTTTCTCATTTGCTTTAAATAAATATAAAAATAAGCAGTCTCTAAATTCCAAGTATAGACTAGAAGAATGTGTTAACGAACACCCAAGCCCAAGTTTTCTTATCTGAGATACAAGAATGTAGATCAGTGATTCCAGGTTTTCCATATTGTAGATCATAATACTTTTCAAATAGGAATTAACTTTTCATTTTACCTGCTTAAGACATTTATGAATATTATGACCTTTGTTATGAAATAAAGGACATTATGAATCAAATATTGTAAAGAATATATCTAAGGTTAAAGAACTCTTCTTTGAATGAAAAACTTAGGTCTGTAAAAATTTAATTCATTGTTATTATTCATCTCATTTTCCAGTGAGCTAGTGGGAAACTTATCAGTTTTCAGTAGGTTGAGAACCAAAAGAAATAATCATCCTTGAAGATATTTTGTAAGTTATAAATCTCTTTATAAATATAAATTACAGATTTGATGTAAGACATGAGAGAGAGGGCCAGAGTGACTGTTGTCTTTTTCACCTGAGGCAGCGTAAGTTGCTTTAAACTGAGATAGGAAAACTACATTTTGGAGGAAAGATCAGCAACTTAGTTTTGGATGTGTTAAGCCTGAGGTATCTATTAGACACTCCAGGGGATGTGTCAGGCGGGCATTTGGATGTAGGAATTTGGGGTATATGGGAGAGACGCAGTCAGGAGACATAAATTTAGCAATTAATAGCTACCCTAGAGGTGGCTTTTAAAAGCCATGAATCTAGAGATCACCAAGGAAATGAGGCAGACACAGAAGAAAATCCATCTGTCCCCCGGGGCATTCTGTGTTCTGACATCAGAGGGGAGAGGAAAGCAAAAGGCACTGAAGAGGTCTGGTGTCAGAGACAACCCCAGGACAGCACAGTGCTGACAGTCAGGTGAAAACATTTTCCGGAAACATGAGGTTAGAGTATCTCCTTCATGCCCTTCAATGTATATAATGAGCAGGTAGAATGGAAAACAAGCAGGGTGCAGACCTTCACAGAGGCACAGCTTCAAGGTGCTCAGAGGAAGCACCAGGGGCCCGAGAGCAGAATCTGCAGATGTGCTAAATGATGGCTTGGAGATCTGGAACTCTAATTTATGTTTTGCCAGTGGTCTAATTGGGCAGTATGTCATTCTACAGAATCAAGTTTCAGGTAATGTAACAAAGTGTCAGTTTTAAAATCAACATTGTAAGGAATTTTCAGGTGTGTTCAAATATTACAAATAACATTTTGCTTGCCTAAAGAAACAGTTCCCATTTTAGAAAGACTTGCTTATGCCATCTTCTACTGGTGAAATCACCTATCATTTTTAAACTAAATTTTAATTTTCAGAAATTAAATCTATATCAACCTTTTAGGTAACATACAGATGCTATGATGATACATCACATGCAGCCATCATACCATAGTCAATTACAGTATCAGTAATAATAGTGAGCCCACCAAGAATAAAGTATAGGGTGAACACCCACTGTATTTTAACTGCTCTTTTTTAAACATAAGTCTCAGTTCCAGCAAAATCTTGCCTTGAGGCACTTAGTCTAGCTTAGTTTGCCCTGGTGCTATCTGACCCTATTGCCACATCTCACCTTTGTTCCTTAAGTTTCCCCAAGGTAAGGGGTGCTGTTTACTGCCCTCAATGCTGACTGGCAATGCCCTCCAGTGGTCACTGTGGAAAAAGAGCCCTGAAAGTAATGTCCGAACTTCCAATGAACCATGAGAATGAGAAGAGCTAATTGGTACCAAGAAACCACTGCCAGGGCATTAGCTTGTACAAATTTTTTTTTTCTTTCACACTTTTTAATTTGGTTCTTCTGGCAACTTATTTTTCTTGATATTCTTTCTAAACTTCTTTCTTTCTTGAAATTATTTCTAAACAGATAAATCTGCATCTTATTTAATATTTCAATGTGATCTTGATAAAAATATATATACGCTTAGAATTTATGGCATATCAGGCAAGTGAAGGCAGACAGTGCAAATGCTATTTTAAGCTTGGATGGATCCTGGAACAAAGAGAAATATTATATGAAGACATTTTTATTCCTGGAAAATAAATGCAAACGCAGTATTCACATTCTTTTCCTAAAATATGTTGCCTAGAGACCAAATGGAATCAATTGTCAATTGATCTGGTGAGAATCTCAATAGATGGTCTGTTTGACTACTCTTTATGAGGAAAGATGAGGATGAGTCTGTGAAGCTCTGTGGCAAGAAGGAATTAGAGAGGGAGGAGTGGATCTAAAAGCAAGAAAGAATAGAAAGAGAGCAACAAAAGAGTTCAGTTGAATTTAAAAGACAAAATGAATAAGAGAAAATAGATAACAATACTCAAAGAATGCACATATATTGTCATACTTTATATATGTATATTGTCAAACTAAATATATATATACAAAATGAATGTATATTTACATGTTTAATCTCTACAACAATCTTATGAGGAAACAAGTATTAATATAAATCTCCTTTTATATTTGAGAAAGTGGGAAGGAAGTTAAGGAACTTGATCAAAGTAAAAGATAGAATCCATGTCGTTTATAAAGAACATTATGAAAAAAGATTTTTTTTTAAATGGGAAGATGATATAGAAGTTTGGAAATAAGTTGTCAGTTCAGTTCAATCTCTCAGTCGTGTCCGACCCTTTGTGACCCCATGGACTGCAGCACACCAGGCCTCCTTGTCCATCACCAACTCCTGAAGTTTACTCAAACTCATGTCCATTGAGTTGGAGATGCCATCCAACCATCTCATCCTATCATCCCTTTCTCCTCCTGCCTTCAATCTTTCCCAGCATCTGGATCTTTTCATATGGGTCAGTTCTTCACATCAGGTGGCCAAAGTATTGGAGTTTCATCAGTCCTTCCAATGAATATTCAGGATTCATTTCCTATAGGATTGGCTGGTTGGATCTCCTTGCAGTCCAAGGGACTCTCAAGAGTCTTCTCCAATACCATAGTTCAAAAGCATCAATTTTTAGTGCTCAGCTTTCTTTACATGACTACTAGAAAAACAACAGCTTGACTAGATGGACCTTTGTTGGCAAAGTAATGTCTTTGTTTTTTTTAANTCCAGCATTTATTGTTTATAGACTTTTTGATAGCAGCCATTCTGACTGGTGTGAGATGGTACCTCACTGTCGTTTTAATTTGCATTTCTCTGATAATGAGTGATGTTGAGCATCTTTTCATGTGTTTGTTAGCCATCTGTATGTCTTCTTTGGAGAAATGTCTGTTTAGCTCTTTGGACCATTTTTTGATTGGGTCGTTTATTTTTCTGGTATTGAGCTTCATGAGCTGCCTGTATATTTTGGAGATCACCTGGCTTTTTAAAGTGCTTTGCCAAAACCCTTTGAGAATCTCCAGGAGCTTTTTAGAGCATGAGCCACCTCTTCTGTTTGCATGGCCTTGCAATAAACCTCTCTCTGCTCCAAACTCTGATGTTTCAGTTTGCTTGGCATCACAGTAGCACTCTTACAACTTGAGAATGCTAATAATTTGACATACACATACATACTACATGTGTCAAAAATTAAGTTAAGGCTTTTTTCTTGTTAAGACAAAGCAAACAAGAAACATGACTAAGAGAGGTAACTTCTTTGTCAAAGATTTGAGTCTAAAGTTTCCCTGCCTGAGAGCTAGGACCAGTCCAGCCATTCAAGTGACCATTCTAGTTAATAACTGAGACTGTTTCCCCAGGGGAAAAACTGGAAGGGCTTTTTAGCCCAGCCTAGCATCCAGGACCAGAGGAAAAGTCTAGGCCCAAGTCCTGGGAACAATCTGAGGCTTATTTCCTCCTATAATTTCTATTTAAGAAAATTGAAGCAGGCCATATACAGAATTTCAGTAGAGAAAACTGGAGAATAGAGAGCATAGGTATACCATTACACAAAAAGGATCCCAGGAGACTGGGAAATTTGGCACTCAATGGGTTATAATATATACTATAAGCCTGACCAGATAGACGCCAATCTTAGACTCATGAGTACCAAAAATTGAAGTGATTTAGAAATCATATTATGGGGAGGGAGGTGGGAGGAGGGTTCAGCATTGGGAACTCAAGTGCACCCGTGGCAGATTCATGTCAATATATGGCAAAACCAATACAGTATTGTAAAGTAAAATTAATAATAATAATAATAATAAATTTTTTAAAAAGAAATCATATTGCAGGGATTTCAAAACAGAATATGAGATTATGGCTTCAAAGAGCTTACTCAGATGAGAACTATCACATTGCCTGCCATATCAGTAAACAAAGGATGTCCCAGTCTTCAGCAGTTGCAGCCACTTCCCAGGTGAGCCCTGAGGGAACTCGAGAAGATAAGACTACATGCCATCTAGCAGCCGTCAGACTGCAGACACTCCCAATGGTGAGCCCTGAGGAAATTCTGGATATGAAAATATAGGATCCTGGCCCTGGATAGCTAAAGTGCATATCAAAGGAATGACTTCAGTGAGCCTAGAATCTTGCATCTTCTCATACAGAGAGCAAAGCTAAATTCCTTAACTCGAGATATGTAGTTTTCTTTAATTAATCATAATCTTTTGACATTCAGACTATGGACCCTTTGTTGCAAAACTCCTATATAGCCTGGCTGACCTCCTTACCTCCTCGGAGCAGTTCTTTCAGCATTACTTGAGATGCTGCCTCCTGGGCTCAAAGTTTTAAAATTTTTTGCCAGATAAAACTCTCAACTTTTATGTTACAAATATTTTTTTAGTTGACACAGAGAAGTTAGGACAGTGGAGAGAGGGTTGACTGGTAAGCTTCTCTAACTCAACTAAGGTGAATTTCCTTTGGGTTTTTTAATTTATTGTATTTAAGCTATTGTATTTTTATAAAGGATTTCCTTGTACTTTGAATGTAATATCCAAAAAAATCACTGCCAAGAGCAATATCAAGCTTATTCCTTATGTTTTATACCAGGAGTCTTGTGGTTTCAGGTCTTACATTTAATAAGTGTTTAATCCATTTTTTATAGTCCATTTTGCAATCAAGTTTGCATATTGTGTAAGAATGAAGGCTTCTGAGGTCTTCCTGATCTTTTTTATTCCACACAGAGTAGTCATGTCCAAAAGGACTCCTCTTGGTGCTAGGATGCAAATGTGGACTCTCACATTTGCATTGGCACCAGTGTCTGATGTGTTGGAATCTATGAAGTGGTCATGGAGTTGAAGCCTGGAGTATAGGCATGAATGAAAAGACTGTGCCTCTAGGGTCTAGTGCATTGGGGGCCCTAGAGCCCACCCAAGGTGCCTCCATCTTAGCATTGGTAATGGTGTGAGAGGTGCAAACAGTTATGGAGTGGTCACATGAAGCTGAGGTGTAGAATATGAGTGTGAACAGATCCATAGCAGCTCTAGGGCCTGGGAGACAGACACTCCTTCTGCAGCCATGGCTCCAGTCACTGGGTGCAAGGCATGAAGAGTGGGCATGTGTGGAGCTGCCACAGCTCCAGGTGCTGAAACATGGGAACTTCTGCTATAGTGGTGACCCCAGTGTCTGAAGTTGAAATCAGGGTCTGGCACAGAGGTGTGTGAGAGCAACTGTGGTTCTGGAGATAGGATCTGGAAAGTGAGTGTACATAGGGTCCAGGATGTGTTGGGTTTGGGGTTGAAGGCAACTCAACACCATGGTGGGCTACAGTGTCTTCCTCTTGGGGGTTGTAGCATTATCCCTTTTCAGGGTGTTTTAGGCAGTGATGTTGTTGTTCTGTCACTAAGTATTATCTAACTCTTTGCAACCTCATGGACTGCAGCATGCCAAGCTCCTCTGTCCTCCCAGAGTTTGTTCAAACTCACATCCACTGAGTCTGTGATGCTATCTAACCATCTCATCCTCTGCCACCCCGTTCTCCTTTTGCCTACAATCTTTCCCAACATCAGGGTCTTTTCCAGTGAGTCCCCTCTTTGTATCATGTGGCCAAAATATTGAAGCTTCAGCTTCAGGATCAGTCAGTCCTTCCAATGGATATCAGGGTTGATTTCCTTTAGGATTGACTGGTTTGGTCTCCTTGCTGTCCAAAGGGCTCTCAAAAGTCTTCTCCAGCAATGTAGTTTGAAAACATCAATTCTTCAGCCTTCAGCCTTCTTTATAGTCCAACTCTCACATCCATACATGACTACTGGTAAAACCATAGCTTTGACTATACATATCTTTGTTAACCAAGTGATGTCTCTGCTTTTTAATATGCTGTGTTGGTTTGTCATATGTCCTCTTCTAAGGAGAAAGCATATTTTAATTTCATGGCTGAGGTCACTGTCTACAGTGATTTTGGATCCAAGAAAATAAAATCTGTCACTGCTTCCATTTTGGTCCAGTGGGGAAAGCTGCCACTCTTCTCCATGGAGCAAGTCACTAAAGTCTGTGCCAACAAACTCTACTGAGTCCTCCATGGAGAAGCCAAGGGAGTCCTTAGCTGTCAGAGCTGTTGCTGAGGTCCTCTATGGAAGAAACTGCTGGGGTTTTCTGTAGAGCAGGGGGCCACAGTGGCACCCACTGTAGAGCTGATACTGAGAGCTTCCTCTCCACTACGGCCCCCTCTACAGCTGCTCTATAGTTGTCTCCACATGGCTTAACTACACTGATCTCCCCAGTGATCCCTTCTGTGTGGTTATTCTATTTTCTACCCCACTGAGTTGTTGTATGTTCTTATTGAGACTCTTGTGTCTTCCCAAGACTATTTTCATGTGTTTAGCTATCTAATTGATTTGTGTGTGTGTGAACAGATGAAAGTTGGTAATCACCCCCTCTGCCATTTTGTTAAAATCACCACTCCTTACTCTATTTGTAGTTATCATGATTATTTGACCTGTTTTATCATCCTTACTATTTTATTTGTTCACTTTTATTTGTATATTTTTGGTTTATTCTTAACATGGCTCTTGGTTCATGGTAAACCTCATGAATATGTGTAGAATATGAAATATCTAGTGCCTGACATATAGTAGACACTCAATAAATGGTTGTATATAATTTGTTTGAATGAAACATTATAAAAGTATGGCAATGAATGTCCTTCTGCCTTCAGCTTTAAGAGTCATTTCTTTTAATCTCCTAAAGCTGGCTTAGCTAATATACCTACCTGTTCCAAATGTTAACTTGCATATAGAAATAGGGAGTCTATTCCTGGAGTGACTTCATAGGCTCATGGGAGCAATAGCTTTGCCTAGAGCACCTCACTGACATTTATTCACAGAAGAAAACCACCCTAGCATTAGAATGAGCTGAGCAAGTCGTAGGTGTTGCAAATTAGGGCTCCAGTTGGGAAACCCACACAGCACACACCAACAAAAAATCCTGCAGCCAGTCTTAAGCTAAATGAACAGATGTGTGTGGGGAATTCCTTAAATAGCAAGGGTGGGTTGTAAGTTTAGACTGTGACATCTCATCTGCGTGCTATGGAGGTGTGGATATGGAAAGAAAACTAAAGCATAAGTACAGGACATTTTAGGTTGGCATATGATGGTACGAAGAACCGGATATCCAACATTTAGAGAATATTATACTTCCCTTGGCAAAACACTTAGATAAACAGAAAAATAGGTGAGTGAACATCACACACCCATACACACACACCCTAGACTTATATCATGCTTTTTTCCCTATTGTAAAACAAACAAACAAGCTGGATTTATTTGCATTACCAGTGCAAAATAAAAGGTAAGAAACTACAAAAGTACATACAATTGGAAGTTAAAAGAATGTAGTCTTTTTCTTTTTCCTTTCAGAGGAGAATTTGATGTATTGTGTTCTGAGAATCAAGATATGTGTATATCTTGGAATCAAGGGAAGAAAATAAAATCCTCAACTCTCACCATTTCTTTCTGTTTCCCAGTTGTATAATTGGTCCTGCTCATCACTGTATTGTTAGGCATCACCCAATTAGAGTTTCCAGTTGCCCCAAAATAAAACACTTTTTACCTAGAGTCACAGTAAGGTTTCTCATGAACTTGAACCTGAACTTACTACCTGTTTCTTTCATCGCTTATGTCAATAGCTCAAAAGGCAAAGTAAATAATTGATGTAATAAGGGTGCAATCGGCTCAGATTTGAAGACAGCAATGGTAACCCACTCCAGTAATCTTGCCTGGAAAATCTCATGGATGAAGGAGCCTAGTCACGAAGAGTCAGACACGACTGAATGATTTCACTTTCACTTTTCACTTT
>SJYV01027655.1:233902-615914 GCA_006410875.1 Neotragus pygmaeus
CTCTTGATGAAAGTGAAAGTGGAGAGTGAAAAAGTTGGCTTAAAGCGCAACATTCAGAAAATGAAGATCATGGCATCTGGTCCCATCACTTCATGGGAAATAGATGGGGAAAAAGTGGAAACAGTGTCAGACTTTATTTTGGGGGGCTCCAAAATCACTGCAGATGGTGACTGCAGCCATGAAATTAAAAGACGCTTACTCCTTAGAAGAAAAGTTATGAACAACGTAGATAGCATATTCAAAAGCAGAGACATTACTTTGCCAACTAAGGTCCGTCTAGTCAAGGCTATGGTTTTTCCAGTGGTCATGGATGTGTGTGAGAGTTGGACTGTGAAGAAGGCTGAGCGCCGAAGAATTTATGCTTTTGAAGTGTGGTGTTGGAGAAGATTCTTGGGAGTCCCTTGGACTGCAAGGAGATCCACCCAATCTATTCTGAAGGAGATCAGCCCTAGGATTTCTTTGGAAGGGATCATGCTAAAGCTAAAACTCCAGTCCTTTGGCCACCTCGTGCGAAGAGTTGACTCACTGGAAAAGACTTTGATGCTGGGAGGGACTGGGGGCAGGAGGAGAAGGGGACAACAGAGGATGGGACGGCTGGATGGCATCACGGACTCGATGGACGTGAGTCTGAGTGAACTCCGGGTGTTGGAGATGGATAGGGAAGCGTGGTGTGCTGCGATTCATGGGGTCGTAAAGAGTCGGACGCGACTGAGCGACTGAACTGAACTGAAAGAAAATTACAAATATGTAACTGTCCCCTTGAACTATCAATGATAAGAGGAAGTGGAACATTTATCTTCTTCAGGTTGTAACACTGAAAAATCTCTCTCTTATTCCAATGGAAAATTAAGATTACTAAACCTCATGGGACTTTTAGCCCATTGAGAACAGATGCACATAGACAGTTATGAGCTATTTCTTCAAATACTAAATAATTTAATAATAATTTAAAATTCCTTTAATTCAGACATAGAACACAGCTGATTTTGAGCTGAGAAAAATTTAAAATTAACTTATGAGCCAATAATTTTGGCTTCTCTGGGTTTAAGTCTTGATTAGCTTAAAAATCAAGACATCTTCATAAAGAGAGATATCTGTAGAAGCTGGGAGCAGAGAAGATAGAATGAAGAATGATTGAAAATAATGGAAGGAAACAGGGAACAATTTAGTGGCATTCTCCCCAAACACCTAAGAAAGTAAATATCTTGTAAGTGCAAAGTACCTACCCTTCCAAAGGAATTTAAAACAAAATATAAATTTATCTAAAATGCATATTTAAATATCTTCACAAAAACTTAGCATACAACTTCTACATAAAAAGAGGTTACAAGTCACTATTCCATTCTAACAATAGCTGAAAAGCTGAACAGATTGAAAAAACCAGAAACTCTCTTTTGATCCATAATAAGAAAGAAGACACGGAACAAACCACTGCCCCCGAAGACTGGAGAGAGTGACGGGTGTACACAGAGAGTCATAGCTTACCAAAAAAATCTCATCAGTGGAAGCCATTCTAAGAGCCAACTTCAGAGTGGGAATGCATGACTGTAATTGACAAATTGCTGGAGCTCTGACAACTCTTGAATTGTCTCAGTGCAGAGAACACTGGGAGCCAAAAACTCCAGGAGGATATAGTCCTGGTAGTGGGGGTATAGGGGACCATATAACATTGTGAGATTTATCTGCAGGATCTCAACAATGTTATCATAGAAAATATAGGAGAAAAATCCCCTGGGGCCCTTGCCAAGGTAGGGGAAAGAAACCATTTTGAAATATGACAGAGCAATCTGTTCTTATCAACAAAACCTGCTCTCAGAGGGAATTAGTAAACCAGAGTAATCTGCTAGGGTAATTTGAGAGTCTAACTGACCTGGGCAAGGAAAACACCTAACTAGAGCCCATTCGAGCCATCCTGTCCCACCTAAGGGAGAGAAGAAAACTGATAAACGTGTGATGTTCAAAGTCCAGAAGTATAGACTAACTAAAATCTGAAAGTTAACATTAGAGAACATTCCCACAGACCCCCAAAACCCCAACACACCCCAATACCATATTAAAAAGCCCATTTATAGTAGTTCTGCTTACATGGCACATCATGTCAAGCTACTAAGAAAAATGATAAGAAAAGCAAAAGAAACAATTTGAAGACAAAAAGCCAATATCAGAATCAGACATGATAGAGGTGTTGGAATTATCAGACTGGAAATTTAAAGTGAAAGTGAAAGTTGTTTAGTCGTGTCCAACTATTTGGGATCCCATGGACTACACAGTCCATGGAATTCTCCACGCCAGAATACTGGAGTGGGTAGCCTTTCCCTTCTCCAGGGGATCTTCCCAACCCAGGGATCGAACTCAGGTCTCCCACATTGCAGGTAGATTCTTTAGCTGCTGGGCCACAGGGAAGCCCAAGAATACTGGAGTGGATAGCCTATCCCTTCTCCAGCAGACATTCCCAAACAAGGAATCGAACCAGGGTCTCCTGCATTTCAGGAGGACTCTTTACCAACCAAATTACGAGGGAAATTTAAAACAACTATAATTAAAATGCTAAAAGCTCTAAGAACAAATTACACAGCATGTAAGAACACATCTAAAATGTATGCAGAGATGGGAATTCAAAGAAATTACCAAGAAGAAATGCTATAGTCTAAAAAAATAAAAATAAACCCAAAACACTGTAGCTAAAATGAAGATGGGCCTATTAGTAGATTGGATATGGGTGAGGAAAGACTCTGAGTCAGAGAGGTTGAAGAAACCAAAGCAGAGCATTCAATGACCGTGGGACAAATCTGAAAGGCATAAGACATGCATAACAAGAATATAAAGAGTAGAAAGCGGAGAAGACTAGGCTTGATAAATCACGTGTTAACATGTTATTTTCAAATTATTGAAAGTCAAAAATAAAAACTTGAAAAAAACTGGAGAGCCTATAGAGAAACAAAAATAAAAATTACTTCTGACTTCTCAGAAATCATGTTACCAAGAAGTAAAGGGAAATATTTAAAGTGTTAAGAGGACAAAACCAGTAGTCTAGAAACAAACAAACAAACAAACAAAAAACTAGCAATAGACAAGAAAAGGAAATAACAAGTATACACATTGAGAAGAGAGACATCAAACTTTGTTTACAGGTGACATTACTTTCTATGTGAAAAATCTGAAGGAACTGACAAAAAACTCCTGAAATTAGCATTTATAGCAAGCTTGCAGAATATAAGGTTAATGCACAAATTTTCAAAATAGCTAAATAAATATAAACTACAAATATGGATGGGAAGACAGGATTTTGTTTGGATGTCAGTTTTCACTAAATTGGCTTATATATTCAGATAGTCTCAGTCATCATAACAATAGACTTTATAAAGTGATATTGACAAGGTGATTCTAAAATTTTTATGAAAATACAGAGGACTTAGAATAGCAAATCTAACTCTTAAAAAAAGACCAGAATTAAAGAACTTATACAACCTGATGTCAAGATTTACTACAAGCTTACAATAATCAAGACAGTGTGGCATTAACATAAAAATAGACAAACTCATCAATGGAACAAAAGCCTAAGCAAAGAAATAGATTCACTGTTATATGATTAAAATTCAATTAAAGCATTAAAATATTTCAATGGAGAAGCAATAACTTTTACAAGAAATGATGTTGGAACTAGATACTCAAAAAAAGAGAAATGAACCTCAACTTCTGCCTGGAATGATATACAAACATTGCTTCAAATGAATAATAAAACTAAACCTAACAACTAGCTAAAAATACACACTTCTATAAGACAGGATAATAATTTTCTGATCTGGGGATAGGTAAATTTTCATAGGGAAGACACAGAAATGAATAGACATAAAAGAAAAAATATAAATTAGACTTCCTGCTTATAAGAAGATTGCATTAAAATTAACGGGCAATACACACTGTACCTGCAGAAAGTCTAAATGCATGTATATGTATGCTGCTGCTGCTAAGTCGTGTCCGACTCTGTGTGACCCCATAGACGGCAGCCTACCAGGCTCCTCTGTCCCTGGGATTCTCCAGGCAAGAACACTGGAGTGGGTTGCTATTTTCTTCTCCAATACATGCATGCATGCTAAGTCTCTTTGGTCGTGTCCAACTCTCTGCAACCTATGGA
This sequence comes from Neotragus pygmaeus, assembly GCA_006410875.1. Taxonomy (NCBI): domain Eukaryota; kingdom Metazoa; phylum Chordata; class Mammalia; order Artiodactyla; family Bovidae; genus Neotragus; species Neotragus pygmaeus. The sequence goes on from SJYV01027655.1 coordinate 238,038, forward strand.
CAGCAGCCCACCAGGCTCTTCTGTCAACAGGATTCTCTAGGCGAGAATACTGGAGTAGGTTGCTATTTCCTTCTCCAGCATACGTATGCATATATATATATATAAATGTGTATATGCATATATATGATAAGTATGTATCTAATTTATATCTAGACTATATCAAGGACTCCTATAATGCAATACTAAAAAGTTTTAGCAATGCAATGGAGGGAGGGAAGCAAAAATCTTGAAGATATATGCAAATTTCAATGCCAACAAGCATATGAAAAAAAATTTGATATCATTACATGTTAAGAGAACACAAATTAAATTCATAGTGTAATATCACTGCTCACCTGCTAGAAAGGCTAAAATTAGCAAGCCTGACAAGACAAAATATTGTATATGAAACAGTAAGAACACTCATACATAACATTTCTTGTAGTAATATAAAATACCACAATCACTTTTGGAAAAGGTTTAGCAGTTTCTTATATAATTTCAAGCATATACCTATCCTGTAACCATGTATTTATTTATGCAATAGAAATGAGGGCATATTTTGTCCAAGATGCTTGTACAGAATATTCACAGATTTATTCTTAAAAATTTCAAACTGGAAACAACTTAAAAGTTCATGAAGTATACAATGATTTTTTAAAATTGTGGTTTATTATTACAACAGAGTATTATTTAATAACTGAAAAAGAACAAATTTCTGATGTATGCCACAGTGTAGGTTAGCCTCAAAGATATTATACTAATCTAACGAAGACAGACACAAAAATCTATCTGTATGATTATTTATATAAAGTTTTAGAGAAGGGAAAATTTATAATAATAAAAAAGGTTGCCTCTGGCAGAGGAGGCAGGGAAGGAAATGAGAATTGATTGAAAGGGGGCACAAAAAAACTTTCTAGAATGATGGAAATATTTTATATCTTGACTAGAGTGGTGTTTATATATGTACACATGCAAGCGTGCTGCCTCTTCAGTCATGTCCAACTCTGCAGCCCCATGGACCAGAGCCTGCCAGGCTCCTCTGTCCATGGGATTCTCCAGGCAAGAATACTGGAGAAGGCGGCCATGCCCTTCTCCAGGAATCTTCTCAAACCAGGGATTGAACCCACATCTCTTACATCTCCTGCATAGGTAAGCTGGTTCTTTACCACTAGTACCACCTGGGCTATATATGTGTGTGTGTGTGTGTGTGTGTGCGTGTGCGCGTGCATATATGTACATATATATTCACATATGTAAGATGTTAATACATACACATAATTTGTAAATTTTAAATGTATGTAAATTATGTCAAATAAATTTGTTTTTAACACATACAATATTTTAAAATTACTTTGTATACATACAATGCATATTTCATGTAGAATAACAGCAGTACAAATGACTGCTGACTTCTCACTAGAAGACTTTATGGTATTAAAGATGAACAAAACAAAACTGGCTATCTTGAATTCCATATTCAGTAAAAAATATCCCTCAAGATTCATTTTCAGAGACAGAAAAATCAGAGAATTTGTTTCCAGCTGACCTACACTATTAAAAACTTTCCAAAATGCTAACTGAAATTATTCAGGCTGAAAAGAAGTTACCAGATGGAACTTTGGATGAACAGGAAGAAATAAAGAACACAGAATAGATACATATCTGGGTAAATACAAAAATACTTTTTAAAAAGTGTCTTATTTTCACATGTAGTTTTAAATTTAAAATACTGTTTGTCTCTTGTTACCAGTGGGGGATTGATTCTAGGACTGACCTCAGTTTCCCAAATCCACAGAATAAGTCCCACAGATCTCCCTCCTTCCTGAATATGATGTTCCACATCTGTGGATTCAGCAAGCTGTGGATCGTGTGGTACTGTAGTATTTACTGAAGAAAATCTGCTGGTAAGCAGACCCGTGCAAGTCAACCTGTGTTGTTCAAAGGTCAATTATACTATTAACCATGTGAAATAATTGTATATTTTAATGTATACTGTGTTTGTGTGCTCAGTCTTGTCCAATTCTTTGCAACACTATGGACTATAGCCCACCAGACTCCTCTGTCCATGGGATTTTCCAGGCAAGAATACTGGCGTGGGTTGCCATTTCCTTCTTCAGGTCGTCTTCCAGGCCCAGGGATTGAACCCATGTCTCCTGCATTGGCAGGTAGATTCTTTACCCCTGAGCCACCTGAGAAGCCTGATGCACACTGTATGTGGAAGCTAAGTGTAAGACAATTTAGAGCATAAATGCTAGGAAAAGGCAAGATGTAATTATATTAAGAGTACATAAAGTAATATTATTTGAAGATAAACTGCAAATACTTAAAGAAATTTATTGTAACCTCTAGAGCAACAGCTTTAAAAAATACAAAATTATATAGCTAAAAAAACAATTTAGAGGATGAAAAAGAAGGCTCATGCCCATCCCCACAAAAAGGTAGAAGAGAAAGACTAAAGGAACAAAGAATAAATAAGATAAATGGAAAGCTCAAATCATGTCTATAATTACATTAAATGATAATGAACTAAACACTTCAATTAAAAGGCAAAGATTAAAAAACCTGAATTTAAAAAAGACCCAACCATATGCTGTTCACAAGAATCACACTTTAAATATAGAGCACAGATTGTTGACAATAATAAGATAAAAAAGATATATCATGCAACATTAAATGTGAGAAAGCTGGCATGGCTATATTAATATCAAAGTAGACTTTAAAATATAAAGTATTATTGGAGATAGAGGAATATTTTATAATCAAAAAAATCAGTCAGGAAGACAGTAATCCCAAATATGTATTAACCTATTAAGAAAGAAAGAGACAGAATCCTTGGATGTTACTGTGACTTGAGGCAATGTTGGAAATTTCTGTAGCTATATATCAATAATGTAGTACTTCAGTCTCAAATGGAAAAGAAAAGACTTAGGATAGCAAAGTGAAGAGATAGTAGAAATCTATGCATCTACCCACTTGCTTATTCTATTCAACCACTTGTCCTATCTCACTGGGTCGTACTCTAAACTTCCAATTTTAAGCAAATTACTATTTTTAGTCTGAAGCATCCTACTCAAAACAGTGAAAAATAAATATACAATTTATAAGTTAAATTAATAAAATAAACATAATCTTGCAAATAAATTAGAAAATTAGTCCTTATTAGCAGATTCTAAAGAATCTGGAAATGTCTGAGTCATCTGCTGCAGCAAATCTAATACTGAGGAAATATTAAACTTTTTCTAGGATCCTCATTGGAAGAATATAAAATTTATGGTCTTCAAAGATGATGTTTTAGATTTTTCCTTTGGAATATTTTTATTGTAGATAAACCAGTCTCAGAGATATCTTGAGTAAAACAGAGATACTTTATAAAAACTGAGTTTATTCTTTTTTTCACTATGAAATATTTATTATGATTTTCTAAATAAAATCAGTGCATGGTATCACTTAAAAGTAATATCTTATTACATCTAAAATTAACAATTATTGCAACACTGAAGCAATTATTTATTAAAATAAACTACCATATTAATACATCTTGTATTCAAATTCCCAAATTGCCACATTATTGTTTCTTTACCCTTGTTGCCTTAGTTCAGGCTGCTACAACAAAGCACAATAGACTGAATGACTTCTTAAAAAAACAGAAATTTATTTTTAATGGTTCTGGAGGCTGGAAAGTCCAAGTTCAAGACACTTGCAGATTTGGTGCCTGGTGAGGGTCAGACCCCGCTTCATGGTTCATAAATGGCCGGCTGTCTTCTTGCTGTATCCTCACGTGCCAGGAGGAGTGAGAGGGATGTCTGGAAAAACCTCAGTTTATTCTTTAAATGACTACTCTGATACCCTCGCTTCTAAGTACACCTCTCTTATCACATCCAGTTGCAAAAAACTCTTTCTTCATGCACCTTCTTCTCTTTTATTCTTCCTTGTATCTGTTACTCTGTGTTGTAATTTTTTTTCTTTCTTCATTTATTAACTCAACCAATGATATGCTTCTTGAAGATAAGTTTCATGCTTTATGCATATTCATCATGTCTTGTTTAGTCCCTGCTTGAGTGAATGTTGAAATACATTGCTGTGCTTAGTCACTCAGTCATGTGTGATCCTTTGCAACCCCATGGACTGTAACCCACTAATCTCCTCTGTCCATGGAATTCTCCAAGAAGAATACTGGAGTGGGTTGCTATGCCCTCTTCCAGGGGATCTTCCCAACCCAGGGATCGAACCCAGGTCTCCCGCATTGCAGGCTTGAATCAAATCAGATGAAATATAAACAAATTTGTGACAATATTGATCTTTTTGCAAAGCAACTATTAGGGTGTATGCATATACTTAAGTTTTTCAAAGCAATAGAGACTCTCTTTAGCGCATTTAAATACCGTGAGTTTATTTTATTTTATTTATTTATTTTTTATTTGTTTAGTTTATTTTAGACTTATGAATTAGTATATGACAAAAGTTCTTAGATGAACCTGGAATAGTTGTTGCTCAGAAACTCGAGATATGGAGTTACCTACTGACATCAGTAGGAGCAAGGGTTCATAACATTTACTTTATGGATCTACTGTTATTATGTACATATAATATGGATCATATGTTAATATGAATTTAAGCTGGAGACATTAAAAAAATTAAAGCACTAAAATGATTGAAAAAACTCAAGTATTCACCACTCAGACTTAACAACTAATAGCATTGTCATATTTGTTTCAGTTTCATTTTTTTGCTAGCAAAACATTACAGACAAAACAACACATTTTCAAGAATTCTCAATCCCATTTTTCTTCCTCTTCTCCATTAGCTAATCATTAATGTGGATTTAAAGTGTACCATTCTATATGTTTCTACTTATTTACATATAAATGCATATATTCATAATCTATATATATTTTCTGCATCTTAGCTTTTTGGGGAGATTATGTTATATTAATTACTAATGTATTTGAACTTGTTTTTTTACCACCTTAGTTGTTCTATCTCTGTGTGTGTTAGTCACTCAGGCATGTCCTACTCCTTGTGACCCTATGGACTGTAGCCCATCAGGCTTCTCTGTCCATGGAATTCTCCAGGAAAGAATACTGAAGTAGGTTGCCATTTCCTTCTCCAGAGGATCTTCCTGAGCCAGGAATCAAACCCAGGTCTCCTGCATCACAGATAGATTCTTTATGGTCTGAGCCAGAAGGGAAGACTTCCCTTCCATAGGGGCTTCCCTGCTGACTCAGAAGTAAGCAATCTGCTTGCAGTGTGGGAGATCTGGGTTCAAGCTCTGGGCTTGGAGGATCACCTGAAGAAGGGGATGGCTGTCAAGTCCAATATTTTTGCCTGCAGAATTCCATGAGCAGAGGAGCCTGGCAGGCTAGAGTCTGACTATGTGTTTTCTCAGATCATGCTTTCTTCTCCCTCCCTCCTGCCTTCTATTGAACTGATAGAATTGTCTTTTTATCTGGCATATCAATATTTATCAATATACTATTTTAAAGTTAAATACTTATATCATTTTAGTGACATATACTACATTTTAGTATGCCTAAAATATTGTTTAATGTGTCTTTTTCTAAATAAGGAAAAGATGTGTCCACTTTAACAAACTTTATTATTTTTCTCCAATCTTTTACATTGCTTACTATTTTAATTCCACCTCAATTTTTACACATGCAAAAATTATTTAAAAATTTACATTTAATAGTGTGCTTCTATATTAATATATTTATTTAATTCTTTGTTTATATTTGCGGCTTACATATTACTGCTTATTTCTGTGTTTACTTTTTTCCTGATTAAGTATAATTTTATTTACAAATTCCATGGACAATGTTTTCACTTAGCTTTTTTTTTGGTAGTATCTTTATTTCATCCAGAAATTTGAATTATGGCATAGCTGGAGGACAGTTCCTTTTTTCCTTCAGTGCTTTGATAATATTACTCCAAAAGTCAGCTAGCTTCAATTTCTGGTGATAAGAAGTTCACTGGCAGTCATATTGTTCAATTCTAAGTCATATTCAACTGCAACCCGTGGACTGCAGCATGCCAGTCTTCCCTGTCCACTACTTGCGGGAGTTTGCTCAGAGTCATGTCCGTTGAGTTGGTGATGCTGTCTATTGTCTCATCTTCTGTCGCTTTCTTCTTCTTTTGCCCTCAATCTTTCCCAACATCAGGGTCTTTTCCCACGAGAGGCTCTTTGCATTAAGTGGCTGAAGTACTGGAGTTTCAACTTCAGTATCAGTCCTTCCAATGAATATTCAGGATTGATTTCCTTTAGGATTGACTGGTCATAAGTACTCATTTTTAGATCATTATCTTGCTCTTTTTTTTCTTTTTATAGGTTTTCTGAGCACTTAAAACCCATAAATATGTTTATTTTAAAATTTCTTTCTACTTTTTTTTTTCCTGTGATTCCAGATATATATTTTTTCCTATGTGTGAATCTTGTCTGCTTTCTACTTACATGTATGTAACAACATTTTCATTGGTAAACTTCCTAGGGAGTCTTGTGCAAATTCCAAGCACTGGACATTCCCCTATGGGACAGTTTTGTAGTCGCCCATCTTAGGCCTCATGGGAAGGCTGGTCAACTTTTATATCAGTTCTAGCTGGAGTTCTTCCAAATAGCTCAGGTGGTATAGAATTGGGTTGCACACAAGTATAGGACTATGATCTCAATGTCTTATGGGTCATAGGTCTTTTTGCCTATGAACTCAAGAGCCATTGCTCAGTGAGAAATGATTTCAGAGATTTTAAGATGCTACACATATAAAAAGAGGCAATTATTTTGCTTCCAGTTTACACTAAGAGCTCAGATACAGTCTTCACTGTATGTGAGGATTGAAGTCTTGATCATTTTATTTTTTACTTGTTTTTATTGTAACATAATTGCTTTACCATATTGTGCTGGTTTCTGCCATACATCAACATGAATGCGTCACAGACATACACTTGTCCCTTCCCTCTTGAACCTCCCTCCCATCTGTCACCCCATCCCACCCCTCCAGGCTGTCACAGAGCACCAGGTTGCGCTCCCTATGTCATACCGCAAATTCCCACTGGCTATCTGTTTTACATAGGGTAATGTGTAAGTTTCCATTCTAGTCTCTCAATTCATCCCCATTTCTCTCTCCTACACTATGTCCACAAGTCTATTCGCTATGTCTGTGTATCCATTTTTGCCCTTCAAATAGGTTAATCAGTACCATCTTTCTAGATTCCATACACATGCATTAATATACAATATTTGTCTTTCTCTTACACCACACTGTACAATAGGATCTAGGTTCATCCACCTCATTCAGTACAGTTCAGTGGCTCAGTCATGTCCGACTCTTTGTGACCCCATGAATCGCACCACACCAGGCCTCCCTGTCCATCACCAACTCCCAGAGTTCACTCAGGCTCATGTCCATTGAGTCAGTGATGCCATCCAGCCATCTCATCCTCTGTCATCCCCTTCTCCTCCCGCCTCCAATCCCTCCCAGCATCAGAGTCTTTTCCAGTGAGTCAACTCGTCACATGAGGTGGCCAAAGTACTGGAGTTTCGGCTTTAACATCAGTCCTTCCGAAGAACACCCAGGGCTGATCTCCTTTAGGATGGACTGGTTGGATCTCCTTGCAGTCCAAGGGATTCTTAAGAGTCTTCTCCAACACCACAGTTCAAAAGCATCAATTTATCGGCGCTCAGCTTTCTTCACAGTCCAACTCTCACATCCATACATGATCACTGGAAAAACCATAGCCTTGACTAGACGGACCTTAGTCGGCAAAGTAATGTCTCTGCTTTTGAATATACTATCTAGGTTGGTCATAACTTTTCTTCCAAGGAGTAAGCGTCTTNCATACAAACTCGACTTTATGAATTATGTGAATGCTACTGCTGAGAAATTCTACTGGTAATATGACTATGCAAATGGACACTTCAGGTAAATTAAAGGCATAAAAGATAAATTATAAATTGAAGAAATACATTATAAGGGTTTATTTATTTTAGGTCATTCATGTCAAAGCTAAAAACTATCTTTAGTAAGAATACAGATCAAAACTGCTAGATGGGCTAGGAAGAAGCAAATCATTCTAGGAGTATATATTTGCTGTGAATTGATTGAGTTCTTTATGGAGGGTCCCTGAGCAATACCACTATGCTGGACACTTTGCCAGTTATTCAGGAATTCAGTACAGTTGCAAATGAGTCTATGATTAAACTAGATTTAGAAATCTAAATGACCATAGTCACCAAAGATTGATATGAAAACTGACTTATAAGTTGGGTTGGTTCTGGTCTGAAGTTTTAGGAACAACTTAATCAACTGATTTTCCTTGTTATATATGCTAGTGGTTGATATATGGTTTAAAATCAAACCTAAGTATAAACAATACTTCTTTCAGTAACATTTGGTTTCATAAGACAACATTGCAGTAGCTGAATGGGCATGACGTTTTATTTTATAATGATCCTAAGATAATGGTCTATCTGACAATTACTAAGTACAATTGCTAAATACATATTGTATGAGTACAATTTTGTGATAGATAGTGCAGTATCTACAGTGTCTTGGTTTACATTGTAACATCTTGCAATATTTTGAATAGAGTGTATTTTTGACCAAATAGTATATTTCTGATAGTTTAGATGGTAACAGATAACTACGGTCATTAAAACTACTAGTCTATGTTCACAAAATCACAAGTGTTCATCTCAATATACTCAATTATATATTTTTTATCATTACAATCTTCCATCATGAGAAATTTTCATTTGTCTACCGGAAGAGGCCCACATGGATATCTATTTTAACTTTAGAGGCACAGATACCCATCCTCAGTCCCGAAGCCAGAGTCAAGCCAGTGAAGTGAGACAAGAAGAAACATGCTCTCCTTGCACAGTGACTTTACCCTCTCTGAAATGGAAAGTTAGCATCTCTTCTACATGCAGCGCCAGTACACTAGCTATAGAAATCACTGCTATTGACAGTGGTAGGTAAGCAGCAGGTCACTACCTATTTTTTACATCAATTCCTCAAATAAACTTTACCTTTTCCTAACTCTAACTTTTCCATGACTTTAGTTAATCTCAGTCTGTTAAAACTCTACCCAGCCTACAAGACCTGATACAAATTTTCAGGGATACAGATATTCCCTAATAATATTTGCCAGAAACTACTAGAATTTTTATTTTTATGTCCATAGCTTTTGCCTATGCTTGCCAAACACTGTATCATATGGCTTTGATACATTTAATTTTAACACTCTGACAGTAGAATCCTAAAGTACAAGGAAATGTTTATAGATTTCAGTGTAATCCCACAGTTTAAGGTTCTTCATATAATAGGGATTCAATAAATGTTTATTAAACATTAAATTGATACATTTGTTAAATCCTTAAAATTATACCCAATCTGTATAACAATGCATAATGTTCTATGCCAAATTTGGGTTTTAAGCTTTTTTTTTAATATAAAACTATTCCACAGTATCACTAAGAATGTGTTATGAAAACTATTCAGTGCAAATATAAAGCAGTGTTTATATTAAGACNAAATTATACCCAATCTGTATAACAATGCATAATGTTCTATGCCAAATTTGGGTTTTAAGCTTTTTTTTTAATATAAAACTATTCCACAGTATCACTAAGAATGTGTTATGAAAACTATTCAGTGCAAATATAAAGCAGTGTTTATATTAAGACTCAGAAATCTTAGGTTACTTTTATAATTGAAGAACATTATTTACATTATTATTTACTTTATCATAGCCTGGCTAACCTAGAAATTTATGCTGTAACATTCTCCAGGCAAACTTACCTCTCACAATGATGTTGGTGGACTTTTTTGCAGGGTTTCCCACGTTATTATTGGCAATGCAGCTGTAAGTGCCAGCATCTTCTGAGGTGATGGCAGGTATGGTCAAAGTTCCTCCATTCAAAACAGTCTTTTCAGGCAGAGTCCCAAAGGATCTGACCCATGTGAGAGAGGGTACAGGCTCTCCTCCTGTCGTGACACATACTAATGTTATGGCCTCTCCAGGATTTACAACAATAGGGTCATCCACCAAGAGTTTAATTGACGGAGATGCTAAAAGAAACAAAAGAACACGCACCTATTTAGATCTATTAGAGCTAGCCTTCAACAGTATGTTTTATATTTACACAAACAATTGAAATACTGTTCTTTTGTGCAAAGATCCTATTGTATTGATCAAATTTAAACCATAGAGAATGGTTATTTATTAAAATTATGTGGTGTAAACCTGTGGAATTTTACTAAGAATCTTACACATGGAGAGGGGAATTACATTTTATGTATTCTTGAAGTGTTCCACAATTAGAATGATGAGAAGAATTAAAGTTTTAAAACAAAAATCCCCTTCTCTTTTAATGTTGACAATCACCATTTGTTTTTGCCCTTCCAGGTATAAATATTGAAGCTGTTTAGTTCTTGTATTTTCATGGTCATGATCATCCTCNCCATGAATCGCACCACACCAGGCCTCCCTGTCCATCACCAACTCCCAGAGTTCACTCAGGCTCATGTCCATTGAGTCAGTGATGCCATCCAGCCATCTCATCCTCTGTCATCCCCTTCTCCTCCCGCCTCCAATCCCTCCCAGCATCAGAGTCTTTTCCAGTGAGTCAACTCGTCACATGAGGTGGCCAAAGTACTGGAGTTTCGGCTTTAACATCAGTCCTTCCGAAGAACACCCAGGGCTGATCTCCTTTAGGATGGACTGGTTGGATCTCCTTGCAGTCCAAGGGATTCTTAAGAGTCTTCTCCAACACCACAGTTCAAAAGCATCAATTTATCGGCGCTCAGCTTTCTTCACAGTCCAACTCTCACATCCATACATGATCACTGGAAAAACCATAGCCTTGACTAGACGGACCTTTGTTGGCAACGTAATGTCTCTGCTTTCAGTATGCTATCTAGGTTGGTCGTAACTTTCCTTCCAAGGAGTAAGCGTCTTTTAATTTCATGGCTGCAATCACCATCTGCAGTGATTAATGTGTTCTTTCTTAAAGCTAACATTCCATTGTATATTTGTGCCATAGTTTCCATATCCATTCATCTGTCAATGGACATCTAGATTGCTTCTATGTCTTAGCTATAGTAAAAAATGTTGCAATGTACACTGGAGTAAATGTGTCTCTTTCAATTATAGTATTCTCTGGGTATATGCCCATTAGTGGGATTGCCAGGTCATATGGTAGTTTTACTCCTAGTTTTTTAAGGAATCTCCATACTGTTCTCTATAATGATTGCATCAATTTACATTCCCAGCAACAGTGCAAAAGTGTTCCCTCTCCTTCACATCCTCTCTAGCATTTATTGTTTGTAGATTTTTTAATGACAGACACTCTGACTGATGTGAGGTGATACCTCATTGTAGTTTTGATTTGCGTTTCTCTAATAATGAGTGATGTTGAGCATATTTTCATTTTTGCATGTTGCATTAAAAATTCAAGTCACTAAGGCACATAACCTTATTCTTCCAGAGGCAACATGGTTCAACTCTTGCTAATAGCTATGGCTTTGGAATTATTATTAATGCCGTTATTAGTTTTTATTTCTAGCATCTAGATATGTTCCTTTCTTGCTAAGCCTGCTTTTAATTATTTAAAATGCATTAGCCAGCATTACTATGTGTTCAAAGTAAGAGCAAGAGCTCCTGCTCTATTAAATCTGTCCTTTAACCCGGCAGTCTGGCTCCTCTATTCCCTTAGCCTGCTTCTTTTAGTTTATCCTGGACCACATCATATGCTAGCAGTTTATGGATTCGATGCTTTGGGCCAGTCTGTGTTACTGAGCTGACTCAAAGAACAACCCAAATCAGCTTCTTTTAGTAAAGATGCTAGGTTGGGACTTGGAAAAGTAATAGGCCTGGTAGGTACTATTATTAACATATTTTGTATAGTCTGAATGTAAAACTCTACTACAATCTACACTTAAGAAATGAGTCTCACATAATAGATGGGCTTAGTCACTCAGTCGTATCTGACTCTTTGCAACCCCATGGACTGTAGCCCACCAGGCTCCTCTGTCCATGGGGATTCTCTAGGCAAGAATACTGGAGTGGCTTGCCATGCCCTCCTCCAGGGGATCTTCCCTATCCAGATTTCAAACCCAGGTCTCCCACATTGCAGGTGGATTCTTTACCATCTGAGCCACCAGGGAAGCCCCACATAATAGATATGCAATAGATATGATAGAGTAAGTACATCAATGAATGAATGGTCTATGTTTTCATATAGGCTCTGTGGTCTTTTGATTTGAGCAAGAACTTCTCTGTTCCTCAGCTTTAAAATAGTGAAAATAAAATTGACTCTGCCTAATTCATGGGTTATACAAGAGCAGAATCATAAGGAGGCAGAGTATGTGGAAATATATTGAAACTGTGAAATGCTATATAAATGTGATTTATTGCTACTGCTATTGTCATAATATAACAGAAAGCTGATTTGGATTCATAAGGCCATTTATGTAGTCTTATTATAATCTGTGATCTGTAATGACAAAATAATAAAGCTTATTAATCATCAAGCCATTCTTGATTGTATTACATTAAAATATGTCATTGGTGTCAAAAATAAAGAAACAATCATAAGAATCACATTGATTGAAATGTGGGGAGACAGCCTGCTTTGTGAAGAAAACTTAGCCTTTGGAACTGGATTTCTTTGGTTTTCAAGTACTAGTTCTGCCATTCGATGGTTGTTGGATCTTGAGTAAGTTACTTTTTCTGAATCTTGGTTATACAACTTTTGGAACGGGGATAATTATACAAGACTCTTATTGTCGTAGAAATGGCACAATGTAGGTCAGTGAGGGTAGATAGACCCCACTGCCCTTCATCTCCTCTCTCCAGCAAGTACCTTGCTGTTCGCCAATACAATCCTTAGAGCAAATTTTAAAGTTAGAGAGAATGAAGAAGATACTTTTTTTTTTTCTTAAGGAAAATAGTGTTCATAAGCATGACTAAAAGTACATAGCTGTGACTTTTTGGGGTACAGTTTTATCAGCGTAAGCCATCATAAATGTGTTTCAAGGGAAAGTCACTATCTTCCGGAAATTAAGATTTATGGCCAATCACTATGGTCTGTTTCATGCAATTAATATAATTCTCTGAAAAACTTTGGAGGCATGTATAGCCTAGGATTTTCCAGATGGGGGAATGTGCAACACAACACTGTAGTGTGTTATGGACATGACATTGACTATGATTCTGTTACGCTCCTGAGGAAAAACACAATGTTTTTTTGAGATTTTTCTCTCCTTTATTTCTTCAAAAGATAATATTTTTCACAAAAATAATTAACATGATATATCTTTGATTTGTTCTTTAAAATTGGAAAGTAACTATAAAATGTATTTGGAGAAGTTCTCTCTGTGCCTTTTATGTGTAATATTTCTCTGCTTTGTTTTGGGTTATTGGTGAATTAACAATAATTGATTAGTTAATTGTTTTATAGCTCTGGATAAAAAAATTGAAATTTCTGAATAAAATACGTTAAAAACTGTTCCTAAGCGTAAGCAGGTTGATAAAATGCAATAGGAAGCAGACTTCTTTGAAATACTTTGATTTTAAACTTTTCTTTGTTTCCCCCAAGGGCAAGGTTTGTCTCAGACTATGTGACTCATATTGAATATGGGCGCTCTCATAATTGAGTGAACCTTTAATTGTAGATTTTAGGTGGCTTTCACAAGGAAGAAGAATTTCTCCTTAATTAAATATCTTTGACTAATTATCTCTGCATTAGTGGCCTGACTGCTATTATTCGAGTGGGAATCATAAGTAAAGGGTTAGAGCCTCAGAGAAGTCCTAGAGAAGGCCTTTTTTTCCCCACTGTCTAAGACAGTCACTGTTTCTGTTCTGGGTCCTAGAAGGCCTTATAATTATTGGGAGCTCAAGCTTTGATTATTGGGCATTGGACTTCTGACTAACCATCATGTTAAATCATGGCATTAGTCATGGTTCTCTTATTTACCTTAAGGAAAAAAAAAAAAAAAAGAAAGTTTATTGATTCCCATGATTGGAAAATCCAGGGATTAAAAAAATACTTTAGATACTCCTGAATCCAGGGACTCAAAATAGCACTTCAGGAGTCATCCCCTCTCCATTTCTTGGCTCCTCTGTTGGTTTTATCCAAGTAGTTTCTTCTTGCAAAGCAAGGAAGGTTGGTCAGAGTAGCTCCTTTTCTCGCATGAACCCCACCAGAAGATTCTATTTCTTTCTGAAAATTCTAATGGTAGGCCCATTTTAATTTCTTTGGATTGATTTGGACCATGTGGTTTTTGTAAACTAACTATGGAGGTCAAGGAAATATGACTGATTGAGTGGGTTTAAGTCATATACCCTCTTCCGAATCTAATCCTAGCTATAAAACAAGGATTAAGAAAAGGAAAGATTGAATACCCTAAAAAAATCAGAATTTTATTACTGTGAATTGGGAGAATAGATTTTGAGGTGTAAAATTTTTTTTCTTCATTGTGCATTTGCCAAAAATGTGATATTTGTGTTGAGCCTGAAACAATGAATAAAGAAAATTCCGTAAGGTGAACAAATAGTTGTTAGGAGATAGAGTACTGGGCATTGGAGGCAAAAGGGTCAGAAAGACATAGGGATAATTAAAGAATGTGGTAGTTTAGAGAAATAAGAATAGGTTGCTGTTATGGCTAAATGTCATACTAATACTAACCACCTCCATGCAGTGTCACTTCTGAGAGGGATAGGGCATGTGAGACACTAGGCATTCTTAGGACAAAAAATTTAAAAATTATACTATACAAAGGTAGGTTGATGTATACAGTGGAATATTACTCAGCCATAAAAAGAATAAAATATTGCCATTTACAGCAACATGAATGAACCCAGAGATTGTCATACTGAGTGAAGTCAGACAGAGGACAAGTATCATGAAATTGCTTATATGTAGAATCTTAAAAAATAATACAAATAAATTTATTTATAAAACAGAAACAGATTCACAGATGTAGAAAACAATCTATGGTTACCAAGGGTAGATAGGAAGGAGGGATAAATTGAAACACTAGGATTGACATATTTATACTACTATACATAAAAAAGATAATTAATAAAGACCTATTGTATAGCACAGGGAACTCTACTCAGTACTCTGTAATGACCTAAAAGGGAAAATAATAAAAACAAAAGTGGATATATGTATATGTGTGACTGATGCACTTTGTTGCACACCTGAAACTAACACAACATTGCAAATCAACTATACTCCAATAAAAATTTCAAAAGAACAATGTTAAGTTGAAATCAAAAAGTTAATGTTTAATAGTCACTGAGGGTGGCTTGATTATTACTTGACAATGGCTTAAAAGTGCCTATCATGTGGGACAGCTTGGAGATTATGGAGAAACTAGGCAAATGACAGCAATCATGCTTTCAAGTGAACTGTTACTAAGAAATGTTAGGAAATGTTCTTAGGGCACTGTTGAATATGTAACAAATCATTACATACAAGACAGGAAGTAAAGGGCCTAGTTTTTATCTCTCACAAGAACATTAACACAGATAGAGGGAGAGCCCCACTGGGACAACCCTAAGGGATGGGATGGGGAGGGAGGTGGGAGGGGCGTTCAGAATGGGGAACACATGTACACCCATGGTTGATTTATGTGAATGTATGGCAAAAACCACTACAATATGTAAAGTAACTAGCTCCAATTAAATAAATAAATTTACAGAAAAAAAAAAAAGAGAGAGAGAGAGAGAGAACCCCAGAATTGTTCAGGTTTCTGACAAGAACTTTGAATCCTTCTCATCACCTTTTTGCCCTGAAAGTATTGGGACAAACCTCTTTATGTTCTGGTTCTGTTTGTATCAGTTATGTCCACAAAAGACTCTCTGGTTATCTCAAGATTGCTAAACTTCCCTCTTCATAGGTACTCTCTTCTCCACTCCCACCCCACAAACAACCTGATTTCCACCTCCATTCCATTTATCTGCTGGAATCCATCAGACCAAGTTAATCATAGGTGACACATGACTCTAAGGCCCCAAGATGACTTTCATCTTCTGCATTATAATCCATACATTGTTCTGGTCTTCCCCATTTCTGACCTAATTCCTTTCCTTTCTTCAAGCACTACATCACTTTCACCAAGGCCTCTGGAAGTCATGGTCAGTAATTGGCAGAATTTCTGGTAGCCTTTATCTCTTTTCTGTAAATGACCTTCTCTTCTTACTCTAACAAAAGCTGGTTTGCCTCAAAGACACTGTTTCTTCTCTAACCTTCTCGGGTAATGGCTATTTTCTTCCCATATCCCTTATATAACTGGACTGACAGTAAATTGCATTCTTCTTTCAATTTGTGCTGTTTCTAGACCACTGTCCTCACTCCTCCATAAAATCATCCAACTTTGAATTTCATGTTTACCACCCAGATTGCCTCCTTAATATTTGCAATCATATATCAACCCCTGATCTCTCCTTCTCACATTGTAATTTTAACAGCTGAATCACTGTCACTCTTTCAATAGTACTGCCTTAATTGTTGTGATTCAAATAGTCACATAGAGTATATTTTCAATACTTTAGCCTCTCAATCCTTGATCTCCTCCCAACTAGGAGTCCTATATTCCATCTATCTCACTCCCTCACTGACACTAAATTACCTTTAATGTTATGAGGCTGCATAATTTAAAATTCTCATACTTTCAGTTTTAAGCACCCACTCTCTGTCATTGCCTATCTTTCTATGTCTCTTGACCTAGTACTCTTATTTTAACAATTGTTTGAGCTTACCAAGATCTCCAATCTATTTACCTTACCACTTTTTCCTATCCCTAAACTCTCTCATATCCTCACTGTAATTCTTATATGGCTTAAATTCTCCAGTCAATTGACATAATTACGTCTTTGCTGCCTTTACCCACCCCCATTCTAGTCAAATCCATCTCTCCACCTACTTACCACCTGCATATTTATAGACAGATGTTGTAGAAATAAATACACATTCACGCTGACTGATGCCATACCAATTTTATGACCATCATCCTCTCCTGCTGCTGCTGCTGCTAAGTCGCTTTAAGTCATGTCTGACTCTGTGTGACCTCATAGATGACAGCCCACCAGGCTCCCTCACCCCTGGGATTCTCCAAGTAAGAACACTGAAGTGGGTTGCCATTTCCTTCTCCAATGCATGAAAGTGAACAGTGAAAGTGAAGCCGCTCAGTCATGTCCGACTCTTAGTGACCCCATGGACTGCAGCCTACCAGGCTCCGTCCATGGGATTTTCCAGGCAAAAGTACTGGAGTGGAGTGCCACTACCTTCTCTACCATCATCCTCTAGTAGACTTTTATTGCTCCCCAGAAATAATAGTTTATTGCCTAGGACTATTCACTTTTTATTTTCCATGATAACTATTTCATTTCTGGCCCACTTTTCCTAAATTTTTCTTCTCTTATTCTTACTCTAGACTGATTATACTTTTTTTTCATTTAGAAAGCAATAGAAGAGAGCTAGAAAAGACAAATCTCAAATTCCCAGCACTATATCTACCTACCTACCTACCTACCTATCAGCAACTTCCTGTTACCATGAATTTTATGCTATTTAAGGAAACCCTTCCATTTGTTAACTATTGCCAATTTATTTATCCAACAATTTTCTCCTCTCTATCCTTCATCTTTAATTATCCCCTTTCTGCTTCTTTACCTGTCCATGTACAACTAAATATGGATGATGAAAAACAGACAAGTATGCTGAATGGTCTCAGGTAAAAACCAAGACTACCATTATTAAAGTGAAGTGAAGTCACTCAGTCATGTCTGACTCTTTGTGACCCCAGGGACTGTAACCTACCAGGCTCCTCCCTCCATGGGATTCTCCAGGCAAGAGTACTGGAGTGGGTTGCCATTTCCTTCTCCAGGAAATCTTCCCAACCCAGGGATCGAACCAGGGTCTCCAGCATTCCAGGCAGTGAGGCTTTATTATTTTAATCAGCATGGAGTAAACAGCAACAAAGCATTTCTTGATGTCACTTATACCTCAAAAAATTCCACTTCTCTGCTCTTAAAGTAAAATCCATTAAGAATTATTTTACTCTCTGTACCTAGTGCTGTTTCCTCTCTGTCTTGAACCCATTCATTTCTCTTTGCTTTTTCTTTACAATCTTCCTGCTGGTTACTTCTCATCATGATGAACTTCCATCACTGAGATTCCTTACAAATCTTTTGATTGGACCTTTTCTTTTTCTGGTACATCCACCTCTTTCTAATATATTCAAATTGAAATAATATTTGCATTTCAATATGAATACACCAATATGCATAGCAGAAAAGCAAAGAGGAACTAAAGAGCCTCTTGATGAATGTGAAAGAGGAGGGTGAAAAAACTGGCTTAAAAATCAACATTCAAAAAACAAAGATCATGGCAAATAAATAGGGGGAAAATGGAAACAATGGCAGATTTTATTTTGGGGGGTTCCAAAATCACTTGCAGATGAAATTGAAAGACGCTTGCTCCTTGGAAGGGAAGCTATGACAAACCTAGATTGCATATTAAAAAGTAGAGACATCACTTTACTGATAAAGTCCAAATAGTCAAAGCTACAGTTTTTCCACATTAGTGATATACAGATATGAAAGCTGGACCATAAAGAAGGCTGAGCACTAAATAATTGATGCTTTTCAACTGTGGTGTTGGAGAAGACTTTTGAGAGTCCCTTGGACAGCAAGGAGATCAAACAAGTCAATCCTAAAGGAAATCAACATTGAATATTTGTTGAAAGGACTGATGCTGAAGTTGAAGTTCCAATACTTTGGCCACTTGTTTGGAAGAGACCATTCATTGGAAAAGACCCTGATGCTGGACAGGATTGAGGGCAGAAGGAGAAGGGGGGAGCAGAGAATATGATGGTTGGATGGCATCACCAACTCAATGGACATGAGTCTGAGCACCCCTGGGAGATAGTTAGGGCAGGAAAGCCTGACGTGTTGCAGTTCATGGGGTCGCAAAGAATTAGACACGACTTAGACTGAACATCAACAACGAATATATCCTGTTTAGTCCATTGTCTTGAATGGCAAGTTCCCAGCACCAAGCTGACTCCTAAGCATCATCACCTTGAAGTCTGAAGCATTTTGAATTTTTAACAAACAAACAAACTCAACTTTCTATCTTCTCCCTCTGTCAAAGCTGCCACTCTATTTTTCAGTTGCTCAGGCCAGAACTATGAATTTAAATTTTGTTCCATTCATAGTTTAATATCCCTCTTCTAATAAGTGAGAAAATTCTGTCAACTTAACTTTCAAATTGCAAAGCTTGCAACCACTTCTCACTGCCTCCTTGCTAAAATACTGACCCAATTCTCATCATCTCTCACTTAGTATATTGCCATTCTTGTTCCCCTATAATTTATCCTTCACAAAATGTCCTGATAAGATGTAAAATAAATCATGTCACTCCTCTATTCAGATCCCTCCAAATGATTCCAGATCTGAATATCTTCGTGTGTTCCCTAGATCCTGTTTATGTTCAAAGTGGGTTGAACTTATTAGATTTCATCTACAAGATTCTTTGATCTCTAGATTCTGGTTGGATCCAGCAATGAGAGGAACTAACTAGAAATTTGTGGGAAGAGGAGAGTGAGGTCTAGGTATTCCTCCTGTTTCTGTATGGTCAACAAATATTGGTTGTTTCCCTCTACTGAAAACCACAGTTGCAGTGTAGCAGCCCACTCCTCACAGACACTCCTGGTGTCTTATAATTATTCTTTCTCTTTGCCATCTTAGCCTAGGGAAGTAATGCTGCTCATTGTTGCTAGTACTGTGGTAGTACTCTTATTAAGCTTATTTAACCTTTTGCCTACATTTGTAGGCAAATTTGTAAATTTAAAATTTATTAAAATATATTTATTTTTCTCAATTTATATATGTCATCCGTTTCCTGTTGAGACTATAGAGAAAGCTTTTGTTGTTCTACTTGGAGTAAACTGGTAAGAACTTACAATGTTCTACAAAGACACACATTATTGTCTAATTATTCNTTACTTTCTGAACTTTCCTATTGCAGCAATTTTAGTTAAGTTCATGTTTGAATACCAGAACAACTAAAATAAATTTTTCCAGTCTTGAGAATAGTGAATGAAATAATCTAGTAACCATACTGATTAAGCCTCTAAAATGATAGTCCATATCTGTCTATGTAACAAATTGAAAATCTAAGAGTTAAAAATTTCTTGAAAAGACTGTCAAGCTGCATTTAAGGATTATTTTCTTTTTCAGCTATACAAATCATACTAAACTATGGGGTATAAACAATAAACAAAAATTCAAAATACAATCAATGCCCCCAAATAAACATACACACTTGTGGTCAATTAATCTACAATAAAGAATACAAGAATATACAATGGAGAAAAGACAGTCTCTTCAACAAGTGGTACTGGGAAAACAAGCTACATGTGAAAGAATGAAATCAGAATACTCTCTAACACCATCTACAAAAATAAACTCAAAATTGATTAAAGAAGTAAATGTAAGACTAGATACTATAAAACTCCTAGAGGAAAACACAGGCAGAATGCTCTTGGACACAAATTGCAGCAGTATTTTTGTGAAGCTGAATCCTAGAGTTATGGAAATAAACAAATGGGACCTAATTAAACTTAAAAGCTTTTGCACAGCAAAGGAAACCACAAACAAAATGAAAAGACTGGGAGAAAATATTTGAAAATGATGTGACCTACAAGGAATTAATTTCCAAAATACACAAACAGCTTATATAGGTCAATTAAAAAAAAAAAAAAAAAANAAGGTCATTTCACTTAGCCTATGTTCTTTAAAACAGTAGTCCCCAACATTTTTGGCAACAGGGAACAGTTTTGTGGAAGACAATTTTTCCACGGACTGGGGTGGTGGAGGGATGGTTTCAGGATGATTCAAGTGCATTACATTTATTATGCATTTTATTTCTATTATTGTTACATCAGCTCCACCTCTGATCATTAGGCATGAGATCCAGGAGGTTGGGGATCCCTTCTTTAAAACACATACACCTCCCAGAAGGGCATAACAAATGAATTATTACTAGTTAGGGTTCTTATTGTGAAATGCCAGAGAGAAGAAGACAAGGGCTTCCCTGTGGCTCAGCAGTGAAAGAATCCACCTGCAGTGCAAG
The DNA here is from genome assembly GCA_006410875.1 of Neotragus pygmaeus. Taxonomy (NCBI): domain Eukaryota; kingdom Metazoa; phylum Chordata; class Mammalia; order Artiodactyla; family Bovidae; genus Neotragus; species Neotragus pygmaeus. Next base: position 259,162 of record SJYV01027655.1, read on the forward strand.
AGACGCAGGAGACATGGGTTCTATCCCTGGGTCGGGAAGATTCCCTCGAGGAGGAAGTGACAACTCACTCCAGTATTCTTGCCTGGAGAACCCCATGGACAGAGGAGCCTAGCAGGCTACAGCCCATGGGGTTGCAAAGAGCTGGACATAACTGAGCGACTGAGCGTGAGCACGAGAGAGAAGGGCATTCATAGATTTGGTGGTGGAAATGAAGGTATTCTGATGTCAAGGATAGAGTTAGTGCTCCATGATGCTGAGAGAGCAGAAAGAAAATTGAGTGAGCTGAACTCTGTCTGGCCTCTCGGCTTCCAGACAAAGCAGAGAAAGTTTGCATGTGAATGGCCGAATTAGTCGAAGGCCTCCATCAATCAATCAATAAATAGCAGTCACACCCTTGTAGGTGTGCAATGTCATGTTCCAGACTATGGGAGATAGCTGCTGCTTTAGTCGTGTCCGACTGTGCAACCCCATAGACAACAGCCCACCAGGCTCCGCCGTCCCTGGGATTCTCCAGGCAAGAACACTGGAGTGGGTTGCCATTGCCTTCTCTGATGGGAGATAGATGCACGTGAATAAACAAAAACTCCTACCTCAAGGTATGTATAGCCTAGGAGGACATTTCAATATATTAGANTAAAATTTATTAAAATATATTTATTTTTCTCAATTTATATATGTCATCCGTTTCCTGTTGAGACTATAGAGAAAGCTTTTGTTTTTCTACTTGGAGTAAACTGGTAAGAACTTACAATGATCTACAAAGACACACATTATTGTCTAATTATTCCAGTGTCCCTGACTTCATTTCCTTTTCTCACAGGTAGTCCTCATACTCCATGTGCAAACCACAATACTTGTTTTTTTTTTTTTTTTTTTTTGACATTTTATGCCAGGAAAAATGTTAACAGTCTCAGATATGCAGATGATACTACTCTAATGAAACAAAGTGAAGACAAACTAAAAAACCTTTTGATGAGGTGCAAGAGGAGAGTGGAAAAGCTGGTTTAAAACTCAAAATTCAAAAAAAATAAGGTAATGGTATCCAGTCCTATCACTTCATGGCAAATAGGATGGGAAAGAGTGGAAACAGAGACAGATTTTTATTTTCTTGGGCTCCAAAATCACTGCAGATAGTGACTGTAGTCACGAAATTAGAAGATACTTGCTCCTTGGAAAGTTGTGACAAACCTAGACAGTGTACTAAAAAACAGGGACATCACTTTACTAACAAAGGCCTATAGAGTCAAAGCTATGGTTTTTCCAGTAGTCATGTATAGATATGAGAGTTTGACTATAAAGAAAGCTGAGTGCTTTCAAATTTCAAATTGATTCTTGCAAATTGTGGTGCTGGGGAACACTTTTGAGAGTCCAAAGGACTGAAAGGCGATCAAATCATTCAATTCTAAAGCAAATCAAGCCTTAATACTCATTGGAAAGACTGATGCTGAAACTGAAGCTCCAATACTTTGGTCAGCTGATGCAAAGAGCCGACTTTTAAAAATTAATTAATTTATTTTGACTGGAGGCTAATTACTTTACAATATTGTAATGGTTTTTGCCATACATTGACGTGAATCAGCCATGGGCGTACATATGTCTCCCATCTTGAACCCTCTTCCCAACTCCCTCCACATCCCATCTCTCTGGGTTGTCCCAGTGCACCAGCTTTGGTTGCCCTGTTTCATGCATCGAACTTGGACTGGTCATCTATTTCATGTATGGTAATAGGCATGTTTCAAAGCTATTCTCTTGAATCATCCCACCCTCACCTTTTCCCACAGAGTCCCAAAGTCTCTTTGCATCTGTGTCTCTTTTGCTATCTCACATATAGGGTCATCATTACAATCTTTCTAAATTCCATATATATGCATTAATATTACTTGTATTGGTATTTTTCTTTCTGACTTACTTCACTCTGTATAATAGGCTCCGGTTTCATCCACATCATTAGAATGGATTCAAATGTGTTCTTAATAGCTGAGTAATATTCCATTGTGTGTAAGTACCACAGCTGTCTTTTTAAAAAAAATTCCCTGATGCTGGGAAAGATTGAGTGCAGGAGGTAAAGAGGGTAACAGAGAATATGATGGTTGGATGGCATCACTGACTGAATGCACATGACTGAGTAAACTTCAGGTGACAGTGAAGGACAGGGAAGCCTGGCATGCTGAAGTCCATGGGGTTGCAAAGAGCTGAACTTGGCTTAGTGACCGAACAACAAAAAAACATGGCCTTTATACTTGCTAGTAAGTCCGTTCACTCCTCTACCTCTCTTATGTCTCCACTCAGAAACCACCTTCTCCTTGGGGCCTTTCTATGAACACTATTTAAAATGAAAATTTCCCTCCCAGTACTTCTTGTCCCATGTGTTTATCTAAATCCATAGAACTTATTCTGTATCTTAATTACTTATTAACACTTTACTTTTTTCCTGTTTCCAACCACTAGCATGTAAGCCTAAAAGAGAGAAAGAATTTTAATCTCTTTTGTTCACTGATGTGTTTTGAGTTTTTACAAAAGTGCTGGGCACAGAGTCAGTTCAGTTCAGTTGCTCAGTAGTGTCCAGCTCTCTGCTACTCCATGAACTGCAGCACACCAGGCCTCCCTGTCCATCACCAACTCCTGGAGTTCACCCAAATCCATGTCCATTGAGTCAGTGTTGCCATCTAACCATTTCATCCTCTGTTGTCCCCTTCTCCTCTTGCCCACAATCTTTCCCAGCATCAGGGTCTTCTCAAATGAGTCAGCTCTTCGCATCAGGTAGCCAAAGTACGGGAGTTTCCGCTTCAACATCAATCCTTCCAATGAATATCCAGGACTGATCTCTTTTAGGGTGGACTGGTTGGATCTCCCTGCAGTGCAAGGGAGTCTCAAGAGTGTTCTCCAACTAGCTCAAGTAGATCCTCAATATTATTGAATGAGTAAATTAATGAAAACAAATGGGAAAAATACAATGAGAGATTTGATCGTAGAGAAAATATTTTCTGCTTGAAAGTAAACATGGGAGATGATTAGAAGGGTCTTTGGGAATTAACAATCTGAACAAAGTCACACTGATGGAAAAGTATTCAAGAAACATTGAAACATTGTCTCTCAGTTGAACTGGAATGTTGACTACATACACAAAAGCAGAAAAATGTAAGTTGCTGAAGATAAGCTCAGGATAGGGAATAGAGTATCCCAAGTGCAGAGCAAAGCAAACCAAAACAAGTTTTATTTTGTGTAAAATGAGATGCAGATTCTTTGGGACTTGACATGTCATGGTCTAAGTTATATCCTAGAAAGACTGATTTGGTGGTGGTATCCACAAGAGTTGAAATAGGGGGAAACAGAGTCATTGAAAGAAACTAGAAAAGTGATTATAAGAAGTGATGAGTCTTGAACCACAGTAGAGGTGATAAACACAGAAAGGAGGGCTGTAAGATGTATTAAGAGTTTATTGACCCCTAGAGTAAACAAATACATTATACAGGGTGTTTGGAAGACCTGATCTCTTAATTATCAATTAACCCTAAATCAAATAATACTTTGTTAATTTTTTTGCAATATCACCTGAATTTTGAAACAATAAGCAGGTTTAATTTTTTTGTTCTTGAATTCATTAGCAAAAATACTCTACAGTACATTGTAGGTAGTGATTATTTATCACAGCTTAGTGTCTTGTCATTTTGGACTTATTTAATAGCAAGATCACAAATAGAACAGCTGCTGATGAGCACGATGCTGATTCCAGCATCAGCTGTGATTGCAGATAGTGTGAAACAGGGACAGAAGTCCTTAATGTAGGGGTGGCAGCCAGGACAGGCATGCTGCAGCTGGGCCTCTTCCCACCCATACTAGGTCATGGGTCATCTGTCGTCAAGCAATGACAAGGGCAAAATTTAATGAAGTTGGATGTGATGTTGGGACCACCAGGGTTTCAATATTAAAATTCATCTTACGCAGTGATGAACAAAATCCTAAAATGCTATATTTTTGATAGAACACTGCATCTGTAATGGAGTGGAGATGGAAGTAAGAAAGAGGCGTGGTTATATTACTTTGTACTCAATGATACTGTTCATAATTAATTAATTTATTTTAAAAAAATCAATGGAAAAATGTTATGTTCTCATTTTCTTGTTAAATTAAATTAGAGATTCAATAGATAGTTTCTGTCCACAGACACTTAAAGGATAGTAGGTGAAAGAGAAATACAATAAAGTATCATTCAGTAACAGAAATCTTATGAACAATACAGTCACAGAGCAGGAATATCCAACTCTGTCTGGGAAATTTCATAGGTTTAAAAACATTTGAGCTGAAGTTGAAGCACTGCCAGAACTCTCTTATATGGAGGAGGAAAAGAGCAGGCATTCCAACAGAAGTAACATTAGCAAAGGTATATAGAGCATGAAAATCCATGGCATATTCAGAAAAGAGTGCTTGGTGTGTATGTAGCTCAAATTCTTAGAATTCCTGGGGAAAAGAGAAAAAATTTAAAAGACTTTTGGGAAATAGATGAACAAGAGTTGATGAGCAATTGACTCAGGTTGAGAGGGGAGGATAGACCTCACATCTGATTTCACCTTGTGCAACTCAACTAGCATTTAATGTACTTATCATGAATCAATTTCTTAGACATCTGACTTTAGAGGTCAGAAGGAATCATGGATCATACCTTGATACAAAGAGAAAAGTCTTGCTTCATTATTATACCAGCTCCTAGAATATCTGAGTTAGAAAGGCACATCATGACGCTTGAATTTTATTGATGGGGAAACTATGACACAGTTGGTGCTTTGCTCAGGGTCTCATAGTAAGAGAATTATAGCATGAATTAGAACTCAGATCTTCTAACTCCATAGATGTTACTGTTTATATACTGTGTAGTTTCAGAAGCAGTCTCCATTTATTTTTTGGCATGGTGAGATATATGAACATATATAACAATAAAAATGTCACTTGGGGTTTGTTTGGGTAAAAGACAAGAACATAAAGCTGTTAGGAAGCAAGAAGGTAACTTTTTTTGGTTCAATTTAATTTACAAAGTGGTGACCTTGGAATTTGACATTAAAATTGGTTCAGAGAAATTGGAGGCATCAGAGTTGAACTGTGAGGAAGCTCCATACAAACAATGTATCTTCTCAAAGCTATTGGCAACAGGCAGTGACAGAAAATGGATAATGGAGGATAGAAAGAAGTAAGCTGTTTAGCTTTACAAGTGAAGGATGCATGTTACAGCAACTAGGTCTAAATAAAGCACTGTTCACGATTCCTTGAGAAGAAAACTTGTACCTTTTAAATATTCTTCCATTTGGATGCTGGTGTATATGTCTGTGAGAGAGGAGGGGTTTATTTAAGCATTACTAAATAAACCAAGGGCTTCCCAGTGACTCTGTGGTAAAGAATCCACCTGCAATGCAGGAGATGCACGTTTGACCCCTAGGTAGGGAAGATCCTAAGAAGAAGGAAATGGCAACCCACTCTAATATTCTTGCCTGGGGAATTCCATTGACAGAGGAATCTGGTGGGCTACACTCTATGGGGTTGCAAACAGTCAGGCACGATTTAGTGACTAAACAACAGCAAAAAAGTAAACAAAAGAAGCATAAAATTATAGCAACCCATAGAATGTCTCTGATGCTGGGAGGGAGTGGGGGCAGGAGGAGAAGGGGACGACAGAGGATGAGATGGCTGGATGACATCACCGGCTCGATGGACATGAGTCTGAATGAACTCCAGGAGTTGGTGATGGACAGGGAGGCCTGGCATGCTGCGATTCATGGGGTCGCAAAGAGTCAGACACAACTGAGCAACTGAACTGTACTGTCTAGTCCAACTCCATCCATTTATGGGGTTGGGGGACTTAGAAATCTGAGATACAGGGATCAATGACTTGATTATTAATATATAATCATTTCAGTTCAGAGCTAAGACTAGAACCTGGGTTACTTCAAAGAGAGAAATTACCTACTCATCTTTCCTCTTGCAGTAGCCGCTTTTTGAAATAAACAGTCACTTCCAATCTCTTTAGAAGCAAGCCCCGAATAAAAGTTCTATATTTGAACTCAACGCCAGACCAGGAATATGGCTAACCAGCTCCACTTACCTCATCCATCTGCAGTTTTCAGAATCTGCTTGCTTCTTTGTGGAGTAGAACAGAAAGAGGGGAGGGGAAGGAAAAGAGAGAAAGAAGAGAGAGACCGAAAGAAAGACAGAGATACCAAGACTACAGATGATATCATTCTTCTCCAGTCTACAGTCTTTCACTAGATGGAAGAAATGTCCTAGCCAGAACAAGTTAGTTAGCTCTCATTTGAGCTGTGGTGCCAGCAAGTTAGCTTATTGGGTTAGGGATGAAGTTAGGAAGGCTAATGACCAATCACTTTCTTTTTCTGAACTTCAATTTATTCAACTGAAAATTTTCTTTTCTGTGTTACAGGACTGGTTCTAAAATATATTGACAGATTCTTTGATCCTGCCTTTAAGAGCTAAATTCCCCTCTTCTTGAGTCTGGGCTGGACTTTGGGACTCATTTCTAACCAATAGACTATTGCAGAGGTAGTGATACATCATGGATCATAGATGATATTGAGACTCTCTTTCTCTACCTCTCTCTCTGGAATCTCTTCCTCTGGTGTAAGCCAGCTGATGTGTCATAGGGATGCTAAGTAACCCTACGACCCTACAGGGAGGTCCATATGGCGAGGGACTGAGGCTTTCTACAAACACCCATGTGCCTGCACTTGGAAGTGGATCCTTTATACTCAGTGAAGCCTGCAGATGACTGCAGCCCTGACACACTCTGACAGTAACCTTAGGAGTAACTCTGAGCAGGAACCACCCACCTAAGCCTCTCCCAAATTCCTAACCCACAGAGAATGTGATGTAATCAATAGGTGTTGTTTCAAGCTGCTATGGGAATTCATTATATGGTAATGCAAAACAAATAGAGTTATTTTTCTACTTATTACTTTTTCAGAAACTGATCTTTTTTTGTAATCTTCAGTGTTTTGAGGCATATGAAATTGTATTGTCTATTCTCTAACTTTTAGGTATGAAAGATTACAATTACTTTATGTACTATGGGAAGTACCCTAGTATTTAATAGACTAAGGAGCTTCATTTGGATCTCTTCATTTCCTCAGCTTTCTTCTATAATATCATTGTCATCTTCATCCCACTATCAAGTGCATGTGCTGTGCTTAGTCACTTAAGCCATGTCTGACTCTGTGCAACCCTATGGACTGTAGCCCACCAAGTCTCCTCTGTTCATGGAATTTTCCAGGCAAGAATACTGGAATAGGTTGCCATACCCTCTTCCATGGAATCTTCCCAACCCAGGGCTTGAACCCACATCTCTTACTTCTCCTGCATTGGTAGAGGGGTTCTTTACCACTGACACCATCTGGGAAGCCCAAGTAAATAGTTTCCACATTTTACAGCTTCACATTTATTATATAAGTTTACCTTTACAACAATCCAATGAGGTAGATATTATATTACTCTTATTTTATATATGAGGAAATTAAAAACATGAGAGCAAGAGCGTTTGCTTGAAAATCACACAGTTTATAGAAGAATTGTTACTCCAATCCAGGTCTTCGGACTCCTATCTAGTATTTTTTCCACTATATCAAGAGCCCATATGATGGAAGTAACCATTCAACTTTATTCCTTAATACCTGACATCCACTCCACATTTTAGCTTTCAAGTATATTTGGGGAGTTTTATATATCATCCTTCCCTTTTTTATTACTGGGGTTTGTGAAAAAATGAATGGGTTCATTTATTTTTTTTTTTTCTCCTGACACTTCTTAAAAGTCATCAAATTGTTTTGTTTATAGCCAGGTTACTACACCTTCAACACTTTCCTGTTCTAGGTGACAGATCTCATGTTCTGGCCTTCTTTGACTATGCACTTAAGTAATTACATTGGTGATTTTTATAATGTTATCATCTGCATGGGTTTTCCTCATAGATTATGTAATTTCATATTAAGATATAAAAATAAAAGACTCAAATCCTAGTATGTGGGAATGAGTTTTAAGTTTTGCATTTTAAGGGGAAAAATTGTCTAGTGGATTAGGATATTTTAACCTCTTAATGAGAAATTTGTAATATGTCACTACTGATTTTTCATTGAAATATTTACAAATATTTTATGAACAACTTGAGGCAGTCATCCTTTACAAGATTATATATATATATATATGTGTGTGTGTGTGTATATATAAATCATTTTGGTAGATGTATCAGTGTGGAGTAAGCTCAGTTTTTAAACAGATGTTCAATTCTGGTTAAGAACCATTGGCCAAGCTATGTTTCAAAATATGACACCAAATTACAAATTGTGCTTGGTGCCAGTTGCTTCAGTTATATCCTGACTCTTGTGATCCCATGGACTGTAACCCACCAGGCTCCTTTGTCCATGGGATTTCCCATGCAAGAATACTGGAGTGGGTTGCCATTTCCTTCTCCGGGGGATCTTCCTGACATGGGGATTCAAACGTATGTCTCCTGCATTTCAGGCAGATTCTTTACTGACTGAGTTACCAGGGAAGCCAAATTACAAATTATTTGCAAGTATATGACACAGTTTTAGACAATAGAAAAGCTATAAGTTGTTATGTATACTTTTGTGTCTTAAATGAAACATACATCAAAGATTGTATCTTGAGGGGTTTTTTTTGTTGTTTTTTTTAATATGGCAATAGAGTGTTAATGGTCTCATTACCTGATTGGATAAAAATAGCTCATGATCTGAGTTCAGTTTATTTTGAATCTTTTTGCTTCCTTTCCATTCACCCATTTCAAAGAGCATTCTTTCCATTTAAATATTTTTAAGTGTTTTTAAAATTGTCCCAAATTAAAAACTTGTAAATTATTCTCTAAAGAGTCAGACATGACTGAGCGATTGAAATGAACTGAACTGAACTGATATATATACACACGCACATATATATATACGCACACACCCATACATGTATAACAATCACTTCAGTGTACAGCAGAAATTAACACAACGTTGTAAACCAAGTATGGTGGTAGTGGTTTAGTCACTGATTCATGTCCAAGTCTTGTGATTCCATGGACTGTAGCCCACCAGACTACTCTGTCCATGGGATTTCCCAGGCAAGAATACTGGAGTGGGTTGCGATTTCCTTCTCCAAGGGATCTTCCTGACCCAGGAATTGAACCCACGGCTCCTGATTGCAGATGCTTCACCAGGGAGCCACCCAGGAAGCCCAAAATCAACTACGTTTAAATGTAGGGAAAAAGTTCTTAAGCATCCATCTTTACCACCCCCAAAATAGCATTTTTTCTCATAACAAAATGCTATTTCATGATATTAGAAGAGTCATATAAACATTCAGACTTTAGTATAGAGAATCCAAATCATAGAGCAGATGCCTAGATAATAGTTGACTTCCTAAAGTACACATTAGCATTAGTCTCTTCCTTAATCTGAGTTTTAACATGTTCAGCTTGAATTCCCTATTTAGCTTTTCAGATAAATGAATAAGTGATGCTTTCTAATGACTGTGTTACATGCTCTGCTGTGTTCTAAATGTTTTTAATTCTTCTGAGGGTTCCTGAATATTCAAAAATGAAATGGCTCATTGGCAGATAGTTTAAGTGTCACATTCTTAGAGAACTAACTGAATGGAAATTAACCAAATACAGAAACTTAAAATTTTTCAATTTTTAAGAATGCTTCCCCTTAATTAGAAGCTATATTTATTGGGCATTCTTCAGTGATTTTTTTGGGGGGAACATTTAAGTACAAGGTCTACAATTTCTGTACATTGTTTTTGTTTTTGTTTTTGTTTTTGTTTTCTCCCACAGCAATCTGACTTGACAGGTTGGCCACCTGAGGTAGGGTGCTGGCAGCAAATTCCTTCTATTCCTTCATTACCAAAGTATGTGACATATCTCAGTTTGCAGGTCTCTTGGCTCTTCAGGCAATCTTAGTATCCCGTTCTTAGACACATATAACGTTATATGTTTTCCAAGCTCTATTTCATTCTTCTTTCCAGGAACACAGGAAGACTGCATTTTCCAGCTTTCTCTATGACTAGATCAATATGTGTAGCTAGTTCTGGCCAATGAATTAAGAAAGTACCAAGTATGACAATTAGTCTGAAATATAGAATAACAGGATGCCACACATTTCAGGTGGCAATGCTAAAGAAAGTAAGCCTTTATGCCTGGACAAGTAGCATATATAAGAAATGTCTTGTTATATGAAGCTACTAAAATGTTGAGATTATTTGTTACCATAGCATTGCTTATGTGATTCTGATAATTATAGATTATAAACTACAGCAATCCTATCAGATTCCAAATGTCTGTGTTTGATGTTTCATATATTAGAAATATATTTCATTAGCTACTCTTCTATTCAAATGTCTCCTCGTGCTGAGGCAACTCCAAGAGTTAAATTTGCCCTGTATTTTCATCTATAGCCTGTAAACACCTATGGCTTGTTAAAAGGATGATTCGTAGTCCTCCTTGGCTGGAGAAAATCAGAGCCTACAAGGGTAAAAGAGGAGTTAAAGAGAGATAAAAATGACTGTTTCTTAAGCTTTTTTGTAAATCAGAATCACCTGGGAAGTTTATTCTGAGTGCAAATCTGCTCCACTCAAGAGATCCTCATATTGCATATGATCAAGAAGTATGCATTTTAATATGAAACCAAAATTGGCTCTCATGTGAATGTATCTAGGAATACACTTTAAGGAGCTTTAGAGTAGACTCTAATAAAGGCTGTCTCCTCTTATAGCCTGAATAGTATAAAAATATGATGGGGTTTGAAACAATTATCATAGGTAGTTATTTGTTTGATGCATGGAATAGTTTATTTGAATTATCAAGGGCTTGGACAATGTCCAGTACTTAATAAATCAGTCTCTCTGGAGTAGGGCCTTCACCTGAGATCTTCACCTATAAGATGACCCCCCAAACAATTTTTAGACACAAAGGTTTGAAATAAGTGCATAGGGATTGTTTGCCCTTCTGTACACATCTTTATGATTAGTTCAATTTATTATTCATAACTTTTTCAAAAGCATTAGTTTAAGAACGTTAGTTTACTAACCACCTCAGATCTTCACCCGGGAAGTAAATATATTATTACCAGAGTTTTTACTAATTATAAGAAGAAGTAATTGCAACCCATGTTGTAAATGATAGTTCCTAGACTATTATATTTTATTTTCAAGATGAACAGTGAACATATTTTTATTTTCCATAAAGAAAAATACAAATTATCTGTTTGGGGGGGAAATTATAATATGCTCATTGAATCTAGACAACAAAATGATTCTACTTTTTAATACTTAAGTGTTATAATATTTTAAACTGAAATTATATAAACCATAATATGACAAGGTCAGTTGTCACATCTCATACTTGATATGACATTTAATTTGCTGCGTGTGGGTTAACATTAACTGCCTTTTTTATTGGAATGTATAACAGTTCAAATTAAATAGTTCTAATTAGGTGGCTTTGTAATAGGAATACTTCCACTTGAGTCTTACAAGAGTAGTTCTACAATCGGCACTGGGTGAGGGGTCAGAAGCCCAGATTAGAAGCCCAACCCTTGTTAATTGACTGTCATTAGGAAAGCCACTTAATCTGGATAATATGCTCCTGTTCTGTACTGCTTTTGTGTTTAAAAATGATGTAATAAAATTAATTTGTAAGCCATAAATAATTATGCAAATGGAGTGGTTTCACTATGGGTATAAAATTGGCCAACAATTATTGAGCACTTACAATGTGCCAGACACTGTGATATGAACCTATATGAGTTATACAATTTAATACTCACAAAGTTCAATAAGTTTAATAATATTATCTCTGTTTTAGCTCACAGGAGATGGAGACCCTTAGAGCCCATGGTAAAACACAGGAGAGAAGGAGGTCTCATATTTCTCTCTACTTAACTTGAAACTTATTCCTAAAAAGGCGACATTCCTGTGTTAGTGATATCCATTTAACCTACAGCCATATCAGTTGAGTTAGGAATCTGCATGACCCATGAGGAAATATTTTTCTCCTTATTCACCCCACTGAAATATATTGTACTGAACACTACATTCAAGTGTACTATGTTGGGTCAGGAAATAATCATATAACCTCCTTGCTTTTCTCCATATGGTACAAGTATGGTCTAGCATCTGTCTGAACATCTTTTAGATTTTGGCTATATGCCAAAAATCATAACATTTAATTGGTTACATTGTGCTTATATTGTCAATGGAAATTGATACTGACCAAAACTGAGCTTTTGAGAATACCAGGATTATCCAGCTACACACTCATAATAAGCGTTCACGTTTAATTTTCCATGCCTCTCCCACTAGTCTTTTCATTTATTTTCTTCACTTAGGAAATAATTTATAAATGACAAAAGCAATCTATCAGATTTCCCAAACATATTTTATGATTTGAAACACTGTGCTAATAAGGAATAAGACTGATTACGGATAACAGCATTCTCTCCCTACTTGGGTTTTGGAGCAACTTACATTAGCCACTATTTAACAGATTTAGAGAGAAACTACTATCTGTCTTCCAAGTGAAGATTCCTGAATACATAAAGTATGGATTAATCTCTTTAACAAGGCCTGCAATGTAGAATATGAGTTGCACACTCTCATTTACTGCTGGGTGTTCAGGTAGGGTGGCTTGTCCTTTCCTAATTACAATTTTCTTGTTGAGTCCCATTTACTCTGGAGGGCCGTATTCCCTCATCTTATTTCTGCATGAAAAGGATCTAATCACTTCTTGTTTCAACAGAGAGTTCTGTATTTCTTTCCAAGGGGAGGAGTGGGATGAAAACTCTGGTTTCTTTCTCCAGCCCTCATTCATTATTAATAACTGAGAAAGGCCATAGCTCATGAGGAGTCAAGTTTATGTGTTGAAGTGAGTGCTAATGTCTGGTAACGCCTTTGCCTCCTTTTGCTTTGCTCCTGTTCATGAGCAGTAGATTGTGTTTCTAATTTTCTTACAGTAAAACCACCATTCAGGGATCCTTTACCAGACTAGATGGAAGACACGCTATTTCCAGCTTTTTTTCCTTAAAGGAGTGTTGGGTCAGTTTAGCCCTATTCTGAATGTTTGGATGTCATCAGTTTGGCGAGGGAATAAATGTTTTCCATTATTTCCTTAGGGCCAGTCTGTGTTCTTCAGTCTCAATATCACGAGGGTTATTTGGATACCCATTCGACATATGCTTTTTGAATGAATACTTTAGCTCTGAAATTACAAATTAGTGGCCCTTTGGGTGAATATGTGCTCATGTGTTTTGGTTTTTTTTTTTTTAAGTCATTTCATAATTGACAGACTACTTAAAAATCTGGATTTTGAGATTCATTTGAAAAATGACGCTTTTTCAACACTGGGGCTTAATCATCGACAGAAATCAAATGAAACAGAGTGAAGGATGCTCCTTTTTAAAGAAATATATACTTTACCTTCAGGCTTAATTATCTCTATTTTCTCCCTGACTTGGAAATCAAGGCTGTTTCAAGATCAGCCTTTTATGATTGTATTAAAATATTTAAAGAGATATTTATCTGTATCTATGTCCATATACACATGAGTACTAGGATGAAGAGCATTGTATTATGCTTATATGTGGCCCTCTTTTCTCCTTTTTCTTACTTTTTGATCCTTGTAGGCACTTGAATGACTATTCTCAGAATTCCAAATAAGAAGGGATTGATGGACCAAACTCTACCCCTAACCCCTAACCATACTGGATTTTTCAGCTGTCATTTCTAAAATTATAATGATAGTTTTGTCTAGCTCTTCATTTCCTTTGAGACGTTTTCTCATTCTCTTTTGGCCCTTTCTTAGATCATTCCTAGAAAGAAACTAAAGATGCATCTCAGCTTTCCTAGTACCCAGACCAAATTTCAATTTCTTTAAAGAGAATAGTCTTCAGATATGAATTTAAAAGTCATAAAAAAGTAGAAGGGAAAGAGAGAGGTAAAAATTTGTTAGTACAAATGAAATCACATAAAAATATAACTTTATTGATGCTAACAATTTTAGGCAGTTTAGAGAACACTAGTTTACAGTGAGACAGAACGCTATGTATCCCTGTGTGGGAGTACTTGGTTCTTCCTGGGAAAATGTTCTGTAGGTTTCCCATTGAACCTGTTCCTATAGCTTCCATCAAAACTGAAACTGACTTCTTTCCATGATGCTCCCTCGAGATGCACATACCCTGTTAAGTGTCATAGCCCAAGTACACCTGACTGACTTATAGTATGAGGTTGGTCAACAAACTCAAAGGAAACACTGAAATTCTTTGCTCTGTTTAAAACCATGGGGTAAGAGAGAGGATCAGACTTTAGGCAACTTGCACATACTGACCTTCTAGGGCCCAAGAAGAGTGTGCTCTTCTGAGGCCATTAGAGGCAATAAATCTGGATTCAGGTCCTTCAGGTCTTTTGTCTCCTAGAAATAAATAGTTTTTAAAAATCAATAAAGGGGACACAACCTGATAGTCCATTAGATGATAAAAATGTCAATTATTCCCATAGGTTCATGACACATAATGGGCTGGTAGAAATAGCAGCCACCACCCACCACACAGTAATTATAGGATATAAAAGTCATTGTTATTGGATAAATCCGTGAAATGGTGAAGAGCAAGGGCTGAAATCTGGGGGGTAGGGGGTTCCAATCTGGTGCCATTTTGTATCCATTGAGTTTCTGACTCTTGGGGAACAGGCTTACAAAGGTGTGTCTCCCACTGGGGCTGGGTGTGGATCTCTGCCCGGCTCTTGCTCCTCAGCTGACTCTCTCCTTCACAGTAGGTGACACAGCACCGGCAGGCTGCAGAGGGCTTCCCTCTGTGCTTCGACACTGTGTCTGGGCCCGGAGAAGCGCCTGCAGCTCTCCCTGAGCTCTGGAGTTCTGGGGGCTCTTTCAAACGACTTTTCCGCCTTTGAACGTGGTCCAGACTGATGTCAGACTGGGAGGAGCAGCTCTCATTCCAGCCAGAGCTGGCACTCAGACTTCTCAATGGAAGAGCCAGTCGCAAGGCCTTCCAGAATTTAGAGCCAGAATGTTTTGACTTTTCTCCCTTCCAGCTCACAAAAGATACAGACTCCTTCAGCTGTAGGATGCTTGGGTGTGGCTGCTCAAGGGGACGATACTCAACCACAATGAGCTTGGTGGCAATGGAGTTCTGGCACATGACACCCAGTTTGAACTCTAGCATGCTGATGCTCTTTTCTGTCACATAATCTGGGCTCAGCACAACAATCATCCTCCGGCTCCTTTGAATGAAGTCAAAAACTGCTTCCACTGTATCTATAGGAAAATGAAAGATAGGACAATCCCTAGTGAAAACACACATGTTTCAGTTCATTGTTGACAGTCTTAGGGAGGACAGGCAACGAACACTTGAAAATACAAGATTGACGTGTTAAATAATCTACCCCAGGTAAAGAATCTCATCTACACTATTCTTATTGTTGCAGTGACTGCTACCTTTAAGGATGAGGAAGTAACCACCTCTAAAAGCAGCTAATTTCAGTTCTACTTGTAAATAATTTCTTGTTTTGAAAAATTGTTTCCTTGTACTTTAGTGGTCTTAGATCTGACGTTTTAAAATACTTTAAGTATTTCATAATTATTGTGATCTCATTGTATTTTTTTTCCTCATCTCTAGATTAAATAACTTCATGAATTTTAAATCTTATTCCCCATATGAATTGGTATCAAGTCTCTTCCCTTCTTTTATTGATTTTTCTTCTTAATAACATTCAGTTTATATATATACGTGTATATATATGTGTGTGTGTGTGTGTGTGTGTGTGTGTGTGTATATATATACATGTCACCTAAGAGTATTATCATGAACAGGACTGAACATAATGCTCCAGACACAGTCTTATCAGCAAAGAGCTACAGGGCATTACTTGCTCCTAAGATCCACACAGTTATAGCTCTTGATACTTAAAATTTTTGGACATATCAGACAGTTCATAGTATTGACTGTGATGTCAGCCAAAATTCCCTTTCTTTTTCTCTGAATGTCAAGAATTGGTCTGAATAACAATTAAAGAGGCAACAACAATGACAACAATAACTGGTAAAAATCAGCCAATTAGACTTCTCACCAAGCATTCAATTCAAATAGTTACTGTGGTTAATCTGGGCAAAACCTAACAGAAGCTTCTTGAGATAAACTCCGTGCTAAACTCATTGTGAGATTTAGGAGCTTAAACAGATTTTCTGAAGGAAATTCCAAACTTGTAAATTGCAGCTGCTGACAACTCTGAAAACACATACTGTGAACAGACCATGAGATTGAGCACCTATGCTTTTCAGGCCAGGAGTGAAGCACTAAAGGAGAAACTTTTCAGTCTGTGAAGACAAGCTGAAAGTTTTCAATGAATTGTACTATGAATTTGACAGGGAATGAAGGAGCTTTGCTCTCTACCATATTATTTCTTTCCAACTGCTGAGTTTAACATGAATTTGAAGGAAAACCAAAAGAGATGTGCTCAGTGTTTAAGAACTTGTGACTGGCTTTACCAAGAGCACAAAGTATTTTAGTGACTTTTTGCTTTAATCTTTTCTTTTTGCTTCAATCACTTATCTTCAAAGCCTGTTTGTGTGTGTGTATGTGTGTGTATGTCTTGGTAACTCCTTTTTCTTTCCTATCTTATTCAGAATCTTATGTTTCTACCTTTCATAAAACCAAGGATGTGACTTTAGGAAGTCNTGCAGAAGGTCTGTATACCATATATCTGAAACCTTTGAGATTTTTCTTTTTAACATTGGATACTTTTGTTTTTAATATTAGAGAGAGATTTCTCCTGTTGTCCAATGTATGTTTCTCCTTCTCTCTCAAATATTCTGTACTGGGCATCTTTTGGATCATAAAACAAACAAACAAAAAAGAACTCTCGAAATAAAATTGTCTTAGGATGCGGTATCATTTCAATTTGAGTTGCTTTAGATTTTTAGCATTTGAAAACGTTCAGTAGCAAATACAGTAACATAAATAGAACAAAATTTATCTAGAAGTTTCTAGGGGTACCAAACATCATTTAGCATAAATATGAAATCCAAAAGTGCAAAAAGATGCTGCATTGGCAAGAGAATGGCCCCTTGATAACCGGGCTGTCCCTCATTTACCTAACCCTCATTCTTGAACTGAAATTCAAATCTTATCTGGGGTCAGTTCTCCCCTGGTCTTGTGATGAAAGGGTTAATAGAAGGAGTATTTGTGCTTTGAAGTAATGAAAAGAATTAACAAAGCTAAAAACATTAGCTCCAAGATGACCCCCATGAAGCTTTTATTTAAAATAATAACGCCTCCATAGAAAAATGATTTATTAAATAGACTTTAGTAATCAGAAGAACACAAATATAGGAGCTAATTTTAAAATAGTTTATCAACATTCATACTATTAAGATAAGGATTTCCTTAAATTATGAATTATTATTTTTCATAGGATACCCAGGCTCATTTATAGGCATTTTTATTTTCTTTTCCATCTTTATTACTTAAAAGTCCAAATAGAGACTTATCTCTCCAAGAGTTGAGCACTAAGATTAACATAATTTCTAAGTATGTGTGCTCAGAATATAGTAGATGGTCAATTAATGCCAGAGGGCTGGCTACTGCTTAGCAGTGACCATGGAAGCTCTGTGCAAAACAGAACCCACTGCACCCAGATCAACTGTGGAAGTAGGAAGTTATTGTTACTAATTTAGGGAGGGCAGGAGTTAACAACAACTACTCTGGGAGCTGTAAATTCACAAATATTATTACTGTGCAGAAAACAGTGACATAAAATATTACAGTAAAAAACATAATTTAAAAACTGGGTAAGAGTTCCAGTAATTTTTAATATTGTGCCAATGGCTATTTAAAGTCATATGTGGATATATATATATATACATATATGTGTGTGTAGTGTGTGTGTATATATATACAATTCATGTATGTATGTATGTGTATATGTAATTCATGTGCTTATATGCAATATATATATATATATATAATTTTGTGTGTATATACATATGTATTTTTAAAAAATCTATACGTAACATAGATGTTCACCACTCTGTAAACCTTGGACTTAGTTTTCATTTTTCCAAGTCTTAAGAACAGTAAAGTTTTACTTATACAAACTAAAATATGTTTAGTGGACAATGACTTTTCAGTCTAACTTGTTTGAAGTGAGTGTTATTAACTTATCAGTGAATAAAATATGAAAACTACTCAGGGTCCAATTAACACTTTCAAAGTATTAATGCTAAAAGCACTCTCAAGGTCCCTAAGTCTAACTTTAACACTTTACTATGGGGAGACAGAAACAAGTAAAGAGAAATTATTTTCCTAATATCCACATTAGCAAAGCTAAGATTAAAAGACAAATTGACAAACACCCTGTTCTGTGCTTTTCTTATAAGACAGAAAATGCCCTTGAAAGCTTTTTGCTCTTCTTTTACTCANCAGAAACAAGTAAAGAGAAATTATTTTCCTAATATCCACATTAGCAAAGCTAAGATTAAAAGACAAATTGACAAACACCCTGTTCTGTGCTTTTCTTATAAGACAGAAAATGCCCTTGAAAGCTTTTTGCTCTTCTTTTACTCAATATTAGCACCAGTAAGAGAAGCTTCCTCTCCAATGAATTAAGTGTTGAGCCACCTGCATGCTTTGAATGACTGACCCAAAATGAAGGAGGAAGGGAGATGGAGTGATGGATATGGGTCAACCTATAGATAGTTAGGAGTTTACTGTAATAAAATACTATTACATAGTTTTCAAGGTGACAAATAAGATACCAATTACCTGAGATAGAGTGCATGGGGTGGTGGGGGGAGATGACAGGAGACAATGCGGGAAAGCCCTTTAAGCCAATCGTAAGGAATGTTTATAGTCACCCTGCTTTATAACATCATAAATGGTGTTGGTCTTGCTGTGAGGGTGTCTAGCATAGTCAGATGAGCAAAACAGTTTATTTTCCTCAGTAAAGATAAATTTAGGCCCTGATTATCTTTTAAGGGATGAATAAAAAGAAAACTATACTTGAAACTCTTAATGACCTTGTTAACAGATAACTCATCTATAAATGGTCAATGACAAAGGCTTCCCCATAATATTAAGATTCCAAAAAAAAAAAAAAAAAAAGAGAGTGAGAGAGTGAAAGTGAGTGAATAGATATGAGTAGAAACAGGAATGGAGGATGCAGAAGAGGAATTTTGCATCACCAATTCTTGCAAAAAATGGAGTGACCTCAGGCACTGGCGACAAGTGGTGGCATGATCCTTCTAAGCCTTGGTATTGCCTGGGGAAGCAGAACAGTTCTCCAGGAACCCTGAATTTATCTCTATGGGGAGGCTTCCATAGAATCTGTTTCTGTCCATGAATAACACACTGGGAATAAAGTAGGGGAATCTTTCCTTCTTGGAGTATTGTTGGATCTTTTCATCCATCATTCACTGGCTCTTTCATACATTTTTCAAGGAGGAATAAGTGAGACCCTGTTCGCCACTTCTAGACCACCTGGGGCTTTTCTTCACTGGCATGGCCACCTGCAGCTGCTTCCAGAACCTGCCCTGTGGATACTTGGATTTCTCCCCTTTCCATTTAATGACCGTGAGCACCGTCTTAGCCCTCTTC
This sequence comes from Neotragus pygmaeus, assembly GCA_006410875.1. NCBI lineage: Eukaryota > Metazoa > Chordata > Mammalia > Artiodactyla > Bovidae > Neotragus > Neotragus pygmaeus. The sequence continues at coordinate 278,820 of SJYV01027655.1, forward strand.
AACTCTTTCACCTTCGTTTCCTTCACAGCTTTGTACTGTACTAAAATGACGTTGATGCTGCCTCGAGAGGCCATGTTTTCTAGGCCAGCCTTGAGCTCCAGGAGGGCTTGAGTTCCCTGGAGCACGTAGTTGGGGCTTAGGACAACCAGGAGGCGTCTGCTTTTCTGAATGAAGCTCAAGGTTTCATCTGTGACAACTGGGAAAGAAAACACCGCGGGGATTAGTGATGGCCAAGAACTCCCTCGAAGTGTGGCGCTTGAGGACCAAGTGAAAAGAAATTAGCATAATCGTTTGAGAATTGGGGAGAAACTTTGATCAACAACACTTAATCCTTAGACCCAAGGATTCAGAAAATGGTCAGAAAATGTCACTCTCTTCAGGGAGAATAGAGACTGAATGCACATATTCCAACCCTGAAGGAATTCCAAACAGGTATAGGTATAAAGCCAAAATGTATTCCTATGACCTTGGTCTTCAGAAGCATTATTTGGGACATGAAGAATGTGTGGGTAGTACTGAAATCAATTTCTTCAAACTGTGTGGTATATTTTGGCCCAGCAAAATCAGGTCTTGACCCCTTTCTCCCCAAAGATACCCATGTATTAACTCTCTACTGTCAGTGAGTATTAAAAAATATAATTATAGTGCTAAATCATAGAAATTCACTTTTCACTAACACAGAACAGCAAGAGTAAAGCACTTCATTTTTTGGTAGTCCCTCTCTACTGTCAGGCGCTTGCCAGACACAGACTACTTTATATGATTGGAATAGGAACTTAAGAAAATTTAGCCAATTGAATGGTATTTTGACTGGAATCACATTCTTAGCTCAGCTTTCTATTCTGCTCTGCTCTGGAGCCTAAATTAGTCCCTGAATCTTTCTCCTTAAACTCCTGTCATTACTAAGAAGCCATGTGTTTCAGCAGCTGCCAGCTGATGCGTGTGCCTTCACTGGCAAGCAAATGGTTTCTTCAGGTCGAAAAAGAAACAGGGGAAAATGGAAATGCTGTATAATTTTATTCTGTTGTCAAGGGTTCTGATTAGTTCCTGTCACTAAATTCTTGGGAATAATCCATCTCCTCGAGGTTGCTTATCAAGGACTGAATAATCCTTTTCCTGGGGTTCAGATAGAAGGCAACTCCAGGGAATGCACCAGTGTTGTGGAAAGCCATCTCAAGGTTTACCATATTCCCCACTCCCCTGAGCAGTCATTTTGCCCTTTAATCTTCACAGGTACAGAGGCAATGGGGAGAGAGTTGAAATTAAAATAGTATGTGTAGCCTAGAGGAGAATCCAGGAATAAGTAATTGTCCACTCCAAGCACTGTTGCTGATTGACTGTCTGTAAGCAGGGAAAGAGACCTAGAGGCAAAGAGGACTGAGTAAGAGCAGCAGGGAGAAGGCAAAAGATCACAAAGATCAGTCATCAAAGGCAAAATGCAAGAGTAATTACACAGAACTTGAATTCTTCAAAAAACTATCAATCCCTGCCGGAGTCTTACATTGTTGTTATACTGTATGTCTTCACATAACTGTTCAGATGGTAGTAAATATCAGTTGAAAGACTTATGAATGAATAATTAGATGAATAAATTATTTAAAAATTTAAGCTTCAAAATGAGTGGGATTTGTCCTTTATCTATATAGTCAAGTCAGCATTTTCTGGCAAAACTATGCTGAAAGAGATATCTCCTACAGAACAGAAGCATGATGGACTTTTGGATGATGATTTTGGACATAAAGTGATCCAGCTAATTCAAAATAAAAATAAATATTAATGTCCCTTCTCTCTCTCTCAAATTATCAATATAACCAAAAAATATGCTAAGTGATTAATGTAAACAGGATTTAGGGGAAGGAAATAATTAGTTTGTTGTAAAGATTAGAGATATTAATTCATTTTAACAGTACAGAGTTTAACAGTGGGTTTATGAGTGCTATTATGCATTTATAAAAGCGACTCGAATGTAGCATCACTTTATGTGTTACTGTCTGGATCTGAAAATTAGAGGTATATTTTATTTTAAATCATTCAGCATTTCAATTTTTTTATACCTATTAGGATATCCTGGCCTTTGTAAAATGTTAAACTCATTTCAAATGTGTAATTTGATATGAAGGAAGAAACAGACACAAGGAAAGAGGGGATTTGAGCAGCACTGGTTTGCAAGAAAACAAGAATGAAAAAAAAGGAAGGAAAATATTCGAATTACTATCAGTAAGTAACATAATGGAGGATTCCATGCACTCTCTTCTGCACCTCACTTTTTGCAAAATCGAGTAAATCCCATCTGTATACAAATGTTGTAAACTCACTCTTTATGAAAAAAATCTAGGCAAATTAGTGCAGATTAGCTAAACCTTCTAAAAATCTAAACGTGAGTAAACAAAATGTTTAAAGCTGTGGCTTTTAGCAGAGCTCCAATGCACCCTGCATCTACACTTTCCTGACATTGCTTTTAAAGCTTATTGGGGAAATATTTTAAAACCATAAACTGCACTTGAATAATCTACATCTTACAATGTAGAATTATTCCTGTTGTTTTGTTTAGTTGCTAAGTCATGTCTGACTCTTTGTGACCCATGGACTGTACCCTGCCAAGACTTTTTGTCCATGGGACTTCTCAGGTAAGAGTACTGGAGTGGATTGGCATTTCCTTCCTTATGGCATCTTTCTGGGCCAGGAATAGAACCCACATCTCCTGTGTTTTCTGCATTGGCAGGCCGATTCTTTACCACTGAGACATCTGGGAAGGCCAGATTTATTCCTAGAGAGTCTCTATCTGTTACAAAACGAATTGGGCATTTAAATGTCCAAAGATGTCAACATAGAACTGGGCCATGACTCTTACGTGTGACCCGAAGCTAAAGGTCTACTCTGCCTTTCAGTGTAGCGTCACCTGTACTCATCTGAAATACCTACTTCCCCCAGGCAGACTGTCTCGGTCAAAGATGCACAGCTTGTATCCAAATTCATTCTCCAAGACTCCACGGAGGGTCAGTAATACAAATTCTTCTTCTTCAGCATTCCTTGCATAGGATACATAAATATCATATTCCTTTCCATCTAGCAAAAATTCAATAAAAGACACAAAACACAGATCCAATATAAATTAGGAAAGTTTCTCAATAGTACTGTATTTTTTCTTAAACTTTTGGAGACTAGACATTGTCATTTTTTACACATGTGATTAGCTGATAGATTTCAATGTGGTTCCCCACCTGTGACAGGTCTCCAGGCAAAATGTCTATTTTAAGGTGTAATTGCAAAGTTTATTTCATCTCAGTGAGTTCAGATTTTGTAGTGGAGAACAAGTGAGGTTCGGCTCATTCAACTATGAACTGATTGAATCAGGAAGCAAATAGTTACTCAGTCAGAGATGCTGGCAAAAATACCACGCAGAACATTTCTAATTCTTGCCCTCATATGTCACTCACTAATATATAAGAATAATAAATTGAGCAAAACCTCGAGAAATGTCTAAATCATGTATACCTGAAAATACCTATAATTCAAATATGCTTAGATTTGATGAACCAATTTTTCTCCCAGTTGCCTAATTATAAAAATCATCTCTTGTTAAAAATACAGGTGCCTGTCTCTTCTACAAGCCACTTAATGAGATTCTTTATGGGATGGGTATTAGAATTGGTAACTAAATGTTTCATTCTTGTCACCTGGCATAGAGGCACTAAAACAGTGTTTCTTAAACTATAATGTGTACACGAATCATTTTGGGATACTGTTGAAACGTAGATGCTGATTCATAATAGGGGCTAGCCTTTAGATGCTCCTTTTAGTAAGCTCCCATGTGATTCTTCTGGTACACAGATAACCTGTGAGTACAAAGTGTGGACATACACTGTCTAGTACAATAACCACAAGCCACAAGCGGCTATTAAGCACTGGAAATGTATCTGGTCTGAATGGAGGTATGCTGCAAGTGTAAAACACAATACATGCTGAACTTTGAAGATTTTTTAGTACCAAAAATAAGACTAAAATATCTCTATTAACATAATATTAAATTCCAAGCTAAAATGATAGCCTTTTGAACATGTTATATAACATAATTGTTACAATTAATTTCACTTTTATTTTTCCTTATGTGACCACTAGAACAATATTAAATTACATACGTGGTTCATACTGTATTTCTATCTCGATAATGCCAATCTAGACTAAATCATATATTGACCCAAGAAAGCAGACTAATATGCATTAGAAAGATTTTCAATAGTAAGGGCTGAAACCAAAGTTAGTCTGATTATATGTTCCAACTAATCCAGGTTTTCTCAAGCCAATATGTTTTCTCAAGATTGTAGTCAGGAGATACACATGAAATTCTCATTACTCACCTAAAATGGTTTCATCTGTTCCAAAATGAGCCCGGTAAAATAAGACCATCTCCAGCCAGTAAACATGGTAAATGACAATGAGAATCACCACCAGGAGAACCGTGGCTCCAAAGCCACATGCCAGTTCCACTGTGTACCTTGGGGCTATCATTGGAGAGACCAACAAAGGAACAAATTGATTTGTGCATGATAGTCATGGTGACCCATTATTCTGCAAATAGCTGGTTAACCGAGCAGTTGAGTCATGAACCTGACCTGTATCTGTGAATAAGCAGAGATCACATGGTGGAAGTCAAGCACTATGTTCTAATACCAGATTGTGGCCTATTTATCTTTTTGTTCTCAGAAACTGACATAGAAGGTGCTTTTAAACAATTTTATATGATTTGAATACACTTTGATGATATTATAAATTAAAACAGATCTTATTGGGAACAATTTAAAAGGTCATCCAATCTGACTCACAAACTGACAACTAAATCTTCTCAAAAATATTTTTGTAAAGTGTAACTCCATCCTATGTCCAGCTCTTACTAGACCAGCTGATGATACTGGTAGAACTGTAATTGTTGGAGCAGCTAACTGAGCAAAAATTTTAATGTGTTTTTATCAGTCAGTTTCTTCCTCTTGTCCAGTGCCATATGGAAGAAATTTAATTCCTTTTTCTTTATATTTCGCAATAGGCCTCAACAATTTTATTATCATTGAACAGAAAATGAGGGTATCCACCTAATGCTGAGTATGCTTGGCTTTGAAAGTGTCTCTCAGGTGTACAGTTCTGGGATATACATTCTACAAGCCTGATTCTCCACTCTTTCTCACTCATCATTAAACTGTACATTATTACAGTCGTCTAGGTAGAGACTATGTCTTCTTCATCCATCCTATCTTGAGAACTCTGGGAACTGAGTGAACATTTCTGGATATAACATTTCAGACTTCTAAGTAGTGTTATTTAAGTCTAGTACTATGTGATATTTAAAATGAGTCTGAAAGTGAAAGTCACTTAGTCGTGTCTGACTCTACTGGAGTGGGTACTCTTTCCCTTCTGCAGGGAATATTCCCAACTCAGGGATCAAATCCAGGTCTCCCACATTACAGGCAGATTCTTTATCAGCTGAACCACAAGAAAAGCTCAATACTGGAGTGGGTAGCCTATCTTTTCTGCAGGAGATCTTCCTGACCCAGGAATCGAACCTGGGTCTCCTGCATCGCAGGTGGATTCTTTAGCAACTGAGTTATCAGGGAAGTTCCAAAATAAGTCTAGTACTATGCTATGTATTTGTGACTTCATGTGGCTGCATTATTAGCTTTACTGGTGAAATTTAAGAATTTGAGATGGAACAAAATATTTCTGGATCTGAAACAGAAGTGGCTTAAATTATATATTAGCTGATTTGACAATTACTTATTGGCATCTACCATTTGCTAGAAGCTGTTGAGGTTATAACAGTAGATAAAACAGGAAGGCTATCTGCCCTTTTAGGGCTAAGATTCTAATGCAGGGAAGTAAATAAGGAAATAAACAAGATAATTACTGTTAGAGAGTGATTCATGCTATGAAGGAAATAAACCAGGGTAATATGAGGGAGGTAACTGAGGGGAGGAGTTGGGGCAGGAGAGGTATATTAGGTAGAGGTGAGAAAAAGCCTTTTTAAACACCTGAACATTGTGTGTATTAAGTGTTTGCCGGGACAAGGCACAGGAAAATGTTCTTCAATCTGAAAATGTTATCAAGCCTTCCTGACTTCAAAGTTCAGAGATCTTTGCACAACACTACCATGAAGTTCAATTATTGATCATACCAGTGAAAAATCCCTTTTAAAACAGATAGCTATTCTAAGGGGAAAATGGTGAGTAGCCTAGAGCAAAATCTGAAATTCTCTAATTAAAAGGAAAAATCTTTGAGGTTTGCATTCATTATCCTAAACTCAGGGAACTAATCCTGCTACAGATATAGCCTGGGAGTCAGCTGTACAGAGTTACCATGTACTCTAATATTCATGAGTTCCAGGTGGCACCGTGGCAAAGACTCTTCCTCTCAAATGCAGGAGACCCGGGTTCAACTGATCCTTGGGTCTGGAAGATTCCCAGAAGTAGAAAATGGCAACCCACTCCAGTATTCTTGCCTGGATAATCCCATGGACAGAGGAGCCTGGCGGGCTACAGTCCATGGGGTTGCAGAGTCAGATACAACTAAGCGACTGAGCATGCATGCACACAGGCTTGTACTCAACCCATGAACAACAGTGCTTTAAAATAAGATAATAAATGCCATAAAGCTATGTCAGTGCAGTTGAGAATTTATTAAGATCAGTTTGAGTAGCTGGCATGAAAATTGCTGTGTCCTTGGTATTTCTGAGTAGATGTTATGTTAACGACACACTGGGCTAATTCCCACTGTCATCCTCATTATTTGCTCAGCTATTTTGGCTCTCTCTGGATGGACATTTCACAATAAGAAAAAATGAGAAAAGGTCAGTGGATCCACTTACCTGAAATGGATTTTTCTTAAAAAAGATCAATAGTTACATTGTTTAGTGATCAAGATATCAATTACACTCATGGCTTTCCTTGCCACATTCATTTTACTACTGCCTGTTTTATTTCTACTAGAGCTTTTAAATTTTGTGTCATACAATTACACATGTCACATTTACAGACTGCATTTTGTTGGGCCACCTTGATGATTTCAAGAAATTCCTAATGCTATTTAACTAATTGAACTCAAGATAAATAATCCACAAGCCTGATTTTCTAAATAGTTTGAGTCATGTTTAGGAAGTGCTCTAAAATGCTTTCAAATATAGCTTTGCTGCTTTGTTTGAAAGGCTGATCCTTAGTCCACATTTTCCATCTGCCCCACCTCAAGTCTCTGATGTTTAGGGGGTAAAGATTTTACTCTGATGCAATCCCAGACCAAAGGGTTTCCAATTAAAGGGGTGATATAACTGACCAAACTGGACTCCTAAACTACTTCTGTCTTTGTTCTCACTGAAAATCTAAACAGGATGGAGACAAATTTATTGACTTGCTTTACTGTTTCTTTCTGAATCAGAATTCCCTCTATCCTTTTTCCAGAGCCCAAATTTGCAGCTAACTACATGAAATTAAAAGACGCTTACTCCTTGGAAGGAAAGTTTATGACCAACCTAGATAGCATATTCAAAAGCAGAGACATTACTTTGCTGACTAAGGTTCATTTAGTCAAGGCTATGGTTTTTCCAGTAGTCATGTATGGACGTGAGAGTTGGGCCGTTAAGAAAACTGAGTGCCGAAGAATTGATGCTTTTGAACTGTGGTGTCGGAGAAGACTCTTGAGAGTCCCTTGGACTGCAAGGAGATCCAGCCAGTCCATTCTGAATATCAGCCCTGAGATTTCTTTGGAAGGAATGATGCTAAAGCTGAAACTCCAGTATTTTGGCCACCTCATGCAAAGAGTTGACTCATTGGAAAAGACTCTGATGCTGGGAGGGATTGGGGGCAGGAGAAGGGGACGACAGAGGATGAGATGGCTGGATGGCATCACTGACTCGATGGACGTGAGTCTGAGAGAACTCCAGGGGTTGGTGATGGACAGGGAGGCCTGGCGTGCTGGGATTCATGGGGTCGCAAAGAGTCGGACACGACTGAGCAACTGAACTGAACTGAACTGAATCCTTGGTTAAGCCAGTACAATAGCTCTAGTCTTTTCCCTTGTTTCAAGCTATCAGTCTACAATCTTGTTTCTCCTTGAAAACTTAAATTTATCTCCTTCATATTCATTATCATAGTGGGGGCCTTGTTATCCATTGAATCTCCCAACCAAATACCAGCTGCTTGAATTTTCAAGTATTCCCTGCCATGGAATATTTTTCTATTCTTTGCTAAATTGTTGTTACTATTTGACAATTTTTGGTGCTACAATAATAGTCACTTGCCTGAATAACAAAGAGAATGTGTGCATGTCCGTGCATGTCCTAAGTCTCTTCAGTTGTGTCCAACTCTTTGCTACCCTATGGGCTGAATCCCCATGGGATTCTCCAGGCAAGAATACTGGAGTGGATTGCCATGCCCTTCTCCAGGGGATCCTCCCGACCCAGGAATCGAACTAAAGTCTCTCATATTTCTTGCATTGGCAGTCAGGTTCTTTACCACTAGTGTCACCTGACAGTAAATCAAAGATTTATGACTGAATTAACCTTCAGACTTTATTTGTTTGGCTATTCTAGTTCCAATTGTGCATTTTGAAAATCAGCTTCTGGTCTTAGAGAAGTGACAGGGACAACCTTCTCTCCGTAACATTTAAATATTATGATGATTTAGGGGTATGCAAAGAAAAATCCCATGGTCAGAGGAGCCTGGTAGGCTGCAGTCCATGGGGTCACGAAGAGTTGGACACGACTGATCGACTTCACTTTCACTTTTCACTTTCATGCATTGGAGAAGGAAATGGCAACCTACTCCAGTGTTCTTGCCTGGAGAATACCAGGGATGGGGGAGCCTGGTGGGCTGTCATCTATGGGATCGCACAGAGTCGGACACGACTGAAGTGACTTAGCAGCAGCAGCAGCAGCAAAGATTTCTTAAAACAAAGAAAACAATAACCATTAAAGAAAACATTAATAAATTACACCTCATCACTAAAATGTACCACTGAAGAAAGGAACTGGCAAGATACAGAGTGGAAGAAAGTATTTTCAAAATATCTATCCAAGAAGGAACTGGTATCTAGAGTAGAAAAGAGAATTGCTCAGATCTGATAATGAAAATACAAGCAACCTACTTATAAAATGGACAAGGTATTTGAACACTCATAATGCAAAAGAAGACCAATGACTAACAAGCATATGAAAAGGTGCTCAGAATCTTAATCATCAGTGAAACAAAAACTACAAAATGACGCACCACCACACACTCACTAAAATGGCTAAAACTAGGATTGTTGTTTGCCGTTGTTTTGGTCACTAAGTCGTGTTTGACTCTGGGACCCCATGGACTGTAACCCGACAGGACTCTCTGTCCATGGTATTTCCAAGGCAAGGTTACTGCAGTGGGTTGTCATTTCCTTCTCCTGGGGCTCCTCTTGACCCAGAACTGAACCCATGACTCCTTCATTGGCAAGTGGGTTCTTCACACTGAGCCACCAGGGAAGCCCAAAACTAAAGAGTAACAACACTGAATGACAAAGATGTGAATACACTGTTTCAGTGAGAGGGGAGAATGATCCTACCACTTGGGAAGAAAGCTCTGAGAGTTTCCGATAAAACTAAGCTGGTAATTCTACTCATAGGTACTCACATCAGAGAAGTAAAGATAAAAGTCCATAAAGAAGTTTGGATAAGAATGTTAACAGAAGTTCTTCAAAACTGTGAACAACCCAGATGACCGCCACCCAAAGAAAGAATAACTAAGCTGCAATAAATTCTTTAAAGGACAAAACAACAACAACAACAACAAAAAACACTACTTGGCAAACAAAAGCAACTAACGACTGATACAAGAGCATGACTATCAAGATTATTTTCTGAGTGAAAGAAACTTTATAAAAGAGTGCATTCTGTATAGGTCTAAGTATATAAAGTTCTAGAAGAGGAAAAAAATAGTACATTCTGATAAGGAAAATCATAACAGTTGCTTTGACAGTGGTGGAGAAGGTAGGAGTAGCAGGATTGATTGGTAAGGGGAAGGAGTGGGAGGTTACTGTCTATGGTGATGACAATATTCTATATTTGATTTTAAGTTACACCATAAATATGTATACATTTCTTAAATATTATCAAAGTTCACAAAACTGTGATTTGTAATTTGTCACTGTATACAAACTTTACCTAAAAAAAAACCTAAGAGAACTATAAATAAATATTAAAATTTGGATAATATAAGATGCTCAAATGTTTAGGTGATAAATTTNATGTATACATTTCTTAAATATTATCAAAGTTCACAAAACTGTGATTTGTAATTTGTCACTGTATACAAACTTTACCTAAAAAAAAACCTAAGAGAACTATAAATAAATATTAAAATTTGGATAATATAAGATGCTCAAATGTTTAGGTGATAAATTTTAATCATGACTATAACTACTTTAAAGGTATAAATAATAAGATATATTAATGTATGCATAGCAGAATGGATTGATGGGTAGATATGTGATAAAGCAAAGATAGCAAAATGATAGAATCTACGCAGTTTATATAATTGTTCACTGTATAATTTTTTCAACTTTTCCATGTATTTGAAAACTGTCAATAAAGTATCAAATATAAAAATTAAGATGAAATAAACCTGCAGATTAAAACAAAGCTGAGAGAATTTGTCACCAGCAGATGTATGCCACTAGAAATATTAAATGGTTTNATAATTTTTTCAACTTTTCCATGTATTTGAAAACTGTCAATAAAGTATCAAATATAAAAATTAAGATGAAATAAACCTGCAGATTAAAACAAAGCTGAGAGAATTTGTCACCAGCAGATGTATGCCACTAGAAATATTAAATGGTTTTCTAGCTAAAATGTTACCAAAATGAATAGTATCAGAAATGGAAAATATGCAACTAAATATAACAATAATTTTTTCTCAGTTCTTAATGTATTTGAAGAATACTTATTTAAAGCAAAAATAATAGCAATGTATTGTGGCATTTAAATGTAAATTGAAATGCATTGTTATGATAAAACAAAGACAGGAAAGAAAAAAATGGAACTTTACCATTTTAAGGTTATTATAAAATATGTGAAGTGATTAATTCAAGGTAGATTGTGATAAGTTCAAGATAAATGTTGTGAATATGATAGAAAAAATTTTTTTAAATAACATGGAAATACTCAATATGCCCAGCAAATTTGGAAAACTCAGCAGGGGCCACAGGATTGGAAAAAGTCAGTTTTCTTTCCAATCCCAAAGAAAGGCAATGCCAANAATAATGAAAAGGCAGAGAAATACTACACAAATGAAGGAACAAACTAGAAACACAGAAGTCCAAATAAAAGAAGAGAAAATAGGCAAACTACCAGAAAAAGAATTCAGAATAATGATACTAAAGATGATCAACAACCTTGAAAACAGAATGGAGAAAATTCAGGAATCAATTAACAAAGACCTAGAAGAATTAAAGAATAAACATACAGGACAAACAGCGCAATTACTGAAATTAAAAGTATTCTGCTGCTGTTGCTCTTGCTAAGTCGCTTCAGTCGTGTCTGACTCTGTGTGATCCCGCAGACGGCAGCCCACCAGGCTCCTCCATCCCTGGGGTTCTCCAGGCAAGAACACTGGAGTGGATTGCCATGTCCTTCTCCAATGTATGAAAGTGAAGAGTGGAAGTGAGGTTGCTCAGTCATGTCCAAAGGAATCAATAACAGAATATCTGAAGCATAAGAATGAATCAGTGAGCTGGAAGATAAAATGGTGGAAATAACTTCTGAAGAGCAGAATAAAGTAAAAAGAATGAAAAGAACTGAGGATAGTTCAGAGACCTCTGGGACAATATCAAACAACATTTGATTATAGGGGTCCCAGAAGAATAAGAGAAAAAGAAAGGATATGAGANATAAAATGGTGGAAATAACTTCTGAAGAGCAGAATAAAGTAAAAAGAATGAAAAGAACTGAGGATAGTTCAGAGACCTCTGGGACAATATCAAACAACATTTGATTATAGGGGTCCCAGAAGAATAAGAGAAAAAGAAAGGATATGAGAAAAATTTTGAAGAGATTATAGTTGAAAATTCCCCCAACATGGAAAGGAAAATAGTTAATCAAGTCAAGAGGTGCAAAGAGTCCCATATACAACAAATGCAAGAAGCACGCCAAGACACATATTAATCTAACTAAGACTAAACACAAAGAAAGAATATTCAAAGCAGCAAGGAAAAAGCAACAAGTAACATACAAAGGAAACCTCATGCACTTAACAGCTGATCTTTCAGCAGAAACTCTGCAAGCCAGAAGGGAATAGCAGGATATATTTAAAGTACTGAAAAGGAAAAATCTACCACCAAGATTTCTGTAAAAGACAAGGATCTCATTCAAAATTGATGGAGAAATAAAAAGCTTTTCTGACAAGAAAAAATTAAAAGAATTCAGTACCACCAAACCAGCTCTACAACAAATGTTAAAGGGACTTGTATAGTCAGGAAATACAAGAAAAGAAAAAGATCTATAAAATCAACCCCAAACAATTAAGAAAATGGCAATAGGAACATATATATCAATAACAGAAAATTAATATGGAAACACAAGTCTTAAATGATATGTTAGATGAGATGGATCTCATTGATATCTTCAGGACATTCCATCCAAATGCAGAATATACCTTCTTCTCACGTGCAAGTGGAACATTTTTTAGGACAGACCACATCTTGGGTAACAAATAAAACCTCAATATATTAGGAAAATTGAAGTCATGTGCATCTTCTCCAACCACAGTGCTATGAGACTAGATATCAATTACCAAAAAAAAAAAACTAGAAAAACACGAACACATGGAATTAAACAATATATTTCTAAATAACCAATAGGTTATTGAAGAAATCAAAAGGGAAATAAAAAAAAATTCTAGAAACAAATGACAATGAAAACACGACAACTCAAAACCTATGGGATGCAGCAAAAGCAGNAGAAATGAAAGGTTGTATCAACATTTTGAAATCAATGTAAAGTATAATATTAATAGAATAAAAGAGTAAAATAATATGATCATCTCAATGGGTAAGAGTCTGAAAATTTTCAAGATACATTCATTATAAAAATAAAACAAAACAAAACTCTCAGTAAACCAAAAATATAAGCTTAATACTTCATGTAGATGAAAGGCGTCTACAAAAACTTACAAGTAGCATCATACTTATTATGAAAACTGAATGTTTGCCATCTCAGATAGGAAGCAATGCAAACATGGCTGTTCTCAATTTTTGCTGATCGTGCTGCTGGAGGTCCAAAAGAGTGAAACAGTCAGGAAAAAGAAACCCAAAGTAGGAAGTTTGGAAGAGCAGTGAAAGTCTGTTTGTTTGTGGGCTTTCCAGGTGGCACTAGTGGAAAGAACCCTCCTGCCAATACAGGAGACATAAGAGATGTGGGTTCCATCCCTGGGTCAGGAAGAGCCCCTGGAGGAGAGCATGGCAGCCCACTCCGGTACTGTTGCCTGGAAAATCCCAGGGACAGAGAAGCCTGGAAGGCTATAGTCCATGGAGTTGCAAAGAGTCAGACATGACTGAAGCAACTCAGCATGCACACCATGATCAAGTGTATAGAAAATGTTAATACACCANTCCGGTACTGTTGCCTGGAAAATCCCAGGGACAGAGAAGCCTGGAAGGCTATAGTCCATGGAGTTGCAAAGAGTCAGACATGACTGAAGCAACTCAGCATGCACACCATGATCAAGTGTATAGAAAATGTCAATACACCCAAAAAAAAAAAAAAAAAACCACCAGGAACCCTATTTAATCAGTGAATTTGGAAAAGTCAAAGGGCCATAAAAGTTAATTCCAGGTTTTTTTTTAACAAATGTGCAATTTGAAATGAAAATATTTAAATATTATATATAATAGCATCAACAACATAATAGAGATAAATTTAACAATATGTGCTTGAAACCAAAAAATAAAGACAAGCATTGCTGAGGATATTCAATTAGTCCTAAATAAATTGAGATATAATGTTAATGAATTTAAAAACTCAATACTGTGAAAATTTCAATTCCCGTTGAATCAATTTATAAATTAGTTTGCAATTCCAATCAAATCACAGGAACATTTAATGTAGAAATAGACAAGCTGATAGTAAAATCTACATGAAAAATATATGGTCCCTGAATCCATCTTAGAAAAGAAAATATGGAGGAAAGGACATAAAGTATATGAGCATATGATTTCATGACTTACTTTAAAGCTGTCGGTCAAGACTAAGTAATATTGGACTGCTGCTGCTGCTAAGTCACTTCAGTCGTGTCCGACTCTGTGTGACCCCAGAGACGGCAGTCCACCAGGCTCCCTCGCCCCTGGGATTCTCCAGGCAAGAACACTGGAGTGGGTTACCATTTCCTTCTCCAATGCATGAAAGTGAAAAGTGAAAGTGAAGTCGCTCAGTCATGTCTGACTCTTCGCAACCCCATGGACTGCAGCCTACCAGGCTCCTCTGTCCATGGGATTTTCCAGCCAAGAGTACTGGAGTGCCATAAATATTGGACTAAAGACAGACAAACAGATTAACAGAACATAATTGGGAATTCAGAAATAGACTAACAAGAGAGTCTTTTTTTGGCCCAGTTGTAAAATCAATTCAATAAAAAAAGAAAGAGAGATCTTTCAATGTGGTTTCTGTATGGGGGAAAAAAAGACATGGATCATAAGCCTAAATATAAAAGTCCTCATAAATGCAACATTGTTAATATAGGGTTTAAAAAAGTACCAACTATATCAGAAGAAAATATTAAATGCACTTTGTCAAGGAATTCAGAGAGGAACCCCTACATATAGCATATGAACATGAACACAGATATCACCTATGAATCTCAGCATTAGTCGGCCCAGGATAGAATCCACATAAGCAATCACACAGCTCTTCTGGTACTACTAAGTGCACAAAGAAACAACCGTGTTATATGTAATACTAACATAATTTCAGCAGAGATTATCTGGTCCAGTGGACATTCTGCTGCTGCTGCTGCTGCTGCTAAGTCGCGTCCGTCGTGTCAAACTCTGTGTGACCCCATAGATGCAGCCCACTACGCTCTGCATCCTTAGGATTCTCCAGGAAAGAACACTGGAGTGGGTTGCCATTTCCTTCTTCAATGCATGAAATTGGAAAGTGAAAGTGAAGTCGCTCAGTCATGTCCAACTCTTTGTGACCCCATGGACTGCAGCCTACCAGGCTCCTTTGTCCATGGGATTTTCCAGGCAAAAGTACCGGAGTGGGCTGCCATTCTCTTCTCTAGTAGACACACTGCTGCTGCTGCCGCTGCCGCTAAGTCGCTTCAGTCGTGTCCGACTCTGTGCGACACTAGTCACTCCACATTCCTAAAGCCATTCATATTAAACCACTGGGAACACAGCCTTCTGTGAAAGAGTTACTCAAAGCAGCTCTGGTGGACAGACTTCCATATCACTCCTAGATTCAACATGATTTCAATTGATTCTTTGGTTCTATCCATCTGACACTAAGTTAATTTATTATTCCTCCATAATTGTTTCCCAAAACAATTAGAAGATGAAACCCACAAATATGTTCCATACCTAAAGAATCTGGAATCAAGTCAATCTGAATCAATTCTACCTACTACGTTTCAACTCTACTACATCCCAATTCAATACTCATATCAAGTATTAACATATGAAAAAACCATGAGGCTCTGAACTAAATTAACTTGATCGATTTTGCTTATCACAGACCTTAATTATACTTGAGTATAAAAGCCTTTGTCAAATAATACCTACAAAAATCTTGTGCAAGTATAATAAGATCTAACATTCATTGAGCATTTAATATTTATATATGTTTATATGCCAGTAACCATGCTGAGTACTTTAAAACAACTTTGTGAGGGAGTGCTATTATTAATATTTTGTCAACTCTAAATAGAAAGTGAAGTTCAGAGAGGTTAAGTGATTTTTTCCAAGGTCACAGAATTGGACAGTATTCCAACATAGGCCGTCTGTGTCTAGAGTACAAAAAATGAATTGCAGTACTCTGAAGAGGCTTAGTAGAACTTACTTTGGGAAACACTGTCTTACAACATGCAGTTCAGTCTTCTCTTTTTACACTGCCTTCTGAGGACCAGAAGCAATGAACTATTCAGAATCAATCCACTAAGTCTCCTTAAGAGGCATATATTTCAGGCTTTTGCTCTTTACTTTCTAAGTTGTAATGAAATGCTAAAGTGAAGCCTGTGTTTTTTTTTAAATCAGTTTTAAAAGAAGTTTAATCCCACTGCAAAATGCAGTAGTTTTAAATTAACATTTTTAATTTTTTTGTGTATATATTAAAGGCTCTGACTTTGACATAGGTCCAAAATGATTCTGAATGGGTTGACTTCATGTGTGATGAATCATCCTTATTATTATCTAGATCATTGAAAAACATTCATGAAAGGATTCATTATCTAGGGTTCTTTGTTAGGTGAGAGACCCANAATTTTTTTGTGTATATATTAAAGGCTCTGACTTTGACATAGGTCCAAAATGATTCTGAATGGGTTGACTTCATGTGTGATGAATCATCCTTATTATTATCTAGATCATTGAAAAACATTCATGAAAGGATTCATTATCTAGGGTTCTTTGTTAGGTGAGAGACCCAAAAAAAATCTTAGATACAATATGTTTCAGGAGCAACAGCTCACACAAGAAAGCTTTATGATTTTTATTTATTGTAGGAAAATGTAGTAATATCAACATAGAAATCATTTCATATCACTTTAATAGTTTTATTAATTTTCATTTTAGCAATTGTGGCTAGTGGTGTGTTAAAAACCTGCTTGAAATATTGGCATAGAGTATTTAAAATTATCATTTTTAAATTATATTTTTGAGAATATTTTATATCTTACTTAACTACTTACATGCAATTACACGATTGCTATTTATAATGTTTCATTATTATAGATAATGCTTCTAAGAATATCGATAGGGACATAATTCTCTTTCTGTTAAGTTACTTGTTCAAGAAAAATTCCAAAAGTATTAAGTCATATGGTATGACCAGTATTTATGACTTCTGAACTCTGCCATCAGTGATTTCTAAAATGGTCTTTACAATTCACCAATGATATGTGGTTCTACCAGTTTTGTTATATCTCTGAGAACAGGAAATATTCTTTATTTTTCATTTTTCTTTATAGATATGACACTGTGCCTTATTATCATAATCATATGAAATTTTTAAGTCACATATGGGCATTAAATACTAAAACCATAAGACATCATATTTTCAGTATCATCATATAAATGGAAACTTGCAAGATTTTTCATTCAAGTTTAATTCATCACTCCGTGTCAGAATGTGCTAAGTGATAGAGCTCTCGTTGTCAATTTGTCCTTTTTCTTTATTCATTGGAGGGTTGCATTTGGACTTCACACATTCATCTGCTGAGTGCATCCATTACCTTTCTGTTTCACATTGGCTGGTCTGTCAACCTCCCCTTTGGCATTTCTGGCATGACAGACATAGTTGCGTTTGAGATCCTCAGCAGTAACTTTCTTGATGCTCAAAAGCTGAGTTCTTGTCTCGTCTTCTGTTACTTTCAGAATTACACTAGGAGTAGGGAAAAGAAAATCAAAGCATTAGTAAGATTCAAGGGCCAAAGGCTGTATGTAAATCAGACAAGTAGATAATCATAGATCTCCCAGGTGAGGACAGACAGAATGTCAATAAGCTGTGTGCTCATGATCCTGAAGATACAAAAGGAGACTACCCTCTGGATTCTAATATCATTCTTTACCATCTATACTACACACAATCCCAATATCTAGATTCAACACCCAGCATTAGCATCATACGACAAGTCACTCTGCAAAGCGAAGGGTCTCTTTTCCTCAAATATATGAGGCAGGATGCAGCACTGATTCAGTGAGAGGCTTCTGAGGACTGACCCCTTTGAATTTAGATCGAGGTTTTACACTTATGGTTATGTACTTTAAGCATGGTAAGTAATCTTTCCATGTATTAGTTCCTCCTTTGAAAAGGAGTAAACTGGCATTGTTTAATGCATTATTAATGCACTATGTTTAATTAACTATTGTTAATGGTGCATTGCATGTATTAACTTACTCAAGAATTCTGAAGATTGAGTATGTTAATNGTACTTTAAGCATGGTAAGTAATCTTTCCATGTATTAGTTCCTCCTTTGAAAAGGAGTAAACTGGCATTGTTTAATTAACTATTGTTAATAGTGCATTGCATGTATTAACTTACTCAAGAATTCTGAAGATTAAGTATGTTAATTCATAAGTATTAGAACAATGCATGCGTACATTCTAAGTCACTTCCGTCATGTCTGACTCTTTGCAACCCTATGGACTTTAGACTGCCAGGTTCCTCTGTCTATGGGATTCTCTAGGCAAGAATACTGGAGTGGGTTGCTATTCCCTTCTCCAGGGATCTTCCCGCCCAGGGATTGAACCCATGTCTCTTATGACTCCTGTACTGGCAGGTGGGTTCTTTACCACTAGCGCCACCTGGGAATCATTAGAACAATGCTTAATAAATATTCATATAAGCTATTATTATTATCTCACAGTAACAGCTGATGCATTTCAGGGATTCCCAAAACTTGGATTTTGCACACAGAACATTTTGGTCAAAATGTTGAAACCTCCTGGTTATATCCTAAAGAAGGAAGAAACTTCTCAGAGCAAGTAAACTTTGTGAAAATAAGAATATCCAATTTTCTGCAAGTCAGAGATGAAGTGCTTTGGGTCTAAGATCAAGATCGAAGATTTCTCTGAACTACTGTGCTCAAAAGGAAAAAAAAAAATTCTCTCTCTTANGGAGATGGTGATGGACAGGGAGGCCTGGCGTGCTGCGATTCATGGGGTCACAGAGTCAGACATGACTGATTGACTGAACTGAACTTACATGTATAGAATTAATATTTTGCCATTGATAAAATAGTTCATGTCTAGTTCATGTCATTGAAAATTGAGTCTATAGCCTAAATCAAATACGGATAATGATCTTTTGTCCTTTGCCTACTCAGCAACCTCCAGTTGGCTACATAAATGAATCTAATACTTACAACATTCATAAGGCACTCTGATCTTGCTTTCTAAGTTTTTTCATCCTCTAACTCTCTTCCCCTGAACATCTACTTACTTTTCGGTTTCTAGCTTTGTTCAAGGTGATTTTCCCATTTACCTTATTCTTCTTAATCTCTTCTCTACACATTTTGCCTTGCTCAAAAATGAAGCTTATCTGATCAATCACCTATGATCTCTCTTAGCTCTTTGCTCCTTCAAAACCAAAGCTATAAATTATCCAGAATGTGTTCAATTTGATATTAATCCTGAGATTCACCTTCTAACAGCTATTGCTGATTAGGCTTTTGAGTCATGTAGATTTGGGGTCATCACAGGAGACATGATGAGAATGTTTGTTCCCTCACTATGTTGTACTTGTTTGGTGCTAACTCACAGAGGAACATTTCTATGAGAAGTGTGTGTGTGTGTGTGTGTGTGTGTGTNGGCTGAGCACCGAAGAATTGATGCTTTTGAAGTGTGGTGTTGGAGAAGACTCTTGAGAGTCCCTTGGACTGCAAGGAGATCCAACCAGTCCATTCTGAAGGAGATCAGCCCTGGGATTTCTTTGGAAGGAATGATGCTAAAGCTGAAACTCCAGTAACTTTGGCCACCTCATGTGTAGAGTTTACTCATTGGAAAAGATTCTGATGCTGGGAGGGATTGGGGGCAGGAGGAGAAGGGGAGGACAGAGGATGAGATGGCTGGATGGCATCACTGACTCAATGGATGTGAGTCTGAGTGAAGTCCGGGAGTTGGTGATGGACAGGGAGGCCTGGAGTGCTGTGATTCATAGGGTCGCAAAGAGTCAGACACGACTGAGCGACTGAACTGAACTGAACTGAACCTACAATGGAGATGTGCGGTCTAGTGGAAGACTGCAACAAATACTATGAAATGCACACTGGGATGGGGAAATGGAGGAAGAAGACCAAACAGAAAACAATTAGAAAATCTGCATGGAAAAAGAAGATCTGAACTGTATCTGCATGGAAAAAGAAGATCTGAACTTGACAGGTAGATTATTAAGTCATGTAGGAAAAGGAGAGACATGGAGAGGTACCCCCCAAGGACAGAATAAAAGTACAAACAACAGGAGAGGTACCCCCCAAGGACAGAATAAAAGTACAAACAACATCCCTTCATTACTCTTATAGCATTTTGCTCTCCATGTTAAGTAACTTCAACATAATCATCTCTTTTCTTTTATCTTATCTCTTTCACAGAAAATTTACTTCTATGGAGTAAAGTGGCGGGGGGGGTGGGGGGTAGGCAGATTAGTACTTCATCTGCACAGCCAGCAACTGCTCAATGCTGGACACATGGTAAATGCTCAATATATTGGTGTTGCATGATCAAAATTATAAACCGAACCAGAGAAGCAAAGACATAATACATGGAGCTGCAAGCTCACGTGGAATGCAAATGATAATAAGATGGTGAGTATACAGACTTATAAAGGTATCGGATGGATGAGCTGTAGGATGAATTGGGAAAGTAGAAGTAAGGATAAAAAGAGTTAAGCTAAGATACGAGGAGAGAAGAGTCAAAAATATCTACTGACATTTTTGCTCCCAAAATTAAGTTGTTCTAAAATACACCACACTTGTTCAAAAAGACTCACAAGAATTTTATACACCAGTCACTTTCAGTGAGCAGAACTATATCATGCAATATTTGGGCAATAAAAATTGACAAAATCCCCTCTAGGTGTCAGGCATTGAGTTAGAAGCTAGGCATTCAGTAGCCAGTAAAAACAGAAATGGCCCTTATTTCCATGATATCTTCTAGTCCAAACTAATTCATTCAATTTTTAATCAATTCCTAAATACAAAATACATTGACTCAGTTTTGTGATATGTGCTTGATAATCAAGGGAAAGCAGAAGAGAAAAGACACTACTTCATACAGAAGAGAGGAATGCAATCATTACAGAAACAAAGTTGAAATCTATATTAAGTGCCATCAAAACACAGAGTGGGTAATTCATCCAGCCTAATTCTCCCTGAAGGAATCACAGATATTTGAACTGAGTTTAAGCTTAAAAGATGAACCTTTAGGTCCTCAGAAGCTCTAAAACTATATGTAAAATGCTGTGTGTATATATGCATGTATGGAATTGCGTGTATGTGTGTGCTCAGTCATACAGTTGTGCCCAACTCTTTGAGATCCCATGGACTGTAGCCTGCTAGGTTTCTCTGCATGGAATTAAATAGGTATAATTTAGAAAGAGAATATGATACATGCTTTCTTTATATAATAGGCTAAGTGCTGTACTATGCTAAGTTGTGTCAGACTCTGCAACTGCATAGACTCGAGCCTACCAGGCTCCTTTCCCTATGTGATTTTCCAGGCAAGAATACTGGAGTGGGTTGCCATTTCTTCTTTCAGAGAATCTTCCCGATACAGGGATCAAACCCATGTCTCCTGCATTTCCTGAATTGGCGGGTGGATTCTTTACCACTGAACCACCTGGCGAACCATACTTTCTTTATACCAAAAGTTAAATATCACTATATAGGGACTGTAGGGAAAGGAAAGAGATAAAGAACCAACGAAAATACGTTGTCAGATCAAACTGAAGTGAGCACTTTAAAAATAGCATCTATTACCTAGACCTTGCACTAACTTCCTGATAATGTGTGCTACGCCAACAAGAAGGCCAACCTGGCAGTTTCAGAAATGTGCTTTACTGATGGCACTTTCCAAAGATTTTCCTATTCCCTGACAGCTTTCTAAACAATGTCCAACCAATTGTGATGAATTTCATACTGAAAATTAAAGGTGGATATAAAATGCCAATTTTAATGATTATACTAAGGACACAAACAACAAGCTTTTTTTGAAAACTGATATCCAGAATGATAGCTATACTGTTAAATATCAATTGAGAGCATTTCAGCAGCTGCTATAAATGTAATACCCAAAGCATTCAATAAAGTGGTCTCTCCAATCCTCAGGAAGAAAGGGAATACTGACTTTGTTTTCATAAAGTGTCTTTGGGGAAAAAAAATTCAAATGCCCAATTATAACAATGAGGAAGAGTAACCATCCATTATATGAATGTCAAAATGACTTGTCTTATTTTAAAGCTCATGTGTCCAAAACATTTAACAATAATAGTGAAAATAACAAGATCATATTTACTTGTGTCATGACCACTATATATCTGGTAGGCTCTGTGAATAAACAGGCAGCCTCCAATTTACATACATGTTGTGTTTCAGAAGTTCTTTCAGAAGCTGGCTATTTGAAATTCAATAAATGACACAAACTGCAGTTTGCTTTTCCAAGTTAGTTACAAATACTGGCTTACTCAACATTTACTGAACATCGATTTCACTCACAAGACTGTTGAATTAGAGAATTGTGAATTCTGGGCCCTGGATGAAGAAAACCATGCCATGCAGAAGACAAGGAGAGAAGGGAAGACATGTGGAGGAAGAAAGCAAAATCCTGCCCCATTTCCCTAAGACGCCAAGACAGAAATGTTGGATTCTTTATTCCCTCCCATCTCAGTTTTTCTGAGCTCTTTCTGATTTTCCAGGGTCCTCTTTTCATAGGTTTCCTTATGACTCACAGTCCAGTCTACAACCCAATCTGTGTTCAGAGATAGTCCTCCCCTTCCAAGTGCCCTTTGTCCCAGAAGTAAAGACTGGACCAACCTTCTTTGTGGCCTTTCTGGAGAGCACAGGGTTTGGAACCACACAGAACTGGCCTGCAATTCCAGATTCTCATCAGCTGGATTGCTTTGAGTAGATTATATAAGAGAATATGAAAAGTCTGGGCTCTTGATATAGATGGCATAGTGTTGGATCTTGGACAAATTACTCAACCACTCCACACTTCAGTTTCCTTGACTATCAAATGGAGAAAATAGAGTCTACTTCAAGTTGAGATAACTGAGTGAAATTATTAAAGCATTTAGAATTCCTGTGCTCAATAAATGTTAGTGATTATTATTTGTATCTCCAAACATCTTTTTCCCAATCTACATAAGGATAATATCTATCTTGAAGGATTGTGATGAGTATTATGTAGGATGATATTTAAAGTACATAGCACAATGTATCGGAGAAGGCAATGGCATCCCACTCCAGTACTCTTGCCTGGAAAATCCCATGGATGGAGGAGCCTGGTAGGCTGCAGTCCATGGGGTCGCTGAGTCAGACACAACTGAGCGACTTCACTTCCACTTTTCACTTTCATGCATTGGAGAAGGAAATGGCAACCCACTCCAGTGTTCTTGCCTGGAGAATTCCAGGGATGACGGAGCCCAATGGGCTGCCATCTGTGGGGTCGCACAGAGTCGGACACGACTGAAGCGACGCAGCAGCAGCAGCAGCAGCAGCAGCAGCACTATGTATTGCCCTAGTGGAATGAAATATTCAGTTCAGTTCATCTCAGTTCAGTCTCTCAGTTGTGTCTGATTCTTTGTGACCCCACATACTACAGCATGCCAGGCTTCCCTGTCCAACACCAACTCCCAGAGCATGCTCAAACTCATGTCCATTGAGTCGGTGATGACATCCAACCATCTCATTCTCTGTCGTCCCCTTATTCTCCTGCCTTCAATCTTTCCCAGCATCAAGGTGTGTTCCAATGAGTCAATTCTTCACATCAGGTAGCCCAAGTATTGGAGTTTCAACTTCAGCATCAGTCCTTCCAATGAATATTCAGGACTGATTTCCTTTAGGATTCACTGGCTTGCTCTCCTTGCAGTCCAAGGGACTCTCAAGAGTCTTCTCCAACACCACAGTTCAAAAGTATCAATTCTTGGGTGCTCAGCTTTATTTATGGTCCAACTCTTACATTCATACATGAGTACTAGAAAAAACTTAGCTTTGACTAGATGGACCTTTGTTGGCAAAGTAATGTCTCTGCTTTCTAATATGCTGTGTAGATTTGTCATAGCTTTTCTTCCAAGGAGCAAGCATCTTTTAATTTCATGGCTGCAGTTACAATCTGCAGTGATTTTGAAGCCCAAGAAAATAAAGTCTCTCACTGTTTCCATTGTTTCCCCATCTATTTACCCTGAAATGATGGGACCAGATGCCATGATCTTAGTTTTTTGAATGTTGAGTAAAATGAAAGAAACATTAGTTTCCTTTTTTCATTTCATTAGCTTTCATCCTTCTGCTAATAGGGAAGCAAATTTGCTGGAATTGATTAATGTATCTTTTAACTACTCTAGAGTTTTTTGTATTACTAAAAGAGACAATTTCTACAGTGTCAAGGTAAGGAATTCAGTTGGCAACAACAAAGAGGACTATTGTAGGAGGGCCAAGATACCTTGGTGGATGCAGGGAGTAACTATTGAAAGTAGAAAGCAAAATTTAAAAAAAAGTAGCAGCATTGCTACACAGCGATTGGAGGATGCAGTTACCAAGAGACTTGATTTTATTCCCAGAATGGAAGCACTCAGGAGTACAGCTGTCGATCAATTACCAAAATGTAAAGAAATACACCAATAGCAGCTTTTTTCATAATCAGAGAATAGAAAAGATGGCTGGTTACTGGTTATCTTCTTTAGTCACCTGCACATTGTTGGGTATCTGCCATGGTCATGATTTTATAACCATATTTTATTTCTTGGTCTCCTTTCCAGGCTTTCAGGTTTCATTCACCTCATGAACATTCCCTCCAGATTTATATCTTAGCCCTTTTCTCACTTTATTTGGTCTACTTTAAGGGCTTCAAGTATCACATAAATGCATCCGGTTCTCTGCCTCCAGCTTTTAGTTCTTTTTAAATAAGCTTCAGACCCATACACATGTAGCCACTATTAGCCACTGCCATCTAGATGTCACACAGATAAGTCCAACTCATATGACAGGATCTAGATTCATTACCTGTCCCCCAAATCTGTTCCTCCTCTGCTATTTCATATCTTGATTAAAACCACTGACACTCATCTAATCAGGAAAGCCAGAGATCTGGAAATTACTGGAGATACAGAGATGGATATGGCACAACGTTGCCCTCAAGAAACAGTCAAACTCATAGAATGCCTATATGTAAACTTCTCTTTTTAAAACCAATAATAAATTCTCTTATAGAACTCATAATTCTACTTTTTGATAAGAATAGGAATTCTTATTTATAAACTTTCTTGAATTAAACTGAAATCCTTTGACAATATGCTGAGGAGGGCATATATCGCATTTTTTACCATGTCCTCCCCAGACTGCCGACATATTGCATTGAATACAGCTGATGTTCAATAAGTAGGTGCTGAATATATGCATGAATAAGTGACTATAAAACAATAAAGGAAGCTAAAAGTAACACTGAAGTAGTCACAAATAAATAACTATATAAGGGTATGTGAGGGAAAATCATTTCAACTGGAAAGAATAGGGGACATTTTGTGAAGGTGTAGAATTTCATCTGTTCTAAAGGAGAGAAAGATGATGTTCCAGGCAGAGGGATGTTCCAGGTGAGGAAAAAGAGGAGAAAATAATAGAACATGTATAAAAGTAAAACTTTTATTCAGACAATATTCAAAAAATACAGAAAGTGAATAGGATCTCATTAGAAATGAGAGACCTTACTACAGATAAATAGATGAATATATTCTTTTAAACTGGAAGATATACTTATTAATGTAAAATTGTTGCTATTATTCTTTTAATCCTTTTTACCATGGAAAAGTACAATCATAGAGTGAATATATAATGATCCCTTTATCTGTATGTAGTGTCAAAAGTACCAGTTCAAACTATGTCTTGTTTCATTTATATCTATTCACTGCATCCCAATATTATTTCAAAACAGATCACAAACATTATACAAGTTAATTCATAAATATTTCTGTGTGTACCTCTAAAGGACAAGATCCCTTCTGCAANCATAATCAGAGAATAGAAAAGATGGCTGGTTACTGGTTATCTTCTTTAGTCACCTGCACATTGTTGGGTATCTGCCATGGTCATGATTTTATAACCATATTTTATTTCTTGGTCTCCTTTCCAGGCTTTCAGGTTTCATTCACCTCATGAACATTCCCTCCAGATTTATATCTTAGCCCTTTTCTCACTTTATTTGGTCTACTTTAAGGGCTTCAAGTATCACATAAATGCATCCGGTTCTCTGCCTCCAGCTTTTAGTTCTTTTTAAATAAGCTTCAGACCCATACACATGTAGCCACTATTAGCCACTGCCATCTAGATGTCACACAGATAAGTCCAACTCATATGACAGGATCTAGATTCATTACCTGTCCCCCAAATCTGTTCCTCCTCTGCTATTTCATATCTTGATTAAAACCACTGACACTCATCTAATCAGGAAAGCCAGAGATCTGGAAATTACTGGAGATACAGAGATGGATATGGCACAACGTTGCCCTCAAGAAACAGTCAAACTCATAGAATGCCTATATGTAAACTTCTCTTTTTAAAACCAATAATAAATTCTCTTATAGAACTCATAATTCTACTTTTTGATAAGAATAGGAATTCTTATTTATAAACTTTCTTGAATTAAACTGAAATCCTTTGACAATATGCTGAGGAGGGCATATATCGCATTTTTTACCATGTCCTCCCCAGACTGCCGACATATTGCATTGAATACAGCTGATGTTCAATAAGTAGGTGCTGAATATATGCATGAATAAGTGACTATAAAACAATAAAGGAAGCTAAAAGTAACACTGAAGTAGTCACAAATAAATAACTATATAAGGGTATGTGAGGGAAAATCATTTCAACTGGAAAGAATAGGGGACATTTTGTGAAGGTGTAGAATTTCATCTGTTCTAAAGGAGAGAAAGATGATGTTCCAGGCAGAGGGATGTTCCAGGTGAGGAAAAAGAGGAGAAAATAATAGAACATGTATAAAAGTAAAACTTTTATTCAGACAATATTCAAAAAATACAGAAAGTGAATAGGATCTCATTAGAAATGAGAGACCTTACTACAGATAAATAGATGAATATATTCTTTTAAACTGGAAGATATACTTATTAATGTAAAATTGTTGCTATTATTCTTTTAATCCTTTTTACCATGGAAAAGTACAATCATAGAGTGAATATATAATGATCCCTTTATCTGTATGTAGTGTCAAAAGTACCAGTTCAAACTATGTCTTGTTTCATTTATATCTATTCACTGCATCCCAATATTATTTCAAAACAGATCACAAACATTATACAAGTTAATTCATAAATATTTCTGTGTGTACCTCTAAAGGACAAGATCCCTTCTGCAAACATCACTACATTACCATTATTGTAATTTAAAAAGTAATAGTAATTCATTAATGTCATCAACAGTCTGTCTGTGCTTATATTCCCCTGATTTCTCCTAACTTGTTTTACAACTTTTTTTGAATAAATCATGATCCACTTAAGGTCCATACATTGAAATTGGTTGTTATGTATCTTAAATCAGTCTTCTCCACCTCCCCTTCCTTTCCTGTCTCCTTTTCTTGTATTGATTACAGAATGAAGCATATATGAAAAACACTCAAAATATATGTATGAGTTAATGAATTAATATAAAGCAAATACTTTTATAATCACCACTCAGGTCCAGGAATAGAACATTGACAGTCAGTTTTGAAAGTGCTCACATGCTCCATGTCAACTGGACTTTCTTTACTACCTCCCAAAGTAGCAACTATCTGTTTCTGCATAGTGAAATCACTCCTTGTTTTCATTTACAATTTTCTTATTCATGTGTGTATCCTTAGATACTATAGTCTCAATCACTAAATCAATCTGTTCATTCTCACTCTATGCTCTTTTTTTTTTTGGCAATTTATCTGTTGATGAACATAAAACATTTGGCCTATAGAGCTTCTCACTATTTAGATTTTGCTGACTGCAAACTCATGGTGCAGATCAATACATTCCTCTGTTCTCTATATTTCCTGAAAAATGGAAACAGGAGCCAAAGGTTTTATCAGACTCAGATTTAACCCATTTGGCACAAATACAGG
Source organism: Neotragus pygmaeus (assembly GCA_006410875.1). Lineage (NCBI taxonomy): Eukaryota > Metazoa > Chordata > Mammalia > Artiodactyla > Bovidae > Neotragus > Neotragus pygmaeus. The sequence continues at coordinate 306,847 of SJYV01027655.1, forward strand.
TAATACTATATTCTTTCATTAAAAGGAATATGGCTGTTTCCCTTCTTATGATAGTAGCACTCATTGATGTATAATGCTTAGATTTAGTAATTCATTGGGATTTGCAAAGTGATTATACACTTTTATAAAAATATACTTCCCTGCATTATTTCATTACTCAGTGTACATTTCTTATAGAAAAGCAGAATAAAATCTTGATTTTTTCCTGTTTATTTACAAGTTTTCAAGATAAATGTGCTTATTTCCTATTAACATCCAAATGCAGCCATATTTTGAAATATCACTATAAATTTATGGATTTCAAACTTAATTCATGAGATGCAACCTGTTAATAGCCTTACTAAAATTTAAATTATTCCATCTTTGGCCAATGAAAAACTCTTAAATTTGACTCCCTAAATCTTTTCATTAATGACTTAAACAGAGATAAATACTAAGTTTTCAACTAGGATTATAGAATTGCCTGTTTCTTCTTTTAATTTTTTCACCTTTTTCTTTATATATTTTGAAACACTGTTACCAAGCGTATATATATTTTTATTATTTTTATGCCTTCTTGATGAGTTCGCCCTTTTATTATTCTAAAAGGTCCTCTTTATTTCTCATAATATCAATCATCTTATAGTTTACATGACATTGGTATATTCATTCTAACCTTTCTATTTTTATTAATCATTTTTTGTTCAAAAATGTTCTATCTTCCATTTTTTCAGGTATTATTTGTGGTGTTCATTTTCTGTTATGTTCCTTTTAGTTTAGCATTATTTTTGAAATTATCTTTTTCTAAACTTTTATTGAGTTATATAATTTCTGGAATTTTTTATTCTTATTTGTTATTCTTTCGTATCTTTCATCACTTCTTAATATCTTTTTGCCAGTTTTTGTAATGTTACAAATATGTCCTTCTTGCATGCATTCATTTTTTCTATAGAAATGTTACTCTGCTTCTTCTTTTTTTCTTATAGCTTTGAATGGGATTTTACCTTGATTCTTCTTTTTGTAAAGACTTTTTTTATGTGGACCATGTTTAAAGTCTTTATTGAATTTGTTACAATATTGTTTCTGTTTTATGTTTTGATTTTTTTGGACATGAGCCCTGTGGGATCTTAGTTCCCCAACCAGGGATGGAACCGCCAGAGCAGTTTCTTGCTCATTGTTATGTAAAACTAGTTTTTCCTGAGCTTTAGGATTTAATTCAAGTTTTCAACTTTACAGAGATCCTTCTTCAAAACTATGTTCTTGAGATTCCCTGATTCTGTTCTGCTCTTCCATTCTCAGATGCTCTTTCCATCCTCTACATTGCCCTGACCCTGTTTATTTTGATCTTTATTTCGATCAGCAGTTTTTCCTCAGTGTGAGTGGTTGTTTTACAGAGTTCTGAAGCACAAAGACTATTTCAATTCCTTCAGAACGTCTAGCTATAGGCTTTTCAGACCTACCCTCTATAGAGGGCAAAACCCCTCCCAATTTCAACTGCTATCTCAGATTCGTTCACTGGCCTTTTTGGGATTCTCATGTTCTAGAGCCTACCAGATACCATATTATTGCCATTTCCATCTGCTTCCTTCTCTATAGACACTGAATCTATATGGGTCATATTAGTGATTTTATCACTTGCTTTACTGAAAGTGATTCTTATGGATAACTTGTCATCGAGTTTTGTTTTAAATGTTGTTCAGGAGTTTGGGGATTTGGCTCAGGCGGATATTTGAAGAGATAAGAAAACTATGCTGCTGCCACAAAACCATCTCCCAATACTTTCATTTTTGATTAAATAATTTCCTAAGGTTTCAGATGTCAAACAGATCACAGATCAAATGTGCCCACAAAGAAGGGCAACCATGAAAACACATACAGGTATTAAATACAGTACTGATTAACTAAAGAGTAGAAATTCACCAGAGGAATCTCTGGTGAAGCGTCTGACTTCACTCAGCAGTGAGTAGAAGCTGGCAATATTTCTCAAATTGTATTTCATAAGAAGTTAATTGAAATAAGATAGTTCTGGTAGCCCAGAGATTATAATTTAAGACATGATGAGTTGAGGTAAAGTCTCCACCACTTCCTTTAAAATGGTACACAGTGAGGAAGCAGTAAGATTTGTGTAAAGTTATTAAGGAAGAAATTATGATGAGACAAATCTCAGTTTCTATATTAATTCAATTTAACAAATAGTCATTATTGTTTTAGAGAGGGTAAATGACCTCTAGTTTGCTTACCATATACCAAGTGATGTTTGGTTTGACATTAGAAGGAAAAAATCCATCTATGTTTGGACAAGAGATCTTCTGAACACCATATTCTAAATACAGTTTATGCACTGGAAGTTTCATGGGAGAATTGAAGCAGTTATCTTTTTGAACCACTTCCAGAGGAAATGCAACTTTGCTGCAATAGGTGGTATTCCTGAAAAGAAAAATGTTCAGTGAATGGGAAGTTTCATTTGTTTTCATGCTGCAAACACATTGAAATGAGTGAAGTGAAGTATTCCTATGTACTGAGACTTTATATATTAAGTTCATGTAATAATTAAATGTGTTATGGAGGTATTTCCTAGAACAATGGACATAACAAAATAAAGACAGACAGAATTAACTACTATTGATAAACTACTTACATTTTTAGATATACTCCTAAATACACATGTGTGTGTGTGTGTGTGTGTGTGTGTGTGTGTGTGTGTATGTATTTATGGGCTTCCTTTGTGGCTCAGCTGGGAAGGAATCCACCTGCAATGCTGGAGACCTGGATTGGGAAGATCCCCTGGAGAAGGAAAAGGCTACCCACTCCAGTATTCTAGGCTAGAGAATTCCATAAACTGTGTAGTCCAAGGGGTCACAAAGAGTTGGACACGCCTGAGCACCTTTCACTTTCATATGCATTTATATATACATATATATATATACACACACACATATATACACATATATATCTGTTGTTCAGTTCTCGGTCGTGTCCGACTTTTTGTCACCCCCATGGACTGGAGTGCTCCAGGTTTGCCTGTCTTTCACCAACTCCCAGAGCTTGTTCAAACTCATGTCCATTGAGCCGGTGATGCCATCAAACCATCTTGTCTTCTGCCGTCCCCTTCTTCTCCTGCCTCCTGCCTTCAGTCTTTCATGCTCACTTGTGTCTAACTCTTTGTGGCCCCATGGATCACAGCTCACCAGGTTTCTTGGTCCACAAGATTTTTCTAGGCAAGAATACAGGAGTGGGTTGCTCCCCCTCCTCCAGGGGATTTTTCCCAACCCAAGGATCCAACCTGCATCTCCTGTGTTTCCTGCACTGGCAAGTGGATTCTTTACCACTGAATCACCAGAGATATAAAATGTTTAATATCCTTAAAACACTCTTAATAACACTAGTACTGGAAAGGCAAAGGTAAGAACAGCATATTAACTCATGGTTGATAATGGTATAAACAAGTTTTGGAAAAGAAATGTTTCCAAAAGTATTTTTAAAAGCCTAACCTTTGCCCTAGTCACCCTGTTTCTGGAGATGTTTTCACATGACAGAAGTAGGAAAAGCAAGAATAGAGGGAGTACCTGATCAAAAATGCCCATCCTTTGCTGTATCAGCAAGGAAGAGATTGGAATCATTAGAAACACATATGAAAAGGAAGCCTGTAAAAAAAGCCATGGTACAACCATCCAAAGTTGTTGTACATACACACACACAAATCAAGCATAAAGGGNAATGCCCATCCTTTGCTGTATCAGCAAGGAAGAGATTGGAATCATTAGAAACACATATGAAAAGGAAGCCTGTAAAAAAAGCCATGGTACAACCATCCAAAGTTGTTGTACATACACACACACACATCAAGCATAAAGGGAAAATCTAACAAATGAATAGAATGTGTTAAGAGGGCTGGTGAACAGTATTTATGTCTTTAATGTTTATATGAGTCATTTCATCTGCCTGGAAGGTTCTTCTTATCCCATCATCCTACTTTTCACTTGGAGGTTTATGTCACCCTATATTTAAATTAAGACTTTCATCCTCTCAGCATGTCAGACAATTTCTTGGTTGAATTGATCACATGGCATAGCCATATTTGTTTTCTTTTATTTCTTGCATCTAGGACAATACCTAAATTTTCAGTTGGCACTGAATAAATATTTGTTAGCTACATGGGATAGATGTAAAATTGTGTTACATATAGGAAAACAATGAAAAGAACATAGATAATAACAATAAGCGATTTTTTAGGGTGATATGTAAATGGGTCATTAATTGTTCACCCTCTTTTGTGATTTCTCTCAATATTTAAAACATCTTATATACTCAGTAACTCATGAACTAAGACTAAATCCAAAGGAAGGTGTGGGAGAATATATTACCCTTCCCAAGATGAGAGGAAAGAGCATTTAAAGATGACTTATGACAATGGTAATAAGGTGGAAAGGGTGAGTGGCAAGCATGATCTTTGCTTATAAACAACAAAAGGTCTTCCAAGAAGAAAAAATGTTCCATAGGTGGGCATTACAGAAGGTAAACTTCAGCTTAATAAGATACATTTTCTGACTATAAAAATAAAGTGATGAACAATAGTTAGACTAACTTTTCCAGCTTCATAGGTCAAATATGAATGTTATCTTAACAGAGGTATTGAAGCAAGAATACAAACAGTAAAATCCTAGAGGATGAACTTGAGCTTTATGGTGTTAACGACATCAAGCCTATGATTTCACATGGTTCAGCTCAAGGTCATTCTCAGTTTAAGAATCACCACAGGATTACAGGAGGCTTCTGATGCCCCCACCAGATAAATTCAATTCAAATTTTCTTTAGAGATGTAGAAGACAGGCAGAAGGTGAATTGAAGAGATGGCAATCTGGAAACTGATAAATAACAGTAAAGATAGACCTTGAGGATCATGAGCCCTGCTTCTATAATGAAAAGAAGGCTGAAATTGTTTGAGGGAGAGCTCTAGAGAAGTATTAGGTTGGTAAGGAAAAAGAAATAGAGGTCCTGAAACACTAGAATGCATAGCAGAGACAAAGGTCAACCAGAAAGCTACTGACAACCTGTTCCCAGGTATTTGCTGAGGTCCATGTGTGGAATGTTTTAATTGTCAAAGATAATAAGGGGCTCAAAGAATATTTAGGCCAACTTTTTCATTTTGTAGGTTTAGACACCAAAACTGTGTTAGAACATAAATAATGGACATATGAGCTCCTTGGAAGTCTAAACCCCAATCTAGAGGTCAATCCAATAAAATGAAATAGGAGTGAAAGCCTCAGTGGATTTAAGAGGTAACAAGAGACTTTCAAGGTCATGTTGATTAATATGTGGGCTTTTTGTGTGATAAAGAAGTGCTTTTTTATGAAATCACAACATTGGCTAAATTTATCAAAATATAGTTATGGTTCTCCATCAGAGAACAGTTAACATCCATTAGAGACAAAGAACACTCAAAAGGTGTGGGATTACCTATTCTTCTGTTATTGTTAAGTCATCTAGCTCTACTATTAAAGGCTAGGTTGTGTCCTCCACCCCAAATTCATATGTTGAAGTTGAGTACTTCAGAGTGAGACTGTATTTGGAGATGGGTCTTGAAATTAAGTCAAAGCAAGTTGATATGGGTGGACCCTAATCCAATAAAACTGATGCTCTTAAAAGAAGAGAGGACTGGGACACAGAAGATATGGGTGGAAAGGATGCTAAGACCTGAAGACAAAATGTCCCTCTACAAGCCAAGCAGAGATGAATGAAACAACCATGCTGGCACCTTGATCTGGGAATTCTAGCCTCTAGAACAATAAGAAATTATATTTCCATTGTTTAAGCCACAAATCTGCAATATTTTGTAATGGAAGCCTCGAAAATACAGTGTACTTATTAAGTGGTAGGAAACAATGTTTTAAAATATCCATAACCTAGATGGGAGTAAAAACAAAGTAAAGCCTAAAAGCTGAAAAGGGACCTCAGGGAATCAAAGAACTAAGCCTTAAAATGGTAAATTGTCAGAGGAACCTCAGTTTTTTCAAGATTTTTTTTTCAGAGCAAAAACAATATAAATCTGCTATAAAAGAAAAATTTGTATACTATGAAGTAAAATGCAGAATCTACATGAAACTTCACAAGAAAAAAAAGTGGGTTTGTAATAAATTTTGCAGTAATGGTAGAATGCTTTGGATTATATTCTTAGATTCCCAGAGATCTGGTGTTCGTTTGCTTTATACAGAAATTTTGGTGAAAAGTTTGAAAAGCACTGTTTTAAGTGCATTTGATGCTTCTCAAATATTCTTTCATCTATGTGGCATGCTGAGGCTTTTGCTCAGTTGTGTCCGATTCTTTGTGACTCCATGGACTATACAGTCCATGGAATTCTCAAAGCCAGAATACAGGAGTGGGTAGCTGTTCCCTTCTCTAGAGGATCTTCCCAATCCAGAGATCGAACCCAGGTCTCCCGCATTGCAGGCGAATTCTTTACCAGCTGAGCCACCAAAGAAGCCCTCATTCTGTGCTAGGCACTTAAAAGACTGCCAAGAATAACAGACTTGAACAGGTTCTACTGCCAGCCCTGTTCACTGTCTAAGGAAACAGATACATCTCCAAGTGACTCAAAAGTGGAGGTAGATTCCAGTGTCAAGGAAAAGGAACATATGAATAAACCTCCATCTCTAGACAACTCTGATGTATGTCTGGTTTGAAAAGGAACCAAAAATGGAGAATGTTCTCAGAAGCTCAACCTTTCTCTCTGCACATCTCTTTCAGCTAATCTCAGCTAAGCCAATGAGGTGAAGAGTAACTCTTTCTGGATAAATGCTTCCTTCTTCCCTTCCCCAGGAGTTTCTTCTACACCCATCATTTAGATAAGGGTTCAGGAACAGAAGCAAAAAGGGAAAGACACCACAAGGGTCAGCTTACCTTAGCATGCAGGTATAGTTTCCCGTGTCATTGAGAAGTGTGGGCCGGAACCAGAGCACGTCTTTCTCCTTACTAATGCGGTTCTCAGGGAGGCGGAAGTTAATTGGCTCCTCCAGGTCCCGGTCCTGCCTTGTCCAATACCAGATGAGAGTAAGGCCTGCTGAATGGGCTGTGCTGTAGTTATATTTTAAGAAGTGTTCAAAGAGTGGGCACTTGATACGAGCTGGTTCATCTTCATACACTTGGATCTGCCTCATGGTATCTAGTCCCCAGTCATCGCAGCGTTCTGGAATAATCAAAAAGAAAGAAAAGGCAGCTGAATCATCTCACCTCCAAAGAACATACCTTCTTCTTAGGATACCCCCAACCTTTTTTTGGGGACCCTCTTCTCTGGCCACATTAATTAGCCTCTTTCTAATAAAAGCTTATAATAGACAGCAGTGCTGTAAAGAGATGACTTCCTTTCATTCCTTCATCATCTTTTGACTATCTCTTGGATAACAATGCGATCTGATAGTTTGATCTTGTCGAACCCAACAAGGTATGAGGGAGAATCTCATCTGGACAAGAAATCATGTGCTTTTTCACTCTTCTAGGGACAAAGGCAATTCTAAGGATAAGATCGTAACTGAAAAGAGAAGCCTCCTAGTTCTCCCCTGGTCTCCAAATTTGGGAGCTAGATCTTCACTGTCTAATAGCAGTAAAATTCCTGCAACATGTTTAAGCAAAATGCCTGCCACATCATTTCAGATGTCTTGATTGCCACATTAAAGAAATAAAAAGAAGCAGGTAAAATTAATTTTTATATTTTATTAAACTTGATACATCTAAAACATTGCAAATATTAATGCTTTATACTTACATTCTTTTTTATAATAAATCTTCAAATTTCAACATACTTTACACTTGTTGCACATATCAGACCGACTACAATACACAGGAAAGCTTTCTAGTAAAAAGGAGATACATAGGGTAGAGCTTAGACCTTTTCACAGCTGATCAAAGATGCAAGAGCAGGGCCAGCTTGCATCAACTGAGTTGAACTTGTCTTACTAGAACTGCCCAGACAACTTACAGACTCATGAGCAATAATACATGAGCAATAAATTAAAAGAGGTTTGTGATCATTTGTTAGGCAACATCTTGGGGGTAACAGATAGCTAATAAAACAACTAACAATGACTAATGTTGATAAAAACAAAGAATTTGAAGATTTATGATTTGCAAAATGTTTTGTAAGTAATAAATCTCTAAATAAATAATAGATCTTCAGGAAATTTAACAAACTAACTTTTCTGAGACTCAACAAATTAGTACTGTTTACAATTGTAATGCTTCATTTAGAAACACCTTTAAAAATCCAATATACAAAAAAAAAAGAACTGGAAAGACCAACATTTTGTTCACATTAAGACAAATTGATATTAAAATATTTTAATTAAACATATATCATAACATTCTTAAATATATTGTCACCCACACTGAAAAGTTGTAGAATTAGGTCATTTAGTTTATAGGAAATTTTAACCACAGTTTTTTTTCTTTTTTTTTTTTTTCAGATAAATAAGTCAGATTGAATACATGCATCTAATTTCATCCCTTAATGAAACTTCACTAAAACTAATTTTTCAAGACATTATCTCAAGTAATAGCAATAATAAGAGAAAAGACAATAGCAATACTATAAAGGACAAAATGGTGACCAGTTTGGCCCATTTAAATGAAAAGTCCTAAATGAGGAGAGGAAAGCTGGAGAACAAACCAATCTGCAAAGTAGAATGCAAAAAACATCAGGGGCAGAAACTGTCAGTATCAAGATAGGTAATCACTACTACCTTAACACCCAATATTTCTGGGCTCTCTTCCTAAGCATATTGTAAGATTGTACTTTTATGTCCTTCTGAAATAAGAGGGTGCCATGCGACTCGCTTTGGCCAAAATGATGTACCAAGTGCCACCTGTGCTGAGTGTTTTAAGAGCCAGAGTATGTTTCACTATGCTTCCTTTTCTTCTGCTTTAGCAAATATGAAAACATAAACATTGAGACTCCTTTAGCTTATTTCCCTTGATATAGATGGCATATGGCAAAGCTTTACTATTTCAAGTCATAGAGAGTTAGGATTGCTTATCACCAATATGAATCATCTATATTATCTTGGCAAATGCAACCACATACCTTAAAAATAAGCACATATATGAAACAGTAAAATAAGGAGAAGTGGATGAAGGCTATATCAAAAAGTGCCATTTTTTGTTCCAAGCCCACCTTCCTGGCACTCAGTAATCTTTCTCACTGAGCTTCAAGGATTGGAACAGCCAGGAGAGTGTAAACAGACTTTACACTCCAGGTGGGAGAATGAATGAATCTTCTCTAGGAAACCTGACTACTTTCAGAGGAAAGATCTAACAATCTTACTAAGAGAGAATTTTTTTAAACAACTTGTACAGCCATATCATTTAACATTAAAAGCTCAAGATTAACAACCGCCCCCCACACACACTTAGAATTTCTAATCATCTTTCTAATTACTATTTCTTAAATATGAACAGCCCTAGGAGAAATCTGAAAAAAATCTCTACTATTAACAGCAAAACCCAAAGAAACATTGTAAAAAATTTTTGATAAAACTAAAATTATTCAAGTAAAAGAAATCTTTGAAAACAAAACTATCATTAACATCCTCAGAGAGATAAGGAAACTTCTACATTCATCAAGTGAGAACAGGATGATACAACAGAGGAATATTTGAGAAAAATGAAAAGCTCATTAAAATTAAAAACATGATTGAAGAGAGGTAAATTTTAATAAATGGTTTATTTGGAAGTTGAAATTGAGAATTTTCCAAAGATTAGAATACAAAGAAAAATAAATTAAAAATACACAAGAAAGTAGAAGACTAGTCCAGGAGTCTTAAGATCTCCTTAATAGAATCCCCAAAAGAAAAAAAAGAGAGAGAGAGAGAGAGAGAGAACTCTCAATTAAATAATTCAAAGCAAAAAAAAAAAAATCTCAGAACTAAAGTACATAACCTTCTAAATTAAAAAGAGCTGTCAATCAATTTCTCCCGCACTGTGGATGAAAAAGACTTGCACAACAAAAATATTTTTTTAACTGAAAAAAGAAAAGATTATATAAACTACTGGCAAGTAAGAAAGAGAAAAAAAAAAAGTCACATACTAGGAAGACTAGGAATCAGAATGACTTTTCAACTCTCAAAAACAGAAACTAGAAGATAATGACTCAATGCATCTTATGGAAATGTTTTATCAATCTTGAATCTTAAACCCAACTAAAAAATTACATGTGAAAGTGACATTTTCAGACACATAAAGACTCAGTAATTTTTATTCCTATACTATTTTTCAAAAAGCTTCTGGGGAATGCGTGTCCAAAAAAAAAAAAAAGAGAGAGAGAGAGAGAAAAAACAACAGAGGGAAAAATGAGATCAAGGAGTAGGGGGATCCAACTAAAGGCAGAGGGGAAGGGATTCCCAGGATAACGATGCAGAACATCATAGGAAAGCAGCTATACATTAGGGTTTGGTGGTAAATCAGTATAGATAGAAGAAAAATGGAGATCCCTAACAAAGGGAAAAAACTGTAACTGATGGGTCATCTGATTAGATTATCACAGTGAACAATTATGCTGAAGGGCAATTGAAAAGTATAAAAATAGTTACCAAAAGATACTAATTAGGGATTTCTCTGATGGTTCAATGGTTAAGACTCCCTATTTCCATTGCAGGGGTTGCAGGTTCAATCCCTGGTCAGAGAACTAAGATCACACACGAAGAACTAAGATCCCACATAATTTAAATTGATCCCACATCCTTTTTTAAATTGTTATTTTGGCTAGGGACTTTTGCTTTGTTTTGTTTTAATGTGGACCATTTTTAAAGCCTTTCTTGAACTTGTTACAATATTGCTTCTGTTTTATGTTTTGGATTTTTTGGCTGTGAGGCATGTGGGATCTTAGCCCCCACACCAGGGACCCAACCCACACCCAGAGCATTGGAAGGCAAAGTCTTAACCACTGGACTGCCACAGAAGTCCCAGTCCTAAGAAGTCTTTATGACCCCGAACAATAATTAATAGTAAGACAGATGATAAGTGACAGGTGGATTTTTTTTTTTTTTGTAAAATAAGAGAATGCTAATTGTGAAAGGGAAATGGAAAAGGAGACATCAAAACCAGAAGCATGTACTCAGGCAGACAAATAGAGAACAAAGTTTGAAATGGAATTTTGGTGTTCACTGGGGCACACTGTGGCAGAGACTGGGTAAATGTTCATTAGCTCTGTTTTTTCTTCTTGGTCCGTATGAAACCTGCACATCCATGGCAATTGGGTTGGGACCATGTGACTTAGTTCTGGCCAGTGAGGGACCAGAAATACTGTACAACTTGAAACTCCCAGCATAATCTTTGGTGCTTTCTCTTTCCTTTCCATGGAGTCCTTGAATTTGTGAAAAGTGCAGCATGAAACATGGAAGGAGCCTAGATTCCCGCCATCAGTCAAAGCAGAGCTTCTCAGGAAAGCTTTGAAAGCGTCTCACTTTCAAAGAGTTAAACCAAATCTCTATCAATTAAGCCACTAAAATGTAGGACATTAATTTGTTATAGCAAATTGACTAATAAATTTATTTAATAAAGGAAGCCAGAATTTTTCTTTCATAATATAATAATGAATCAAGAGCAAACAGACTTATTTTTATTTATTTTTTTCTTTAAATATGCAGATATTTATTACATATAGAAACAACATGTTAAAGGCCCTTACATACTAAACTTTAAACACAGGTTAACAAAAATTCATGTTTTATTCACTGAATATCTTTTCAACCAAATTAAATGCAATACAGTGTCAAGGGGAAAAGATATCTTATATATGCAATGTATCTCCCTTACAGAATATTTCATGGGTCAAATGAGTATATCTATAGAGTGAATCAGACTCCTTTACAATAGGGACCAAAACACACACATATTCGTATCTGTAAGCATTAGTAAAAATGATATTAGTATTGAGTTTTTTCTTTGGGGCATTTACCCATTTGAAATTAGTTCTGTGAGTTCTTTAACTTTCCCTAGCTAGCCACCTGAGGGAACTTTGTCAGAGACTTTTAAATTATTCAATGAACAAATAAAAATAAAATCTATGACAACGGGCTGGAGTGTCATGCAATATCAAATTAATTATATGATTCACTGCAGGCATCAGGCAAAGAAGATACTGGGGAAGTGGCTGTTATGCAAATAGATGTACTTCTAATAACAGCAAAGGGAATTTAACAAATTACTGGCCCAGAGAATCACTTTTTTGTTTAAAATGTCCCTTCTCATCCAGTGTACTCCATAGTGGAAATCCTCTTTAAGTTGGCCCCTCAACATGGGAGGACTATAAAGTCATCATTTCCCTCAGTCAAAGGATTTCTTAAAGCTGGGGCTTGGTGGCACAGAGGACTAATGGGAATGTGCAAAGCCAAGTCAGTGGAAAATCAACCCACGCTCCTGACAGCAATTAGCATTTATATAGCAGGGTATACATTTTAACTAATTAATCTCACAACACCCTCTTGGGCTTTCATGCCCATTCCCACATTACATGCCAGGAAACGAAAGAAAGATTAATTGACTTACTTTTGCCTGAGTGGTAGCACAAATAAAAGCTGCCTGAACATAGCTCTGGGAGGCTTGTTCCAAAGCTATGTTCACACATACAAAGCAAGATATTTCCCACAGGAAAGCTACTCATATATTTGTATTTATTAAATATTTACTGGAAGCCTGCTGTGTTGGGTGCTACAGTAAAGAGAATGTAAATTTAAGAAATCAAGAAGCTCAAGTACAGGAAGAAAAAAAAAGGGGGGGGAGTTTTAAATATTGGAAGAACTAAGGTGGAATTAATGTCTATATGTAATTATTTGCCCTGTGCCACTCACTTACAACCTTGGACAAAATGCTTCCCCCTCAGATTCATGTGTCATATGCCTATTGTATAGTGCTGTATGGAAAGCTGAGGTCTAGAGATATGTAAAGAGCTCAGTACATATTAGCTAGATCTGCATGATAAATCTGAATGGGTCTTTGTTCAGCAAGAGGTTAATAATCTTGGAAAGAGAAAGACATAGACACAAAATTAACTGAAAGAAAATACTTGGTAGAATGAATGAACCAACTGTTAAAACAGGCTTCTAAGCAGAACTTTTGAGAGTCCCTTGGACTGCAAGGAGATCCAACCAGTCCATTCTGAAAGAGATCAGCCCTGGGATTTCTTTGGAGGGAATGATGCTGAAGCTGAAACTCTAGTACTTTGGCCACCTCATGCGAAGAGTTGACTCATTGGAAAAGACTCTGATGCTGGGAGGGATTGGGGGCAGGAGGAGAAGGGGACGACAGAGGATGAGATGGCTGGATGGCTTCACCGACTCGATGGACGTGAGTCTGAGTGAACTCCAGGAGTTGGTGATAGACAGGGAGGCCTGATGTACTGCGATTCATGGGGTCACAAAGAGTCGGACACGACTAAGCCACTGAACTGAACTGAATCAGGACAGTAGTCATTATATTAGTATAGTATAGTAGTATAGTGAAGTATAGTATCATATAGTGTAGTGTAGTATAGTACAGTATGGTATAGTGCAGTATAGTACAGTAAAGTATAGTACAGTACAGTATAGTATAGTATAGTATAGTATATACATGGCGCAGGTAGAAACTGATATAATCCTGAGTTTAGATGAGAACCAGGCCCTTTTAACATCCCGTCTTGGAATGCGACATAGATGAAGTCACCTTAAAAACTCCTATCAGCCTGTTCTAGTAGTCCTATGTCTGAGGGCAGAGACTCAGTCTAATGGAAGGCTGGTTTTACAACTATCTTGGTAATTTTGAACAGTTTTGTTTTTCCAGTAGTATACTTGGCTCCTCATGAAATATTACAGTGGTACTGTGATCCAGAGAGAATATAAGGTGTGAGCAAGCTGGTTAGGCTGGGAAGTGACACTGAATGAGTGACATGAAGACAAGAAGTAAATCAACAAATTAAGTGTGGGCAAGTCTCTGAGGTAAGATAGAGAGGTGTCAGACACAAAACCCTTAGCATGAGCCCTGAGAGAGAAGACATGCACAGAGCATTAACACTGTGGTTAACAAACATGATTCAGAAGCAGGCTTTAATACCCACTGATTGGATTAATTCAAGTAAAAATAACTACTGAGCAACCCATCCTGTGTGTGCGTGTCACTTTAGTCATGCCTGACTCTGCGACCGTATGTACTGTAGCCCGTCAGGCTCCGGATTCTCCAGGCAAGAATGCTGGAGTACATTGTTATGCCCTCCTTCAGGGAATCTTCCCGACCCAGGGATAGAACTGGAGTCTCTTATGTCTCCTACATTGGCAGGCAGCTTCTTTACCACTAGCGCAACCTAAGCCAAGTACTGAAGCAGGTACTTAGAATTCATTGGTGAATGAAATAAAGGCCTCACAAAATATACCTTCTCACATAGGGAGACTGACAATAAAAATGATAAGTAAGAAAAGCATAGAGTACATCGGAAGGTGATAAGCCAATGAAACAAAGAACACTGAATCTCATAAGAGGGATCAAGGATGAGGGAGTAGGGCAGAGGAGAGTCAGAAGTATGAAATTTTTTAAAAGATAGGCAGGCATTCAACTCTAATGAACCTCAGTTTCCACATCCAAAACATGAAGATTATAATAGTACTGAGTACTTAAGAAAAACAGAGTGAGGCGGGGATTAAAAAGTACTATAGAAACTATAAAGCTCTATGCATGTACCAGTTGCAATTCATACGTTGACTGCCATTCTAGACGTGGCCTGTGGAAAATGATTCTTCTCTCCAGGTCTGTGGTAGAAACTGTTAAACATGCCTCGTTTACCATGTCCCTGCACCCTCCTTTTTTTAGCGTTTGGGGATTTCCACTTTCATACACAGCCATTCAGAATAAAGGCTACATTTTCCAGCTTCACTCTCACCTGGACAGAGTCAGAGGACTAGGTTCTGGCCAATGGAATATGTGTGAAATCGTCATGTGGGAGATTTCAGAAAGTTGCCTTGAGAAACACTGACATACTGGATGTTTCCTGGGCTTTGCTACCGTCCTACTTCTTCCATCTTGCTGCTGGAAACATGCAGTGACAGCTGAAACTGCCTTATTGACCATAAGAAGAAAGGCCACGCCCTCAAGATGGAGTAAGGTAAAAGTGGGAGGAGATGGGGCCTTGAATGAAGTATGGAGCTGCTTTATCAAACCCGAATATTCTATCTCTAGATTTTACATAAGAAATATGTATCTTTTAATATTCTTGCTCCTAGAAGTGTGGTCCATGACCACTATCTCATTAGCATCCCTTGGGAATTTGTCAGAATTACAGACTTCCTTCCAGGCCCCACTTACACTCACTATATCAGAATCTACAGTTTAGCAAGATCCCTAGGTGATTTCTATGGAAGTATTAATTTATTTTGAATCTTCTTATTCACAGCTGATCATTATCCTAACTGATAAAAATGTCCTATTTCATCTCTTATAATAAGTAGGTTGTTGAACTATTTCTGAGGTTGTATCCACCCTGTGAGTCTATGACTCTGATTAACATTTACATTTAAAAATATATTCTCTTTTGTTCCTCAGTGGGGGAAAAAATATTTAAACCATCCAGATATTTTTTTTAGCAATGTCTTATTATAAAGCACCGGTTTTCAAAAAAATAAAATCTATAAACTACATTTCCTAGAGCATGAGTTAAGTGAAAAAAAAAAGATAATTAAAACTTAGATAATTTTTATTCAGAGCAGAGCTACTCAAAGGTCTAGAAAATGTTGCTGAAACTTAATAGTTGTCAACTAAGCCATCACAAGGAGAGAGACAAGTTCCTGATGGGGTGGGGGGGGGAAGCTGGAGAGGCTGTGAGTACCCATCAGACATCACAGGATGCTTTTACTGTTCAATAATATTCAGCTAATAACTGGCAGATGGCTTTCCTGGACCAGATAATTAGACATACCTTACTCCCACCAAAGAAGGGAGTTTTCTTGATTGAATAATTTGGGAATAAAAAGAACTAGCTCCAAGAGGATAAGATTTGCCAGATAAGAAAAGAATGCCAAATTCAGAAAGTGGGTTGGGGGAGGGTAAGGATCCACAAGTTATAGCTTCAGTTTTGCAGTTTAGAGTTTGCTGCTAGACAAAGTATTATTCCAGATAGTATATAACTCTTCCTTAACACACTGAGCACTTATCTTTACACTGACCTAAAGGCTACTACTACCACTACTAAGTCGCTTCAGTCGTGTCCGACTCTGTTCGACCCCGTAGACGGCAGCCCACCAGGCTCCCCCGTCCCTTAGAAGTGGTAGTCCACTTCTAAGTGGTAGTTATTTAAATAACAACAAAAAATTAAATATAATTAATTAAAATAACAACAAAATAGTAGAGAAAGTCATTACCAGGCAAACATGAAAATAAAAATAAGAGGTGAAAAAGGACAATGAAATCTCACAATTGGTTGAAAACAACCAAACCAGAGATGTTTAGATCTAAAACATACACCAAAGTAGGTGATACTTACAGTTACAAAATCGACCCATCTGAAGGATCACAGAGTTATGATCTTTCTAAGCTTAATGACTGTTGCAGCACCAGCCCTTAGGGTCTCTGGACAGTTTGGTTTTTATTCAATACCTGCATGTGGCTGTTTCTCTCCCCGTCGGTGAACATGAGTGTCACTTTCTACAGAGCTTTCCTTGTGACAGAGGACTTGAGAAAAAACCCTGGTGCTCTAGAAATGTTTACAGTACTCAGGTCTAGAGGAGCTGCTGAAGGTCTCCAGGCTCACTCTTGGTCTCCATCAAGTCATCCCACAACTGGTGTTTGGAGCACCAACAAAGAGACCCTTCATCATCATGAGTTAATGTCCAAGAAAGGCCCATGGCTGCCCTTCCTGCTGCTGTGTATAATAAGGAGGAATATGGAACAGCATTATCTAACAGCCACCTAGAAAAGGCTCTGCTTCTCTCATCAAAGTGGCAGCAGGGGCAAGCAGTCTAAAGAATGGATTGTGGGTGTGCTGCCTCTTTACCATGGTTCCATTATTTTTTTTTTTTAAAAAAAATCGCTGTAATGAGCATCCTCATGAGGCTGAAGGGAGTGATTTTCTTTGCAGGGCTGTTGTGACAATAAATAAACTGGCTTATGTCAAGTGTGACACAGAGCATTAGGGAAACTCTAAGCAGTCATTAGCTGGTTTTTATGTTTTTTTCCCCAAGCAATTTTTTCTAATCCATGATTAAGATGTAAATAACCAATTACTAGTCACATAAAATAAGCAGCCTTCACTCTCTTTATTTTCATTATTACTCAATATTTGCTTGGATCCTATGAGTTCTAGGGGATATAAACAAAATGTAGCAAAAAGCAAGGTCTTTGCTTTCAAATTTCCATTCAAGAAGTAGGCCCTCAGTATCGGAAGTAAAGGCATTTTGGACATCATCATAGAATCCCAAAACACATGGGTCTTAGATTGGTTGTAGCCTTCTATTCCAGTAGAATATCTGGTAATATCCTCATTTTACAGATAAGGTGAATGAAGCTAAGAGAAGATAAAAGACATACCTGAGAGATGGGCTCATTATTTATGATAGAGGTGGGGAAGGACCAAACAGATCTCATATCCTGACATGGCTTTCCCCGGAGAGCCTCTGCATGTGCTTTCTCAGTCATTTCTGACTCTGCAACACCATGTACTGTAGACTGCCAGATTTCTCCATCCATGGCATTCTTCAGGCAAGAATACTGGAGTGGGTTGCCATTTCCTTCTCCTGGGGATCTTTCTTACCCAGGGATTGAACTCAGTCTCCTGAATCTCCTGCATTGGTAGGTGAATTCTTCACCGCTGAGCCACCTGTGGAGTCTCTGGAGCCTATCAATTCCAGTTTGAATCCTTACTTTGCTACATGCTAGCCACGGGGGCATGTGCAAGTAAAGTAAATACTCCTATGTGTCAAAGAAGGCTGGTTTTAAGACTAAACAGACAATCCTTTTTAATGTGTTCAACATAGAGCTCTTCAGTAGTCCTCACTATTTTATTCCTCTTTCTTGATTCCAAACAGAGTATGAATAGTTTCAAACTAAATATAGCCCAACAAATATTGTTAACATTTAACCTATGGGGACTTCCCTCTAACATGGTGTTTGAGAGTGTTAGACTACAAGGGAGTTTTTGAAACATCTAGAACAACCCTCCCATTTTACATATGAAGTAGCTAAGCCCAGAGAGCTAACTTGAATGACTCAGAGCTCACGAGTAAGCACGGAAACTTTTTTTCAAGGCAAGTGTCATGTTCTTTCTACTCCATCATTCTAGTGAAATACAGATCTGTGCAAACATTTCCAGTTGGCATTAGCAATGTAAATAGTACAATAACTTATTCTCCTAGAAAACAGGTTGAAATGAGCAAGAAAGCCAATCCAGGAAGACTGAAACAGAAAAGAGTAATAGTGAAGCGCAGGAGGGAACTCTACATGTGTTCTGAATAATAAAGCCACCCAATGCCCCCTCTAGTTTTCCAGGTGACATATGGGTCTTATTGTTGAGGCTGATATTAAAACAAGTGACAGCACTGCCCATAGGTGTGGCACTTGGAAAGAAAGATTTCATACCACAGCTTCCTCATATGTAATAACACGTGAAGCAAAATATGAAGCTAATGAAAGTTCCTACCTTGTGGACCAAATATAAGTTCCTACCTCATGGAACTACTGACAGGGGTAAAAAAAGATGACATATGAAAATACCACATGCTTGGATGCCTGGTAACAACAAATTTTAGCTAAAATTATTTCACAGATGAGGGAAATAAAAACTGGAAAGATAGCAGGGAAAAATAACATGCATTTGTTTTCAAGCTTTTATTACATTTTACCAGAGTCAGGACAGAAAATTCAAAATTAAGAGTTGAGTCAAAATGTAGAAAGCAGGCTAAGCATAAACCTACTTCCTAATTAGCAATGATAGCCAAGTGATCAATTTTCCCTGTGATGGAAATGCAAAGCCCTCCATATACTCAATTGGTCTCTATACCCTCCCTCCTCATGTCTTATATCCCAGTTGGAGGTTCAGGGAGGCATGCTCAGTGCAAAGCACATCAGAGGCTTTCAATTTTTAATTAAAAGCTATATGATTCCCATGCCTCAAGATGGGCAATCATATTTTATAAACAACTACAAAGCTGAAGGGAAAAAGAGAGAGAGAGAGCATCTTGTGAGCTTTGCCAGCACTCTCCCCCAAAATTCTCAGGAAATTGCCTGGAGTAAAAGGGTGTTTGAGATCTTCATCACCTGCCAGAGGAAGAGACATGGGTTACAATCCTCCCAGTGCATTTAAGAAAGGTATCACCTATAAAATGCAAATGCAGTCTCGTTCAATTTTAATAATGTGTCAAGCATGTAGCTTTTTCTTGAAAGCTGGTAGTGACAGGCAGAAGACAAAAGATTCTGAGAGAAAATCAGGTGAAGCAAGCAACAAAGCTGAGCATTAAGGGTCTAGGAAATGTCTAGGTGTGAATGATTATGGAGGGTACAGGAAGAATTCATAAGGTGCAGGTTTCCGAGTGCCTGGGCTTCCAGTGGTTCCTCATCTACAGAACAGCGTCAGCTTCCAAAGGGAGGAGCAGGGTCTTGGAAAGATAAATGCCCAAACTGAATCACGGTCCAAGTTTCTGAATGTTTAAGACACTTCTAACTCACTGTGCTTTAAGAAAACCACTATTGCATTGGAGCTGGAAGATTACAAATCATTTTGTTTCAGGACATGTCATACTGACTAGACTCTGGGACCAGTGGGGTGAAGGAATGCCTGAAAAAAAGACTGAGTTAGGAGCAGAGGCTGGATGGAATCTTCCAGATTCCTAGTTATCTGCCCCATGTCATGCATGACTTCTGTCTATAAAACCAATTACAAAAGATAATTTATATGACACTTCCATCAATTTTTGTGTTTCTTTACTCCTGGTATATCAAAGTTTGAACTTTTATGCTTATATTTACGCTCAGCTTCTTGACTCATTGAAGGGTTTAGAACATTCGTCTCATATATTCATTGCCAAAGATAAAGCAGAAAACACAAACCAACTTTTCTAAACTCCAGAGCTCTTGAAACATAGGAAGCAAAACAGAAGAATAAACTTTTAATATAAGAAGCAAAAGCAGACACTCCAAATAAACCAAATGCAGAACTTTTTACCTAATAACCCTATTGTCAGCCCTCTTTCACACAGTACACACACTTTCCATTGACACTCATGAAGGACTGAATGCCAATGTTCTGCCACTGAAAAAAGCAAATAATTATGATAAAGAAGGAAAATGAAAACAAGAGAAATAGGTGCTAGATCAAGAAAAGGGTCTGCAGTCATACCAAGAAGGCTTTCGGGAGCACACAACTTTGACTGTCATTGTATATATCTCTGTTTTGTGTTTCTGTGTGTCCACTCAAGTATATATCCCAAGGCAAAACTACTAAGACGAGGACACTCTTTGGGTAATTTCTATCTCTGAATGCTGTGGCTCCCAGCCTTGTGGAGAAAGTGACAACAGAGGTGGTGGCTTAGAAACTCTGTAATGACCAATATGGGAAAAGAATTTTAAGAAGAGTTCAGTTCAGTTCAGTTGCTCAGTCATGTCTGACTCTGCAACCCCATGGACTGCAGCACACCAGGCTTCCTTGTCCATCACCAACTCTTGGAGCTTGCTAAAACTCATGTCCATCGAGTCAGTGATGCCATGCAACCATCTCATCCTATGTCATCCCCTTCTCCCCTCACCTTCAATCTTTCCCAGGATCAGGGTCTTTTCAAATGAGTCAGTTCTTCACATCAGGTGGCCAAAGTANCCTTTCCCTTCTCCAGGGGATCTTCCCAACCCAGGGATCGAACCCAGGTCTCCCACATTGCAGGCGGCTCTTTACCAGCTGAGCCACAAGGGAAGCCCAAGAATACCTGAGTGGGTAGCCTATCCCTTCTCCAGCGGATCTTCCAGACCCAAGAATCACACCGGGGTCTCCTGCATTGCAGATGGATTCTTTACCAACTGAGCTATCAGAGAAGCCCAATGCTGGGTCAGTCTATCCTCAAATGTTCCGTTTCACAAGATTAGTTCTAACCGTACTCCCACATTCTCCCTTTAAGTGTGTGGTTGCCTGTGTTATTACTTCCCATTACTCACTCCCCAACCTAGAAGGGGATTGATCATTCATCCCTACTGATATCTGCGGTATGCAGTGCCTTACTTTGGAGAACATCTCCCTGCCAAGTGACTTGCTCTGACCAATGGAACATAAAAAGAAGCACCAAGTACCTGATCTAAGCAGAAAGTTTAAGAGTCATCACATGCTCTGTCTTTTCTCTTTTTCCCTTTGCCATGAGATTTTCATGTTCCCAGTGGAAGCTGTTCCATCAGCCTGGACCCTAAAACATAAAGACATGGAGCAGAGCTGCAGCCAACATAAATGATAAAAGACCTTGAGTACAAGATGAAACTTTGTGATTACAAGCCATTGAGTTTAGAGGTTGTTTGTTACAGCATCATAACACAGCAAAGCCTGCCTGAGACAAGACATTCCGCTAATATTTACTGAGCATTTCCCACACAACAGGCATATGCTGGGCTCTGTGAAAGCAATGATGTCCAAGATAGACAAGGCTTGTGGCTTCATGGATCAAACTCTAGATAAACAGTACATCAAAAAGGCTCTAGAGATTCCCTAGTATAGCTCTCAGGGACAAACTCGTCAGTAAGAACTCTTCACATCAGAGGCAACACGCCTAATAAAGAAACGCACAGTTTCCCCAAATCCTAGTCAGAACAAGCATGCTTGCTGAAGTTTGGACAGAGGGGGAAAGGGCATGGTTGGGAAAGGCAGCTAAGAACTGAGCTTCTGCTCCAGAAGTGAGTAGACCTGAAGGAGCCCTGCTCCACAACTGGTTCTGTCTGGATACATTTTTTAAAGTGAGGCATAATTGACATAATAAATGCACAGACTTTTGCAAAAATGAAACATGTTCATTGATTCTCAGAAAGTCCAGGAACCACACTTGAAGCTCAGATAGATCCAGAAGCAAAGAACAGACTGGGGGCCTGTTCTTTCTAGTCTCTCAGCTCTGGTCTCCTCTGTTTGTCTTCATTCTCGATAGCCTCTTCTTTCATGGTGACAACTGACCACCACTCGATACAAGCTACTCCTTCATAGCTCTAAGACCACCACTTCAAACAAAGGTCCTGGGCCTGAATCCCAGAGCCAAATTGGGCCACAAGCCCACCCTGAACCAATCAACGTCCAGGGAGATGAGAGGCACTGATTGGCCCAGGCCTGGGTCAGCTCCTGGAGCTGGTGATGGGGTCACCTAACCAAACTCCATGGGCTCAAAACAGGTATCGGTGGACACCCTCAGGGAAAATTAAGGTACACTTACTAGAAAGGGAAACCGATTCTGGGCAGGCAAACCGCAAATATCTATACCCACCTCCATCCCCCTTCACAGCGGCACACTGGAGCCACAGAAATTGGCTTGCGAGAGGCAATCGTGCATCCCCGCCAAACTTCACATTCAGTGGTATCACGCTAGCATGAAATCGCCGTCATGAAAGTGCTTACATCATGGAAACAGGCAGGTGCTACCATCAGGGCTTTCACTTCCCCAGAGGTTGTTACACATTTACCAACCCCCCACTGCCCCATCCCTAAGCTTCCTGTTGTTATCATTCCAGCTCTGCCCCGTCTCTCAGCACCAATTGCACAAGTCCCTGGCCTCTCTGGGACTTGATTTTTCCCAATTATAAAATGCAGAACTTAAATTCCCTCCTTTTGAAGATATCTTCCATCTCAGACAGCTGTGAGACCTTGAAGTGTGTATGTGTGTGTGTGTGTGTGTGTGTGTGTGCATACAAGCTCATGTTTCCTTTCTCTGCATCAGAAACCACAAATGCAGGCCTTGGCCATAAACTCCAATATAATTTGGTGAGCTGTACCTCTTGACTTGGGCTATTAAATCATTTTCCCTCCAAAGGTACACATGTTGTGGCATAAGGAGCAAACTGTTGACAGATGGTGGAGAAACTTTGCAGGCCCATAATTGAGACTTATTTTCATACATTCGTGC
Source organism: Neotragus pygmaeus (assembly GCA_006410875.1). NCBI lineage: Eukaryota > Metazoa > Chordata > Mammalia > Artiodactyla > Bovidae > Neotragus > Neotragus pygmaeus. The sequence continues at coordinate 329,904 of SJYV01027655.1, forward strand.
CAGTTTGAAATCTAATTGCCAATAAAACAATACTGTGATACTGCCACATCTAATACCTCTGCCACTCTCCAAAGTTACACTTGAATCCACTAGTAAATTCTAATCTCCCAGAGAAAAATATTTCCCCCTCTTCATCAGAAAAGCAGTGCTATAAATCCACGTACAGTGGTTCATTTTCAAAGGCGAGCCTACTCTCTCCGGTCCCCAAAGAGCCCTCACTCAGCTAATGTTAGTGCCTGCCTGAGAGCTGTAGATATTCTTTGTTTACTTGACAGAGCACAGATGTGGTTTGGCGCAGCAGCAATGAGATCTTTTGCTGAGAAACACTCTGCTGGGCCAGTTTCTCCCCATCTTAGAAGGACCCAGTACCACTCTTTGGAGATCTTTTACCCCCATTAAGGTAACATGGCTAGAGACCCAGCACCACCCACTGAGCAGGGTAAGAAGGAGGAGCCCTGACCTCCCCTCCCCAATTTTCCATTTTCACCCTCCTGATAAAATGGTTTGCAGGTAGAGCAACCCAGATCAATCAGGGCTGAAAACAAAAAATGGGCTTTTGGTGCGATGAAGACACGCAGGGGCAGTGTTCATTTGTGTCTACTGAAAACGCAATCTGTCACCCCAAACCACAAGCCTGTTAATAGTAGTACCAGCCATCCTTCATGTGCCAGAGCTCTGCCTAGTTTACAAAGAAACCCTCATTGTGGACGGAATCTATGCCATGTCTGAGCCCAGGGAGGGTGTGGTAAATACAGTGATTATGGTCCTTGCCTACACGGTCTTCACATTAGCCCTGGCATGTGGGCTGTTATTTTTCCCATTTTAGAGACAATAAACTGAGGCTCAGAGTGGCTAAGTAATTTTTCCTTGAGGATGCACAGTGATTAGTGATGATGAGATCTCAACTCAGATTATCTAAGTTAACTCCAAGTCCAGTTCTTTCATTATGAGGATTAAGTGAAACTAACTATGGAAGCTTAAAAAAGTTCAGTTCCCTTTCTCCCACCCCAGCCCCACCTCCACCTATGGCCTCAGTTCTTCCACCTGATCTTTCCCACTTTCCACATACAGGCCCTTAAATGTTTGAAAATTATCATGGTCTCCTGAGGTTTCCTTTCCCCATGCAAACCATGGTTTCTTGGCTTCTTCATGCATTCCCCAAGTCATCACCTGACATCCAGATCACTACTTCTTAAGTGAGCACGTGAATCATGCAGAGAATTTGCTGAAGTGCAAATTTTGACTCAGGAGTTCTGGGTGGAGCCTGAGCTTCTTCATCTGTAACCACTTCCCAGAGGACGCAAATCCTGTTGGTCCATGGACCACATTTTGAGTAGCAACCATAGGGTATAGACCTTCCGTGTCCGATTTCAATAGCCACTGGCCACACGAGGTTATTGATATTTTGAAGTGTTGTTGGGACAACTGAGGACCTCAGTTTTTATTGTGCTTAATTTTAATCATTTAAATTTAAATTAAAAAACAAAAGCGGTATAAAATATTTTTCCACTAAATACAACTTTTTGTTTCAGTGAACTATATTTCATTTTGACCATTGAAAATTTAGAGCTTGAACTGAGAGGTGCTGGAAGTATAAGATACACACTGGATTTCAAAGACTTAGCACATAGTGGGGGGAAAAGAGAATGTAATATCTTGATAATTTGTTTATACTGATTACAGGCCAAAATGATAATATTTTGGATAGACTGAGTTACCTAAAATATTGTACTGGCTACTTGAAATTTTTTTAATTTTTAGATAGATAGATAGATTGATATGGCCTGCATTGTAAAGCTGTCTTGTTGGAAAAGACCCTGATGCTGGAAAGTATTGAGGGCAAGAAAAGAAGGTGACAGAGGATGAGATGGCTGGATGGCATCACTGACTCAATGGACATGAGTTTGAGCAAACTCTGGGAGATAGGGAAGGACTGGGAAGTCTGGCATGCTGCACTTCATGGGGTCACAAAGAGCTGGACATGACTTAGTCATGGAACAACAGCAATATTTCTATTGAACAGTTATGATCTAGATCATTCACCAGCCTGACCACTTTTTTTTTCTGCTGAGCTCCAGCTTATCAACATTCCACTGACACAAGGTCTAGACACTGTACTCATACCAATACCACCTGACGTTTATCGGATTGTTTTGCATGAGTTTAGGGGTCAACCACACGACATCAACTCCCATGTCTTTTGGGCATGACCTGGCATTCATCCAGCTCTACTCTAGCCCTGATGTGTATAGTCCAGATTTATCATTGTTAAGACGCTGCAGTTTTCCCAACTCATTTGCTTCAGCCCATTCTTTCTGCCATTCAGGTTTTCCCTTGCATCTTGACTCCATCATTCAACATATCCTTGCCAACTTAACAACATCCTCTTATTTGGTAAGCTTGCCTTCATGTCTACAACCAGGGCAGCAATTAAACTGTTATAGGAAACAGGTCACATCTTGAGATTGATCTCAGGCCCCCAGAGCCCTGCCTCCTGAATGACAGCAAGCCATTCATCAGCACCCTTCAGCTATCACACTTCACTCTGCCTATCTGTGCTGTTTCCTAAAACCCTCTTCCTCTCTCTATGTAGCCGTGTGAAAGAGCTTGCCCACAGGTCAGCTGAAATTCCACTGCCAGAAAACTTCCATAGGGAAATAACCATGGATGTATGTGAAAATATAGCTGAAAGGAAATTTTAACAGTGTAATTTGTAATAGAAAATAGTAAAGAGCAATTTCCATGATGTCTACAACAGAAATTGGTTAAAATACAGTATGGTACATCCACCTCCTGTAATGATCTGCATATATTTAAAACATGATGTTATAGAAAAATTGTTGTGGAAAATTGTCCTCAATATATTTAAGTGCTAAAAGCATGTTATAGAAGAGTATGTAAAGAACAATAGTATTTTTAGGTATGTGTTTATATTAAGTGGGAAAAAGATAGGTGCAAAAATACATTAAAATGGTAAATACAGTTATCTCTCAGTGATAGAATTGAAATCACTTTTATTTTCCATGCCAAGGGTTCTGCTTACATTATCTTGTTTAATACTTGCTGCAACTCTGCAGAGTATGCAAAATCATCTTTATCTTACAAGGAGACCAAAACCAAAGCTCATAGAAGTTATCCATCCTGTTCCAGGAACCTCTAGAGGAGGCACAGGGCCATTGGAAATCAGTCCTCCTCGCTAAGTCTGAGTCTCTTCCCCAAGACCCCCAGCCTCCCCTCTGTGGATTCTGTAAGCATGGGATATCTGGATTCCAGCCAAATGTCTGATTACAGCCATTCCTTCCATCTGTGTTTTAAATCTATCCCCATCTCATCTACTTGAGGACATAGCTTCAGTCATCTTCTCATTTCATCACATGCCTCCCTGCTACTGACCATTCCTCTCAGCATACTAACATGCTCTTATTATTTATGTGTTTAGTCATTCAGTCATTCATTCATTGATTTAAAAACAAACAAAAAACTGCCTCTCCTAATCTCAATTTTCCCTTCAGGTACCACCTCACTTCTCTTCCTCCCTTTTAGAACAAAACTCCTTCAAAAAGAGCACAAGGGAGTATTTGACAAATGGTACCAATATTTATGAACCCCATCAAACGTGGAAATGAAATGACAGGTGACCAGCTTTGCAAGACCTAATTATCTCATTTGCTGCTTAGAGCCAATGACAGACCATTCTACTGATTTATAGCTGATGCTCATTTGTGACCAAGAGTTAACTGGCAGGAGCAGCTTCAAAACCATGGCTCCTGGGTCCCAGAGGACATTGACGGAGAAAATATGAAGAGACTCCCAGGACCCAAGTCCTAGAACACATCCTGCCTCTTAAGAAGAACAGCAGTGAATGCTCCTCCCCCAGATAAACATCAAACCCAGATCCCCCCTGTTGCATAAATCATAAAAGCATCATCTTTGTATGTTCTCTAAGCACTTCTGTGGGCTTCTCTGGTGGCTCAGATGGTAAAGAACCACCTGCAATGCAGGAGACCTAGGTTTGATCCCTGGGTCAGGAAAATCCCCTGGAGAAGGAAATGGCAACCCACTCTAGTATTCCTGCTAGCTCCCTAAAGTGCGCAGTCTCCGGCATCAGACAGACCTGCATTTGAACCCTAGCTCTGCCACTTGCCATTTGTATGATTTCAGGAAAATTTTCTAACCTCTGAATCTCCGTTTCCTCAGTTGTAAATAATTCTCATAATAAATTCTCATAAATTCCCAACAGAAACAATGAAAGCCCACTGAAAACTTGGTACCTAGTCCATGAAAAGTGAAGTGAAAGTGAAATCGCTCAGTCATGTGCAGCTTTTTGGGACACCATGGACTATAGCCTACCACGCTCCCCCATCCATGGGATTTTCCAGGCAAGAATACTGGAATGGGTCACCATTTCCTTCTCCAGAGGATCTTCCCAACCCAGGGATCGAACCCAGGTGTCCCGCATTGTAGGCAGATGCTTTACCATCTGAGCCACCAGGGAAGTCTAGTCCAGAAATGTCCCTAAAACTGAAATGATTAACAGCAGCAGTTGACTTTCACGACAGCACTGAGGGGTAATGTGGTGGTAGGGGTCCCTTTCTGTGTGGGAATGGCCCTCTGGACAAATGCCACCTTCAAGAGATGTCTCTCTTTAGATCACCAGTCTATCCCCTGTGTAGGCTGAAACCTCTAGTCTCAAGTCATAAAGAACACATAGCTCTGTTAGAGTAGAGTGGAATTAATTCCCATGCAAAGGCTACCATAGGATGGTAAGAGTGTGTTAGGATTGCAGTGACATCACTCAAAAGGACTCTAAGGGGCTGACTCCTTGGTACTCAAGCTTGCGAAGACTTGGCTATCTCCCTGAGAACATGGTTCCTCCCAAGCAGTCCCATAAAAGAGAGTCTTCTCCAGGCCACGTGGTGCTGTCTGAGATGCTGCTGTTAAACCCACTGATGGAAGTTATCTCCTGCCCCTGAGCACCCATGGAGGAGGACACAGAACTTCCCTTGCAGAGAACTTCCAAGATCAGGCCCCATCATCCCTGCGCACCACACCCTGCCTGCCTGGAGGAGTAGGTCTGGTAACTCTGCTCTCCCCAGGGATGAGGCTCCTCCCCATTGTTCTCGGCTGAATCTAAAGGGGTGAGAACCTGCATCAGCCCTCTGCATTTATTTCCTGACATGTAGGGAGGGTGTGTTCTCTGGGTGAGGGCCAACTTGGTTAGAGGCAAAACGATGTGATCTTGGTTTCCCCTTTGGACTAAGACAGAAGTTTCTGACTCCAGGCTTGAAGAGGAGAGGCTCACCCCTCACCACCCACAGTCACCCACAGACCACTGTCCCCTGCGAACATTCAGGGGAGTTTCTTGCTCCTGCCCAAGCTCATCAGCATCCTAGTCTACCATGCTTCCCAAATCGCGTTCCACAGATTGCGATCCTACAAAATCCTTCACTGAATAAGGGTTCCATGGTTCCATATGTTTGGGAATCTCAGATCTGTATCTTGATCCTGCAGAGTCATCAAATATGGAGGTGTAGTAAAAGCAGGGATAATTTTGTAGTAAAGACACCTGGCATTTCCCAAACTTCCTCCTCCACAGAACCTGTCTCACAGGAACATCTATTAAGGCTTGTTTGAACTGGCACTCAGTGGAATTCACTTCGGGAAATATCTTACCAGCTTACGTGACACGCCCTTAGGCTGCTAGTAGCGCCGCCACCTGGCATAGGCACCTCCCTTCTTCCACAGTCCTTCTCCACTTTGCCTCTTCTGCGGGCATCATAGAAATGACTTTCTACTTGCCCAGCACCCTTATTCTTCTTCTGATTAAAATACCTCATTCTTTTTTGGGACTATCCCCCCACCCCAACCTCAGATCATGTGGTTCAGCTGTAAAGGTTACATGTGACTTGGGACTGGCCAATGACAGCACTGAGTTCCCCTGGCCACAGTAATCAGATCACTGATGGGCTGGGAACACCAGCCAGGCCAGTAAAAGCCAACTCCAGAGCCTTTGCTGGAGCTTCAAGATAAAAGGAGCTCTGCCTCCTGCTGGCATTGTTCAGAAAGTAGCATCTGAGCACAGAGAAGCAGGTGGCCACCTTGTGGGAAACCTGCCTGAGAAGTAAACCAGCACAGAAGGTGAAGCCTCGAGATATTTCTGATAATAAGCTGATTATAAAGGCTTGGCTTCTTGTACTGTCAGTTACAAGAGTCAATAAATCCCTCCCTCTTCCCTAATCTAGTTGTGTTGAATTTCTGTTACCTGTAACCCAGTCATTCATAGGGATACTAACACATAATAATAACACTTGTTTAATATTTACTAGGTTCCATGCATGTTTGTATATGCTTGACATAGATTTTTAAATTTAATCCTAACAACTATTAACAAATATTAAGATATCGATATTAACATAATTTTTTATTCCACGGGCAAAAAAAATCAAGGCACAAAGAGGTTAAGCAATTTACTTACGTTCAGAGACCCAGTAAATGGCAGACCCAGGAATCGGATCCAGACCACTGCCCTGATCCCATCTTCTTAAGCACAAAGCTACCCACTTCTGTAAGCATAATTAAGAACTCTAACCAATGCAGCAGGTTCTGAGCCCAAACACTCTGTCCTATCCTATCCTTAATCAGGAAGGATTTCAGTGGCTGATTAATTCAGGAAAATCGGCCTCAAATTATGCCAGGCTCAGGAAACCCTTTCAAGTCCCAACCAAATTCTCAAGATGTTCTGTGTGCACTTGGAAAGAACATGTATTTTGTTTTTGTTGGCTAGAATGCTCTATAGGTATCTGTTAGGTCTATTGTTTTAGAGTGTTGTTCAAATTTACTTCTCTTGTTGATCTTTATTTTATCCATTATTGAAAGTGGAGTACTCAAGGCCCCAACCGTTACTGTTGAATTATCTATTTCCCATTCCAGTTCTAGCAGGTTTTTTTTTTTTTTTCATGTTTTCGAGGATCTGTTGTTAGACACATCCTCCTCTCTTTAGTCACTCAGTCGTGTCCGATTCTTTGCGAACCCACGGACTGTAGCCTGCCAGGCTTGTTAGGTGCATATATTTTTATAATTTTTTATGTCTTCCTGATGGATTGGCCTTTTGTCATTGTAAAATATCCTCCTTAGTCATTAATAATAAGGTCAGTCTTAGAGTCCACTTTGTCTGATGATACTATAGCCACCCAGCTCTCTTTTTGGTTACTGTTTGCATGGCATATCTTTTCCATCCTTAACTTTCATGCTATTTGAGTCTTGAATCTAAGTGTGTCCCTTTTAGATATCCCACCAGTTTATTTTAAAGCAGGTACCAAACACTATATCATTTTATCTGTAAATCATTCAGATGAAGAATGTGTATATCTAAAAGATTAAGACTTTTTTTAAAAAACATAAACACAGCACCATTATCACATCTAAACACATCACATAGTTTCTTAATATCAACAAATAGCCAATCAGTAATCCGAATTCATTCTTTAACATCTCATCTTTGAAATCAGTGCTCTCCTGGTCCCCTACTATGTCACAGAGCACATTCCTCTTTCCATGGACTATAATTCTAGCCTAAAACTTCAAAAGATGCTTCTCTTCCCTAAAATCCTGTTCTCAGCTCTCTGATCTGTCTCCACATTCCCTTACGCATCTCATCCTCTCCATGGTACCAACAATCAGCTAGTAACAGACATCCAAGATTTTCCCCCAAGGAGGAACTTCACATGTTCAACTTTCTGACAGAGCATCTCTATGGAATCCTCACCTCAAACCTTACATTTCCCAAACCTAACACCTCATCTGGGCACCAAACTTGCTCTCCTGCCAAATTCTCCATCCCGGTCATCACATCATCCTCCAATCAGCTACATTTAAAATCCCTGTCCTCTTGATCACCTACCTCCCACTTTTCATAGGTGCCAGTTGCCCCTGGCCACCACTACATGCCTCTACCAAGTCTTACCTGATAGATCCTTGGTGTTTCATCTCCCTTAACCCATCCTGCCTGCAGGGAGTCCTTGTCACCACTGCTCAGCTTTTCTCTTTATAAGCATGTCCTCAATGAACTCTTCCTCTCACAGTTCCTTAGGTTTGGCTCAATGGTAATGAATCCACCTGCAGTGCAGTAGATATGGTTCAATTCCCAGATCAGGAAGATCCCTTGGAGAAGGAAATGGCAACCCACTCCAATATTCTTGCCTGGGAAATCCCACGGACAGAGGAGCCTGGTGGGCTACAGTCCATGGGGTCACAAAAGAGTCAGACACAACTTAGCAACGAACAACAACAATGAAATCTTCCCCTCAGTTTATTAGGTGTGTAAAAGGTTTATCATCTTATTTGCGTCTCAAAATCCACATGAGGTAGTGGTGGACCAGAGAAGATAATTTAGTTTTCTGAGGATGCACAGCCATTGACTGGCGCAGCTGAGACCTCAGTCAGGTCTACCCATCTCCAAGTCATTCCATCATGCTTATTAGCAGTTGTGAAGTACTACACCCGCCAACCTTCTGGAGGAAACTAAGATGACTCAGCCACAGTCCTTACCTTCAAGGAAATCTGATGAGAGCCAAGACACAAATAGGAGAGAAGTCTATTTTGTTAAACAGATTTAAAACTCAGCAAAGGCAGCAGCAAAAGAGACAAGAGAGGGATTCTCCAGGTGCTTGAGGGTGCCATTTGCTTAACACAGTTATCAACGGTGGGCCCTAGGGGACTACATTTAAAAGCTCTTCCAATCAGCCATAAAGAATTAGGACCAGAGGGGGACTGGTGTAGACTGCATGGCTTGGATAGGGCAAGAGGGGAAACGGTCTGAGGCAACAGGTGGACAAACCATTTGGGAGTTGGGGGCAGAGATTTCACCTGCAGAGGGTCTGAGCTACCAGGATGATGACTCTGTACTTAATTTAGCAATGGCTGTGCTTCTATTTGTTTAGAAACTTCATATGATAGAAGCTCATAAGACATACTGGTGCAGGGCCTGAGTTTGGCCAAGATCTCAAACTTACTAAGTTTCTCCACTACTAGAAAGCTCTTCATGATGGACCCTTTTCTTAAGCCCCTCATATATAGTAACTAACTCACTTTTCTCACAACTCTAAAAGGTCAGTATTTTTACCCCCATTTTATAGATGAGAAAACAGACACAGTGAAGTTAAAATTCTTTCTCAAGTTCCCATGGCTACTAAGTGATGGAGCCAGGGTTCAAACTCAACTGGTCTCAGAGTCCATGCTCTGAACTAATATACTCTACTATTTCCTAACTTGGCCACTCTTCCTTAGCCAGTTGCTATATCCATTCTAAATTTGGTTTCTTCATTTCAAATTGAGTCTGTGGTCTCTGAATTCCTTTCCAGAGCAGAAAGGCAGAAGCCCACAGCCTGTGGACTGGGCATCTCTCCCTCTCACCTTGATGAGATCCCTATAAGATGACAGGGAGAGAATTTAAAAGGTATAAACCCAATATGACAAAGAGAACAGGGGTAAGACATCAGTGAAAAGGCAACTTTAATATATTTCTAGAATATAGAAGGTGATGGTACCCCACTCCAGTACTCTTGCCTGGAAAATCCCATGGACGGAAGAGCCTGGTAGGCTGCAGTCCATGGGGTCACTAAGAGTCGGATACAACTGAGCGACTTCACTTGCACTTTTGACTTTCATGCATTGGAGAAGGAAATAGCAACCCACTCCAGTGTTCTTGCCTGGAGAATCCCAGGGATGGGGGAGCTTCGTGGGCTGCCGTCTATGGGGTCACATAGAGTTGGACATGACTGAAGTGACTTAGCAGCAGCAGCAGCAGCAGCAGAATATAGAAACTGCCCAGATATGGTTGGAGTGGATGGAAGAAGAGGCGGTCTAAGACACCTGAGAATGAGGCTATAGCTGATGAGGAGGCTATCCTGCTGCGTCCAGGTACAGAGAGGTTTGTGATTCAAAGTTACCAAGTAAGAATGAGGATCAGAAGGTAGATCTGGGGATGAATAGAGAGGATTAGTCCTTGTAAGGCTCGTTACTCCTTCTACACCACCCCATGTACTGTGGGCTCTATATCAAAGTATGCATCACTCAGTGACAAGGAAGAATACACTCCCGTGAGTTAGAATGAACTGTCTGGGACAACCAAAGATAGCTCAGGGGGGTGGGGTATTGCAGCCTACATCTATGGCACTTGAGTTTTTCCAGGGAAATAGCTTCCTGTTCACCCATCACAGGGGACTGCTTCAAGCCCTATGTCCCCAGAGCTCCCAAGCTGCTCTTTCTTAAACATGAATGGACAACTCTAGAATTTTCAAACATTTGAGGCAAGTTGCCAACAAGAAAAGGGCTTCCCTGAAGGCTCAGGTGGTAAAGGATCTTCCTGGAATGCAAGAGACCTGGGTTCAATCCCTGGGTCAGGAAGATCCTTTGGAGAAGGGAATGGCAACCCACTCCTGTATTCTTGCCTGAAGAATCCCATGAACAGAGGAGCCTGGTGGGCTACAGTCCATGGGGTCACCAGTAAGAAATCAAGAAAAACAGACCTACAAGGAAGCTATGATAATTCAGAATAAAGAAGAGCAGAAAGATTTAAGAAGCTACCTCATTCATGAAGCAAGAAACATAAAACATGAAACAATACAAGATACAGTGAAAAACAGAATTTTTAAAAAGGGCTATTGGAAATTCAAAATGAGATGAAATAGAATTTTCCATCAGTCAGTTCAGTCACTCAATCATGTCCAACTCTTTGTGACCCCATGGACTGCAGCATACCAGGCATCCCTATCCATCACCAACTCCCAGAGTCCACCCAAACCCATGTCCACTGAGTCAGTGATACCATCCAACCATCTCATCCTCTATTGTCCCCTTCTCCTCCCATCTTCAGTCTTTCTCAGCATCAGGGTCTTTTCAACTGAGTCAGCTCTTTGCATCAGGTGGCCAAAGTATTGGAGTTTCAACTTCAGCATCAGTCCTTCCAATGATTATTCAGGACTGATTTCCTTTAGGATGGACTAGTTGGATCTCCTTCCAGTCCAAGGGACTCTCAAGAGTCTTCTCCAACACCACAGGTTAAAAGCATCACTTCTTCAGTGCTCAGCTTTCTTTATAGTCCAAGTCTCACATCCATACATGACTACTGGAAAAACCATAGCCTTGAATAGATGGACCTTTGTTGGCAAAGTAATGTCTCTGCTTTTTAATATGCTGTCTAGGTTGGTCTTAACTTCTCTTCCAAGGAGTAAGCATCTTTTAATTTCATGGCTGCAGTCACCATCTGCAGTGTTTTGGGGGCCCAAGAAAATTAAGTCTGCCACTATTTCCACTGTTTCCCCATCTATTTGCCATAAAATGATGGGACCAGATGCCATGATCTTAGTTTTGGGAATGGTGAGCTTTAAGCCAAATTTTTCACTCTCCATAGGAATTTTCCATAGGAAGGGTTGAAAGATAAAATCAAGCCAATCTCCATATAGAAAAACAGAGAATATGTATGGAAATAGAGGGAATATAGTGATTAATCTAATTAATTAATCCAAATGTTGGATCAATTTAGATTAATTTGACCAACAGGAGTTTGAGAAAGAGAAAAGAGTAGAAAGACCTCTGCACAGAGGGGTCTTCGGCTAGGACCTGACAGGCATTCCAGGCACAGGGAACAGCCTATATAAGACACAGAGTATGAGCTGGAGTAGGGGCTGTTTATGGACCTGTGAGCAGCTCTGTGTGACTGAAGGACAGAATATCCAAGAGCAAAGACAGGGGGATAAGATCTCAGAGGCTGAGCCTGAAAGTCCTTGAATAACACATGAAGAAGTTTGGTCTTTAACCTGCAGGCTCTTGAGGACTTTTTAAGCAGAGGCAAGATGATCAGGTTTGCAAATAAGAAAAGATTAGCCCAGAGTGCAAGATATGAGAGATGAACTATCCTAGATATCAACTGCTGTCTAACACAGCCTCAAACTCAGTGGCTTAAAACAATAATAATCTTATGTGAAAGTAAAAGTGAAATCGCTCAGTCATGTCCAACTCTTTGCGACCTGTGGATTGTAGCCCACCAAGCTCCTCCGTCCATGAGATTCTCCAGGCAAGAATACTGGAGTGGGTTGCCATTTCCTTTAGACAGGTCTCAGTGGGGACAGTGGTCTCTGCTCCACATAGCACCATCTGGGGAGACTCAGATGCTGAAGTGACTCAGAGGCCTGGGAGTTCAAATCACAAAATGGCTGCTGCAGCTCCTATTTCACATCCTTTGGGAGGAGTAAGNTAGACAGGTCTCAGTGGGGACAGTGGTCTCTGCTCCACATAGCACCATCTGGGGAGACTCAGATGCTGAAGTGACTCAGAGGCCTGGGAGTTCAAATCACAAAATGGCTGCTGCAGCTCCTATTTCACATCCTTTGGGAGGAGTAAGAGAATGGCTTTGCCTAGATTCCCAGCAGATGTCTCAAGTCTCATGGAGTCTGATCGGGTCAAAAGTGTACCTCCCTGTACCAATCACTGTGGCCCAGGCAATGCAATGCACGTATTGGCCCAGGTTTGGGCTACCTGCTCTCCTTCCCAACTTGAGTGGGAGAGGAGCCCCACCCTTGCCTGGACTGAGAGTGGCAAGGAGGCACATCTCCAAATGATAAAGCAGGGGAGGATGGGGGATGGATGCTGGTAATGCAAATACTAGTATGCACACCTCTGTCTTCAAGTTCTTCCCCTCTCCCTCTCGCCTGCTCTTCAGTGGAAGGAAACTTCCTGTTTCCATGTCTTGCTGGGTAGAAGGAACACTAATTGTCCTAACTGGAGAGTTCTGTACCCAGAAGGGCCATTTACACTCTGCTCAATACAACTGATGAAGCATAAACTACTTAATTCTTAGAGTGAGAGCGTCCCTATCAGGTTTTTCCCAAATAGTAATGAGTCATTATCAGTCCAGACCTTAACATCTGCTTACTCAATCAGTCCTTGTAGTCACATGCCATTAATGTCATCTGCCCTCCTGCCCCAGGACCAGGCAGCCTGTGTGCCCGGCCCCCAGAGTCTCATTAGCTGGTGAAGCCAGAGGACCTCAGGCTTGAGAGAGGATGAAGACTTTATTATGGGCACTCGGGTGCAGCTTGTTAGGGGAATGGGTGTGGGTGCAGTCAAAGAATGACCTATTTCTGACTCTTATAATCAAATACTCTTGGAACTGATCTTTGAGCCAAAAGGTCCTCCAATCTCTTCTTACATATCTCTGATGGCAGTGAGCTCATGACCTCACAAAGCAGCATATTTGTTACAATTTCTCAGTCTGTGCCCTCATTAATTAGTTAATTATATGCAAATTTGAGGCAGCTTGAATGGATATGTCCAACACAAAGGGATAAAATTAACAGCAAAGGGACAAAAGGGCAGGAAAAAATAAAACAAGGAGTAAGATTAGCATGCAGAAAAGCAGACCAGCCATTCTATAGAGCTACAGGTTTGACATTAAGCTTCCTTGTAGCTAAAAGGAAGAAAGAACCATTATCAGTTACAAATTCACAACATCGGTGAGAGAGAGAGAGAGATCCCCAAAACTGATTGCTAAAACAACTTGCTATAGAAGCCTATTTTTCCTGAAAGTGTTTGTTCACACTGAACCATAATCTGATTTCTCTCTAATTTCTACATATCAATTCAACTCAACAGACATTTAAGAAAGCCCCAGTAGGGCCTTCCCCTGGTGGTCCAGTGGCTAAGACTCCACACTCCCAATGCAGGGGGGCAAAACTAAGACCCAACACAGCCAAATAAATAAAGATTTTTTTTAAAAAAAGAAAGCCTCAGTCACTCTTTCACTTCCATAAACTTCCAGCATCTCCTGTGATGGACCATACATTAGACTTTAGGTTCTGGGGGCTCATGTTCCCCAACTTCTACCATTTATTACCTGTGTGACTTTAAACAAACACCNAGGGACGAGACACAGAGACAGAGACGGGGCGAGAGGAGTCGCGAGAACAAGGGTCACGTGGACAGACAGAGGAGGCGGAAGCAGGGCAAGGGGCAGATAAAGCATAAGAGCCTCTGAGATGCGGGGACAGAGACAGTGTTGTGATCGGAGCAGAGATATAGGGGAGGACGGGAGGGCACGGATGGAGAGGGGAGGAGGGGCGAGACAAGACTCACGGTCAGAAACAGGGAATTCCACATAGATGAAGGTCAAGACCATGAGAATAAAAGACAGTGATGGGAGGGGAGGGAAATATTCTGCAAGAAGGGTGAGTTTGGACCAGATCATCCACACTTTTCTATCCAGGCTTCGAGTTCTTGTTTCTCTGACTTCAAAGGAGGGGGTAATAAATACTGAAGAAAACGGTAGAGAGCCGAAGGGGAATGTTGAGAAACTGAGGTGCTATAGGGAGGAATGAGGATGTGAGAAGAGAGGGGATGTCAGCCCATAAACACCGCGCAGGGAAAAGTCAAAGGGAGGAGGGAGAAAGTCAGCATGTTTGTCTTGGGGTCCCTGGACCTCCCTGATCGGCAATAAACACATCTCAGCAGTGCCAAACGACAGGCTCCTCCTTCAGGGAGTCTGGGGCTCAGGTCCTCACATTGCAGGAGTGGTGATGGGGTATGGGGGTCCCCCCCAGGTGAATTTAGGGACCTGACACCTCCAGGGGATGTCTGCGAATACAGGGACCTCGCTTGCTCTCCCCAGGGAGGTGGTCCATGGTGGCTGGCTTCATTTCCTGACTTTCCTCTGCAACTGACTTTCTGATTCTGTCTGGCACTTATTATTTTTAAATGGAAGTGTATTAAAACTACTTTTATTTTGAGAATTATCTGAGGATTTCACAGCCCCTCTGGAGAACATCAGTGGTATCCTAGGGGAGCTGTGAGCAGAACTGGGAACCCTTCTGAGGCAGACGCGTGCCATCTGCCAGCTCCAGTGCTGCCGCCAGCAGTCAGTGGTGTAGGCCCCTGGGCGGGGGTGGGGTGAGAAGGGACCCTAAGTGACGGCAAGCTTTCACCCAGAGGCGAGAGTCAGTATGTGGATGGCCTGACGGAAGGGCCAGGTGTGGGCTCAGCCTGTGACTGTAGCCGCTTTGTATGTGGCCAAGGTCCTTTGTCAGGCAGAGTCCCCTCTCTAAGGTCAAGTCGTGAGGCCACAAAGATTCCTACAGGAGTGCTGGCCTGGCTCAGCCTTCATCACTTGCCCACCATCCAACATAGCTAAAGGCCCCTCAAAGCTGGTAGCCAAGCNCAGTCCTGGGTGTTCATTGGAAGGACTGATGTTGAAGCTGAAATTTCAATACTTTGGCCACCTGATGCACAGAGAGGAGAAGGGTATGACAGAGGATGAGGTTGAATGGCATCACCGACTCAATGAACATGAGTTTGGGTGGACTCCAGGAGTTTGTGATGGACAAGGAAGCCTGGCATGCTGTGGTTCATGGGGTCACAAAGAGTTGGACATGGCTGAGTGACTGAACAACTGAACTGAACCTTGAATACTACAGTTAACAGTTTTCCATTCCCCTCAAACCCACTACATCCGCACTGAACCACTGTTCCAGCATGCATCTGCAATCTTTTTTAGAGCTGCTTTCCTTTAGGAAGTTTTTTATGACCTTGGAAAAATATGTTATCTGAATATATGCAATTGTACTGCACCGTATATGCTTCAGGAAGCAACAAATCAATTTTGACATAGTATTTGCACCATGAAAAAATGACATCCTATGTTCTCTGTTTTTTTAATTGGCTGAATGTTTCCTTTCAAATGTGTGTGCTCTGTATCAATTATGGACAGACAGTTTTGGTTGGCATATTTAGAAAATGAAGAGTTTTAATCATAAAGAACTCAGTGGTAGCATGGTACNATCCTATGTTCTCTGTTTTTTTAATTGGCTGAATGTTTCCTTTCAAATGTGTGTGCTCTGTATCAATTATGGACAGACAGTTTTGGTTGGCATATTTAGAAAATGAAGAGTTTTAATCATAAAGAACTCAGTGGTAGCATGGTACTGAGCAAACAGCAAGCATTTTAAAGTCAATCGTGTAGACAAGTTTTACCACTATTAGTTATGTTGTTTAGTTACTAAGTTGTGTCCGACCCTGCGACCCCATGGACTGTAGTCTGTCAGGCTCCTCTGTCCCTGGGATTTCCCAGCAAGAATACTAGAGTGGGTTGCCACTTCCCTCTCCAGGGGATCTCCCCAACCCAGGGATTGAACTCAAGTCTCCTGCACTGGCAGGTGGATTCTTCACCACTGAGCCACCTGGGAAGCCCTAATAATAGGGCTTTTAAGTTAATTGAACTTTTAAAATTAACTTTTCTGAATCTGGAGTTCCTTACTGGTAAAGACAGATGAAAATGTTTATCTCTGTCTTATGAGGTTATTTAGAAATCTTTGTCCTATTTTGTGTTAATACATACACATTCATAACTCCCTAATTCAATTAATGTTATACCTCTCACCTTCCTTCTTTTTTATTAAACACACACACTCCACTATATAGTTATTACCAATTTACAGAGAATTAGAATAAGATATTTAAAACCATGCTTAGTTTAACAAGATCTTCCTTTAGTGATTAAAGAATTCAATATTACATAATGCTTCATGGCTATTTTTGCAGTCATAAATTATCATTGCATTGTAGATAAGAGGAAGAACATTTTAAATAATAGGATATTTAGAGTAATAAAGGTGAAATAGCCAAGAGCTTACTTTAATAAGTAACCAGAAACAAAGACCTTGCCTTCACTTTCTTCCTGAAATCCCCCTTAGCATCTCACTAAGAATAGTGCATGCCATGGGAGGGACTCCTCCAACACTTCCATTTACTAACTGCTTTATTCACAATTTCCATTATTTCAACCATCCTCCAAACAAAGCAATACCTTTCTCTTAGACCTAAATACAAACTGGGTTTCTACTGAGCCTCAAGCAATACACTGCTAATAGAAAAGACATTTTACAGCTCAGTGTCAATTGCAAACAGACTGTTTCTGCCCTGGACCTTAGGTATGCAGAGTGCATAGGGAACACTCTTGCCCGCCATCTCCTCTTCCTTCATTACCATGCCAGCAGCGCACAGTTCCTGGCCTCCACCATCTCGGCCGCATTCTGCCTTCACAATACAAGTATCTTAAAGATGCTGATGGCACTCTTGCCTAGAAGAACACTAGATATAAGGAAACTCCTATAATATTTCAGGCTTCTATTTCATCTCATCATTTTAACATACTAAGAAGAAAGGAAAGAGAATGTAGAGATAAACAACAGAAGCTGAGCTATTCTGAAATGACACCATCCAATGTAAAGTTCAGTTAGAAAGGGAGAGTATTTAAGTGTGGTGTCTTTTAAAAAAGTGTTCTGTTCTTTTTTTAATGACCTGAAAAAGTATATAACTGGGATTGCATCAAACGCAGCAATGTTCCTCTACAGAAAAACTCTGTAGCTCTTTGTCTTTGTATCTCTCTCTCTGTGTCTCTGTCTCTATCACTATCTCTTTTCTTTCTTCATCTCTCCTTTTTCTTTCCTCACCCCCACTCCTCTTTGTTTTCCTTTACCTTGAGTGGACAATAAAAAAACCGCTGAAAAGACATTTAGAAGCAAGCCATGGATGTCAAAAAGTCCTGTATAAGAGAAATTCAGTTTTCCCCAGGAGACTAGATAGATCAAAAAGTCCAAAGAAAATTAGAAAATATGAGGATAAAATTAAGGCTTTCTAAGTGAAAAGCAAAAATTAGTTCATTAAGAGTTCTGGGGCCATCTGAAGTCCCAAAGATATAGAGAAGGACAGAATTAACTCTGGTGCATCAACTTAATTTATTAAGTATAAAATGTTTGAACAGCAAAGTAGTCCACAATGAATGATTAGAGGTGTCTTCCCAAAGTGAAAAAGGGTAAACAAAGCTAGAGTAAATAATGGTCAACAGTGGTTGAGAACTGCTTGAGAACAATAATTTGTATATCTGTGCTTGCCTTAACACTAATAGAGATCTATATTTCAACTAAGAATCAAATAAAACCCACAATATTATATTAATAAAGAGCTATATTTATATAGAAAAAGCTACCAGTGACTGACGGATGACCTCTCTTTCTATTTCTTTTCTTTTGAGTATCTACATAAGTTCCTTGAAGGAAGCATAGTTGGCAAATACTGTTCAGTTCATCCCTTTCCCTGGCACAGAAAGCCCAGACTTTAAAGGCACCACAATGTTTTGTTATATAAGTTATGGGGAAAATGCAAACATCAGTACAGTGGCGTATATATCAAAATGCACAGTAATGATCTATATGGGAAAAGAATCTAGGAAAGAGTGGATATATGTATATGTATAACTGACTCACTTTGCTGTATACAACACTGTAAATCAACCATACTCCAATCATTTTTTTTTAATGCATACTCCTGCCTAGCTTAAGGAGTACTTCAAAAAATAAAAGTATCTTGAAAGTTAACCAAAAAAAACAACAATGATGGCAAAAAGCCTTAAACTATTATTACAGATCTTACAAACACTGTAGGAAAGAGTATTTATTTCCTAATAGTGTAAAGTTAAGCCAGGAGTTTTGATTCTGATGGCAGAGGGAGAAAAGAAATTCATGAAGATAACAGAACTCAGCCAAGTTTAGATTATCAAATGTGTGATTGTTTTGTCTCTTTTCTCTCATTTTCTCAACCACCTCATATTTTCATTGTTCCTACTGCCTCTAAAACACAGAAAGACAAAAGAAGGCAATTCTGTATATTGCTTTTATAGGTTTGTATGGCAGGTACTTGAAATTATGACCAAGGTTCTCATATTATTTATAAAAGTTACCCATTTTCTCCCTGTCCCTCAAAAATAAATGAGCAATTGCAACACCCAGTGGATTTTAGAATAAAGCAATTTTTGGCTTTTTTTTTTTAATTGAGGATAGAAGTATATTTTATTTTCTAAAGAAATTCATCTATTAAATAGAAAAGCTGTTTTAAAAATAGTGAAATAAAATGGGTGAAGACTTGCCCAGTAGTGAGTCAGTGGTAATCAGATGGTGATTTGGTTCTCTAAAGCTCATCTAAATATGGTAGAAACAAATGTTAAGGGGTGAGGGATGGGTTGGACCTGCAGAAACAAAGGTGATTCAAAGGGCAGAAGAAAGTCTTGTAAGCCAGACACTGTCACTGAGAACCATATATACTCATGTATTCCTCACAAAAATAGTGTCCTTTCTTAATTCATACATGTGAAAGAAAAATCAGGTCATTTTTCTAAACATAGAATTATCACTGCATTACAAGAAGCCTTTCTAGAGAATTTATAACTGCAAAGTCAGCATCATACCAATAAATTGTGGTACCCTAATATTTTTTCAGTACCCACCCTTGGGAAGTACAAGTAACTAAACATAAACTTCAGTTTGTCAAAGCATTTAAAAAAAAAAAAAAAACACCAAGAGTGAAGATACCTGCTCCCAAGAAGAAACATTTAAAGGACATCAGGGTGAATGTTATAATTCCAATGACCTTTAGGTCTAAGAATAAAATAAAACTGTATTCTTCTCACATTCTCTAAATGTTTGGACTAAATTGCATAGAAACAAAATGTGTTCAGGATGACCAGCCATGAGCAACAGAGACAGGACTGAATGTCACAAGTACACCCAAGTAAGGAGTTTTTCAAAAAGCTATTCAAGTAATATGAGACCATGGGAGCTGGCAACAAATTGAATATTTGCCCCAAACTGAAGGAACCATTGCTTGGCACTAAAATACAATAGATCCTTGTAGAAGAAAAACAACAACAAAGAACTGCCCAAGTGTATCTAAAATACATTAAGCAAGAATATTTCCTTCACCTGCAGGGATTCCTGTCCTCCACAATCTGTTCCCAACCTACCTTTCCAGCTTGGCTTCTAAACACCTTCACACTATCCCTTCAGCCAAATTGAACTATTCTGTTCCCAAATAAGAGACATATTTTCTCCTAGAAAAGAACAGTTGTTCTTTGATTGAGAAATCTTCAATACTTCCCTACAGGATTAATAACTTTCTCTCATGCAATTTAGTTTGGTTTTTTTTTTTTCTCTTCTTTCTCTCAGACTTGACTGTAAGATTCTTACAATAAGAACTTTTCTTTATTTACCCTGGATTCTAACAATATGAAATGGTCAAACACATGATATTTAGAATAAAGTGAAATCACTATAAGATAAATATTTGTCATTAGAAAAAATTAAATAGTAGGAATGGTGTATCTTGGATATGTCCATGGTTTATTGTAAGACCCACAATGTTCTTTCATAAAAAAGCAATAATGAAAAATTGGTTGGTATTTTGCTATTGTCAGTTGGTTTATTTGGCTGAATGGTTAGGTCTGCTATTGCTAATTGGTTGGTTGCTTTGGTTTATATGTAAGGACACAGAGAAACAGCATGATTAAATGACTTTAATGTCATTAAACAGCTCATTAAGTGAAAGTCAGATCTTGAATCAATATCTTGATTCCTGCTAAGCCACAATGCTGCATAGTGTAATTCATTCCCAATAAGTCACACTATTATTTCCACTCTTGGCAAATTTTTTAAAAATAATGATAAAAAAAAATTAGGGAATCACCTCTGTTAGCATAAGAAAGCCCTAAGGTTAGGCAATGTGGTATAAAAGAAACAGCTTGGCTTTTGGAGCAAAGATGGCCTTTGAAACCCTATCAGAAGTACTGCTAACTGAGGCCAACCCCACACTCCCCTCTCACCTTTTTCTCCCTACTCGCCCTCTACCCCAGCACTATATTTCCTAATTTATAAGGGGGTTGTAAGAATTTCTACACCCCACCCCCATCACAGTGTTTTCTGTGAAGCTAATGATAATGTGTGAAAAATCTAGCCCTGCACCTGGCAGACAGTCAACAGTTTGTTGACTTTGAAATAAAAAGCTGTATTCAAAGATGTGAGTATGCGAGTGTGTGTGTGTGTGTGCGTGTGCGCGTGCATTTGGGGAAGAAAATTCATTGCTATCATTTTTCATATGGTCTGCAGCAAATAATTTTGAGATGGCAGCATTTTTCAAATTCATCAGATTATACATGGTACCATTCTAACTACCTCCCAAACTTGGAATCACAATTTCTGAATATTTATTTCTACTCTAAAGGTGGCTTTAACAGTTCAACTTTCTAACATGCTGCCAAAGAAACACACCAAAAGAGAAGTGTGTGACAAATCAGTTTGCTTTTAGAATTTTTGCAAAGGAGAACTTCTTTGCATATAATATTGGAAATATTTAATTGTATGATAAGCAAAAATGGGAATATTGAGTCTTGAGCTTACATTACAGTGATTTTCTCCCTTGCGGGTGGAAAACATCTCAAATCAGTGGGAAGAGGGAGTAAAAATAATTCTCATGTATTAATTAAAAAACATAACAATCTATTACAGGGTGGTCTCTTAACAATTAGCAAACCTCATGGTCCCTGGGATCTTAATATATTTTTCTAAATTATTTATATGCTAGTAGAGTCCAAGGCGAATGTATTTAGTAAAAATAATATCTGTCTTAGGAACTGAGGAAATAGCTGCAGTCACAGTTTTGTTAAGTACTAGCTGTATGACTTTGGATAGTGCTCAGCCACTCTGATTCTAATTTTCTGACCCCTAAAAGGGAGTTAAAATACCTTGACTGCTGTGTTTTGGGTGTGAGAACTAAATGACAAAGAATTTTTAAAATTCAAATCAAATTTTATTTCAGCACAAGGAGCTTTATTATCACCTCTATAACTGTAACATTATAATTATATTATCACTACTAAAATCATTCAAGCTTTAATTCCTTAAAAGAGAGTAAATACTGATTTTTGATTATTTGCTTTTATTACTATCAGAAATGAAATGTTGATCCCACACTCCCCAGTGAAGATGGAAATCACAGTACTGCTATAGAAAGACTGTGCTTTCTAGTCAGAATTGTGTGCCTTAAAGTCCAGTTGACTGGATTTGAAATGCACCACACCGAAATAAAACTGTTGTGTGGTTGTGATTTCTTTTTAAAATTTGGGGCTTTCCTTTAGAGAAGGGTCCACATGAAGGATTCCAGAGGAAGAAGATAAAACAAATATCACAAGCATGTACAGAGCTTTAGGGTTTTCAAGATGTCTTTCTCTGTTCACATCACTCCTGTGGTTCCGTTAACACGGGTACCTGAAGCACAGGAAGGGCCTTTGAGTCTACTGTCATCTACTCTGTTGTAAAAGGCATGATGCACGAGAGGTTGGTTCATCAGATCCCTTTTTCCCTCTCTTAGCTCAGAGCCGGTTCCCCTTTTATTTTTGTCAATAACACTTACTTTTTGTTCTTCTCCTTCCAAGTAGGAAGTGCATCACTGACACGGACACAATATACCTTTTCATAAGGGAGGCAAATGAACGTGGGCCAGATGGGCCGAGGGCATTACAGCATGTTTCCTGCTCCTATGGTGACTCAATGGGGCTGGTATGAGAACGTATTTTATTCAAGAAGTCAGCTTCCCTGGCAGAATTATGAGTCAGTTCCTGGGTAAAAAGCTCACTCTCCAGCAACATCTGAGGCGGTGGTGGTGGGGGGGGTTGCTCCTTGGATGGATTACAGTAAAGGTCATTCAGAAAAGCAACTCTGCCAGGACCAGTGGGGAGGCACCAGCCCTAATGAGCCACTAACTCCTGAGAATTCACTGATCTCTAACAAGGTTAACAAGGTCATTTTTCCATTTCCCTTCAAGGTGAGGACATAAAGCCACATTGAAGAATTGCTAGTATGAATACAAACAAGTCCTATTATAAACTTCATAACTGATCAATTATATAGTTGACCAACTTGGGCAAAAAAAAAAATGAGAAGGGACAGTTTTTCATTCATTGTATATTCCTACCTATACCTAACAACACACTGGTCATAGCAAACACCCTCTTCCAACAACACAAGAGAAGACTCTATACATGGACATCACCAGATGGTCAACACTGAAATCAGATTGATTATATTCTTTGCAGCCAAAGATGGAGAAGCTCTATACAGTCAGCAAAAACAAGACCAGGAGCTGACTGTGGCTCAGAGCATGAACTCCTTATTGCCAAATTCAGACTTAAATTGAAGAAAGTAGGGAAAACCACTAGACCATTCAGGTATGACCTAAATCAAATCACTTGTGATTATACAGTAGAAGTGAAAAATAGATTTAAGGGACTAGATCTGATAGATAGAGTGCCTGATGAACTATGGATGGAGGTTCCTGACATTGTACAGGAGACGGATCAAAACCATCCTTATGGAAAAGAAATGCAAAAAAGCAAAATAACTGTCTGAGGAGGCCTTACAAATAGCTGTGAAAAGAAGAGCGGTGAAAAGCAAAGGAGAAAAGGAAAGATATAAGCATCAGAATGCAGAGTTCCAAAGAATAGCAAGNGGCCTGGCATGCTGCAATTCATGGGGTTGCAAAGAGTTGGACACGACTGAGTGACTGAATTGAACTGAACTGAACCGAACATTACTCTCTCATACCATAATTTCTTAGTTCCCTATCTACTATCCCAGTTCACCTATTTCAGAATGCCCGTCATGACAATTTTTTACCTCTTTAAATATATGAACTCCAAGAGAACGCACTGGTCATAGCAAACACCCTCTTTGAACAACACAAGAGAAGACTCTACGCATGGACATCTCCAGATGGTCAAAATTGAAATCAGATTGAGTATATTCTTTGCAGCCAAAGATGGAGAAGCTCTATACAGTCAGCAAAAACAAAACTTGGAGCTGACTGTAGCTCAGATCATGAACTCCTTATTGCCAAATTCAGACTTAAATTGAAGAACGTGAGGAAAACCATGAGGCCATTCAGGTATGACTTNAGATTGAGTATATTCTTTGCAGCCAAAGATGGAGAAGCTCTATACAGTCAGCAAAAACAAAACTTGGAGCTGACTGTAGCTCAGATCATGAACTCCTTATTGCCAAATTCAGACTTAAATTGAAGAACGTGAGGAAAACCATGAGGCCATTCAGGTATGACTTAAATCAAATCCCTTATCATTATACAGTGGAAGTGAGAAATAGATTTAAGGGACTAGATCTGATAGAGTGCTTGATGAACTATGGATGGAGGTTCATGACATTGTAAAGACAAGAGCGATCAAGACCAGCACCATGGAAAAGAAATGCAAAAAAGCAAAATGGCTGTCTGGGGAGGCCTTACAAATAGCTGTGAAAAGAAGATAAGCAAAAATCAAAGGAGAAAAGGAAATATATACACATCTAAATGCAGAATTTCAAAGAATAGTAAAAAGAGATTTAAAAAAAGCTTTCTTTAGCAATCAATGCAAAGAAATAGAGGGGGAAAAAAAAAAGAATGGGAAACGCTAGAGATCTCTTCAAGAAAATTAGAGATACCAAGGGAATATTTCATGCAAAGATGGGCTCGATAAAGGACAGAAATGGTATGGACTTAACAGAAGCAGAAGATATCAAGAAGAGGTGGCAAGAATACGCAGAAGAACTGTACAGAAAAGATCTTCATGACCCGGATANAAAAAAAAAAAAAAAAAAGGCCTCACACCTCTCTACTTTCACAATTTGCCTGTTTATAAGCTGCTGAGTTCCTATGGCAACACTTTGAAGACATTCTAATTAGCGTGTGATTGAGAACCTAAATTGATAATCCCAGGAGTAACTGGATTATGCTGGAGGCAACAAGGAGTCAGGTTACCAAGGTAAACTTAAAATAACGTGTGGAAATACAAATCCAGGGTCAGTCCTGCCTTGTAACGAATCAGAATGAAAAGAAAATATGATTGTGCAGGCTGGTTTTAAAAGACTAAAGATACCAATGATCTGAAATATTTCTGACAAGATTGACTCATTTAACATAGACTTGCACTCAGCCTCAGAAGTTTACTATTGTTACAAGTAGTACAATTTTTTTTTTTTTGGCTGCACTGCAGCATGCAGAACTTTCCAGACCAGGGATTGAACCTGCTTCACCCCCTGCAGTGGAAGCTTGGAATCTTAACCACTGGACCACCAGAGAAGTCCAGTAATATGCTTTTGATTCTCATTTCTTGTGGAGAGTGGGACTGGGTATTTTTAGACCTGGAGAAACAATCAGAAAAGAAAAGGAATCTATCTAATAATGCATAGTTTCTCATGGTCTGAAGTACAACCTAGCTTTATATTATTGTGATGGGGTTTAATAGCTTCTGCCTTTGCTTCAGATGACTAGAACCTAAATACAATAAATTCCTAGTCATCCTTCCCTGCATTTTGTTTACTATATGATCATTCCACACTTCCCCTCTTAGATATTAGTGCTTATCTTATATTCAATGCCATTGTTTCCTAGTATAATGTCTACATCACCTAGCAAGAAGTTTCAAATATGTACTTAGTTCTATGTAATCGACATGATAATAAAGATTGCTATTACATATTCGCTCTAACATCTATCCATGCAAATTAATCTTTCCAGTATCTGCCTTCTCTAGGGACATTAAGCGTCAAAATTTCCTTACCTCTGAGTTTGCCCTGATCACTGGATTTTCTCACTGACCAGGAGATAGGCTGAAACTAGGCTATTTACCTCTAGATAATAATTCAGATTATCTCTGAATCATCATTTGCTCAGTCTTCCTTCTGTACAACAGTATTTCACAAGACCACAGACTAGATTCATCCATCAGTTTCCTTAATTCCATATGCAGCTCCGTAATCAAATCATAGCCACTCTCCGAATCTCAGCAACCTGGTTGGGGCATGGTCCTTCAACTTAGTTCTTATTAGCACTCTGTTCTAGGAGTCTGCATTTATTTTCCCTGTAATATCTTACTCTAAGCTGGATAAACCTCATCTAACCATGAAGCTTTATCTGCTTCATTTGTGGTCGACAGATACCCTGCACTTTGACCTGTCCACTGAATACTTGGACATTAACACCAAGTCACAGAACCTAGATGGTCATCCACATGCAGGATCAGCCCTGCAGCCCAATTACTTCCTTGAGCCTGAATTCCATCTAGATTTTTCTTTTCTTTTTTCTAATATACTGATAATGTTTGAGCAGGTTTTGCTTCAAAACCTTTCAGCAAAGTAACATAAGAAGCTCTGAATCTGGGTATAATGAAGTAAATATATTCCACTTTGTCTTTCTTAATGAATGTAGCTATAAACCTGGCGAGAGTACATGGAGCAAGTTTTTGAAGACTCTAAATTGGAACAATAGCAAATTATTTTCAAGTATGCATAAGCATTCACCACAATATCATGCGCCATAAATCAAACAAATTTAAAGGAATTCAAAGTATATCTCTAACCGTAGAATTAAACTATAAATATAAGTAAATAATATGAAAAATCTCCAAAGATTTAGGAATTAAAGTATATATTTCTAAATAATACATGGAACAAAGAGCAAGTCTTGAGGGAAATTAGAAAATATTTTGAACTGAACAAAAGTGAAAATCCAACACACCAAAATGCATGGGATACAGTTAAATCAGTGCTTAGAGAATAATTTTCTGTATTAAATGTTCACAATAAAAAAATAATAAAGATCCCAAGAAAATAATCTAATAGTTTATCTTAAGAACTTACAAAAAGAAGAAAAAACCAAGCAAGCAAAATGAGGGAAGTAATAAAGAATGGAGATAAAGATTTCTATTGTTGTTCAGTCGCTAAGCTGTGTCAGACTCTTTGAGACCCCATGGACTGTAGTATACCAGGCTTTCCTGTCCTTCACTATCTTTTGGAATTTGCTCAAACTCAAGTCCATTGAGTTGGTGATGCCATCCAACCATCTCCTCCTTTGTTGCCTCCTTTTTCTCTTGCTCAAATATTTTTAGATCAGAAACAATAATATGCATTGAAAAAATAACAAAGCCAAAAGCTGGTTCCTTGAAAAGAAAAATAAAATAGCTAAACCTTTAGCCAGGAGAATCAACAAGGAAAGTAAAACACATATCACTAATATTAGGAATAAAAGAGGATATTTCACTACTGATTATACAGCATTAAAATTATAATAGTGAGTGAGTGAGTGAAGTCGCTCAGTCGTGTCCGACTCTTTGCGACCCCGTAGACTAATGCCCACCAGGCTCCTACGTCCATGGGATTCTCCAGGCAAGAGTACTGGAGTGGGTTGCCATTTCCTTCTCCAGGGGATCTTCCCAACCCAGGGGCAATACTAAAAACTCTAGGCACACAAATGCCACACTTTAGATAAAGTTCACCCAAAATTAAATGGAAAATCTGAATGGTCCTATAATTATTAAAAAGAAATTGCATGTGTAGATAGAAATCTTCCAAAAAATAAATATTTAAGCATTGGTGGTTTCACTGGTGAATTCTACTAAATATTTAAAGAATTAATAACATCAATTCTACACAATTTCCTCCATAAAATTAAAGAGGACAAAACTGTTCCAATTCATGTAATGGCATCAATATTACTCTCATTACAAAACCTACCATAGACAGCACAAGAAAACAAATTTACAGATATTCTACAATCAAGCAGAGTTTATCCTAGGAATTCAAGACTGGTTTCAGTATTTTCACAGATTTAAAGAAGGAAAACCACATCATCATATCAATTGATGCAGGAACACTACTTGACCAAATGCAATACCCATTCATGATACAAATTCTCAGGAACCTAAGTATAGGAGGGAACTTACTCAAATAGCAAAAGAGCATTTAATAAAAAAACTACAGCTAACATTACATCTAATGTTAAAAGACTGAATGCTTTAAGGAGCAAGGAAAGGATATTCCTAGCACTATTCAACATCATCCTAGAAGTCTTCAGTTCAGTCGCTCAGTCATATCCGACTCTGCGACCCCATGAATTGCAGCACGGCAGGCCTCCCTGTTCATCACCATCTTCCGGAGTTCACGCAGACTCATGTCCATCAAGTCAGTGATGTCATCCAGCCATCTCATCCTCGGTCGTCCCCTTCTCCTCCTGCCCCCAATCTGTCCCAGCATCAGAGTCTTTTCCAATGAGTCAACTCTTCGCATGAGGTGGCCAAAGTACTGGAGTTTCAGCTTTAGCATCATTCCTTCCAAAGAAATCCCAGGGTTGATCTCCTTCAGAATGGACTAGTGGGTCTCCTTGCAGTCCAAGGGACTCTCAAGAGTCTTCTCCAACACCACACTTCAAAAGCATCAATTCTTAGGCACTCAACCTTCTTCACAGTCCAACTCTCACATCCATACATGACCACAGGAAAAACCATAGCCTTGACTAGACGGACCTTAGTCAGCAAAGTCATGTCTCTGCTTTTGAATAGTATATTCAAAAGCACAGTTGGTTACCCGTGCAATAAGGCTATACACAGATGATTTTCAACATAGAAAGTCCTAAGGAATCTATTTATCAATAGAACTAAATATGGTTACCAAGATTACAGAACATGTAGTCAATGCACAAAAATTAAACATATTACTGTAAACTAGCAATGAACAATTATAAAGATTTTTTTAAATACTGGTTACAATAACACAAAGAAAAACTAAAACATTCGGCTAAAAAGTTTAATCAAACATATGTAAAATCTGTATGCTGAAATTTACAAAACATTGATAAGAAATCAAAGAAACGAAATACATGGCTGTCAAGACGGCCTTCATGCCCTCATCTCTGGAACCTGTAATGTTACTTAACTTGGCAAAAGTAATTTTACAAATGTCATTAATATTATAGAGTTTAAAATACAGAGATTATATTAGATTACTCACATGAGCTTGATCTAACCATTCAGTTCAGTTCAGTTCAGTCGCTCAGTTATGTTCAACTCTTTATGACCCCATACACTGCAGCACACCAGGCCTCCTTGTCCATCAGCAATGCCCAGAGTTTACCCAAACTAATGTACATGGAGTCGGTGATGCCATCCAACCATTTCATCCTCTCTTGTCCCCTCTTCTCCTGCCTTCAATCTTTCCAAGAATCAAGGTCTTTTCAAAGGAGTCAGTTCTTCACAACAGGTGGCCAAAGTATCGGAGTTTCAGTTCAACATCACTCCTTCCAATGAACACCCAGGACTGATTTCCTTTAGGATGGACTGGTTGGATCTCCTTGCAGTCCAAGGGACTATCAAGAGTCTTCTCCNCCAGTCCCTGGTGCCAAAAAGGTTGTGGACTGCTGGTCTAAATTAATTAATTTCTTGGCCCATGAACAGATAAAATCCTCCATTTTAAAATACAGCCCTAGGGAATAGGCTTCTAAGCGTGACATGTTACAAAGGCCCTGCATTAAAAGCTTGAAGAAACTACTGGAACAAACTCAAAAGTCACAGCAGTACTTTCTCCTTATTGTAAATCATGAGGCAAGTGTTAGAGAAATGCAGAAAAGATTAAAAAGGATCTATCAAGTTAGAATCAACATTTCACACCCATCTCGAGAGCTTGATAGCTCATATAATACACAATAGGTTCAAATTAAAGTTTAAGTCTTAGAGATCTATAGAACTATTTTTCTTTCTAAATTTTTACAAGAAGACCTTCCTATTGTAATTAGATTTTAGACCCTCAGTACAGATAAGTACCACAAAATGTAGAGAGGATTTTATCTTACAAATACCAGAGAGAAACCTCTTGTACTGAATGTCGATCTATGATGTGAGCACCCAGGAGGCCCTGAGCCCCACAGCGGCACTGGCACTGCAGCTGCAAGGACAAAACTGCTTAACCCTTCATGATTTGCATGCCTTCTCCAGAGTCCATTTCTGCTCTTCAGAATCCTCATAAATAGGCTGCTAAGTGATTCTGGGCAAGAAAATAGAACCTCAGGCAAGACCTGTATGAAACATGGGTGTCCTGACTCAACTCTCCTGCCTTCTGTTCTTCTGGCTCCCAGGTGAGAAGGGGAATGCAGGGGCTACCCCCCCAGAGATGATGGGAATTCTTCCCTGCTAACTGGGAAATCCTGCCCGGGGTCTCTGTGGATCTCTGACCCCCAATCCCTTCTTGGAGACCCCAGTGCAGCTAAGCTCTGCTGGGAGGCAAGTGGCATGGGATTTGTCAACCATGGTGACTTTGTGTTTTGCTTCCTTCTCAGCTGCCAGTGAGGAGGCTGTGCTCTACCAGACTCCAGCCTACATTGCTGTACCCCTAGGAGAAAGCATCTCCATCACCTGCAGAGCCAATCAAAGCATTAGTGATTACTTAAGCTGGTATAAGCAGAAACCTGGCCAGGCTCCTATGATTCTCATCTATGATGCTGATAATCGTCATAATGGTGTCCCAGAGAGGTTCACTGCGACTCAATCTGGGACAAATTTTGTTTTCACAATCAGCCAGGTAGAGGCTGATGATGCTGCCATGTATTACTGCCAGCAGGCTTACGTATTTCCTCCCACACTGTTACAGCCCCGGACATAAACAGTCCTCCCAGGCCAGCTATGTGCTGAGGGTTGGTGGTTACAGCAGCTGCACTGTGCCATGTGGTCTGTTCAGAGCTGCAGAGTTTACTTTGAGGAAGGGTTTGCAGGGTACAAGGATAATCCTTGCAAGGGACTTCAGTGCTTTGAAAGCTTCCTTTCTGGACAACACAAAACCCTCCAACCTCTATTTAATTTATTCTAAAAAGAGACTTCCATTTCAGGCCTGCAGAGGAGTTTGTCCACAACACGGTCTTTTCACAGTGTGTGAAAAAGTTTATTATTATTATCTTTTATTGAGGTATAGTTGTGTAATACATGTTTCCAGTGTACAACATAGATTCACAATTTTTAAAAGTTATATTTATTTATGTGAAAGTCTCTCAGTCACGTCTGATTCTTTGTGACCCCATGAAAGGGTCACAAAGGTGGGCTACAGCCCACCAGGCTCCTCTGTCCATGAAATTCTCCAGGCAAGAATACAGGAGTGGGTTGCCATGCCCTTCTCCATGGGTCTTCCAGACACAGAGATTGAACTTGAGTCTCCTGCTTTGCAGGCAGATTCTTTACAGTCTGAACCACCAGGGAAGCTCTACACATTCATTTATAGTTGTTATAAAATATTGGCTATTTTCCCTGTGTTGCACAATATATCCTTGTAACTTATTTTTTTAAGTTTTTGTTTTGGATTGGGGAATAACCAATTAACAGTGCTGTGACAGTTTCAGGTGAACAGCGAAGAAACTCAGCCATACATATACATGTATCTATTCTCCCCCAAACTCCCCTCCCATCCAGGCTGCCACATAACATTAAGCAGAGTTCCATCATGGCACAGTCTTTGAATTTCTTCTCTGAAAAGCACTCTGGGAAGTATTTTTAAAGACAGAAAACTAGACCAACAAAAATAACCCATAATCAAGGAATATGACTGTTTCTACTACTATTACTATTACAAATTCAAGGAAATATGACTATTTCTACTACTGATATTTTTACTAATACTACTACTACTACTACTAACAATAATATGCACAAATAATAACTACATGGCCAATTATCATTTAAGGAAGTCTTCAGTCAGTTCAGTCACTTAGTTGTATCTGACTCTTTGCGACCCCAAGGACTGCAGCAGGCCAGGCCTCCCTGTCTATCACCAACTCCTGGAATTTACTCCGATTCATGTCCTTTAGTCAGTGATGCCATTCAACCGTCTCATCCTCTGTCATCCCCTTCTCCTTCCGCTTTCAGTCTTTCAGGGCATCAGGGTCTTTTCCAATGAGTCAGCTCTTCACATCAGGTAGCCAAAGTATTGGGGTTTCAGCTTCAGCATCAGTTCTTCCATTGAATATTCAGTACTGATTTCCTCGAGAATGGACTGGTTGGATCTCCTTGCAGTCCAAGGGACTCTCAAGAGTCTTCTCCAACACCACAGTTCAAAAGCATCAATTCTTCAGTGCTCAGCTTTCTTTATAGTCCAACTCTCACATCTATACATGACTACTGGAAAAACCATAGATGTGACTAGACCAACTTTGTTGTAATGTCTCTGCTTTTTAATATGCTATCTAGGTTGGTCATAGCTTTTCTTCCAAGGAGCAAGTGTCTTTTAATTTCATGGCTGTAGTCACCATCTGCAGTGATTTTGTACTGATCCAAGCAAATAAAGTCTGTTACTGTTCCCATTGTTTCCCCATCTAGGTGCCATGATCTTTGTTGTTTGAATGTTGAGTTTTAAACCAGCTTTTTCACTCTCCTCTTTCAGTTTCGTCAAGAGGCTCTTTAGTTCTTCACTTTCTGCCATAAGGATGGTGTCATCTGCATGTCTGAAGTTATTAATATTTCTCCCAGCAATCTTGATTCCAGCTTGTGCTTCATCCAACCCTTCATTTCTCATTTTGTACTCTGCATATAAGTTAAATAAGCAGTGTGACAATATACAGCCTTGACATACTCCTTTCCCAGTATGGAACCAGTCTGTTGATCCATGTCTGCTTCTAATTGTTGCTTATTGACCTGCATACAAATTTCTCAGGATGCAAGTAAAGGTGGTCTGGTATTCCCATCTCTTTAAGAATTTTCCACAGTTTGTGGTGATCCACACAGTCAAAGGCTTTGGCATAGTCAATAAAGCAGAAATAGATGTTTTTCTAGTGCTTCCTTGCTTTTTTGATGATCCAACGAATGTTGGGAATTGACCTCTGGTTCCTTTGTCTTTTCTAAATCCAGCTTGAACTACTGGAAGTTCACGGTTCACGTACTGTTGAAGCCTGGCTTTGAGAATTTTGAGCATTACTTTGCTAGCGTGTGAGATGAGTGCAGTTGTGCCATAGTTTGAGCGTTCTTTGGCATTGTCTTTCTTTGGGACTGGAATGAAAACTGACCTTTTCCAGTCTTTTGACCACTGCTGAGTTTTCCAAATTTGCTGGCATATTGAATGCAGCACTCTCACAGCATCATCTTTTAGGATTTGAAATAGCTCAACTGGAATTCCATCACCGTCACTAGCTTTGTTCATAGTGATGCTTCCTATGGCCCACTTGACTTTGCATTCCAGGATGTCTGGCTCTAGGTGAGTGATCATACCATCATGATTATTTGGGTCATGAAGATCTCTTTTGTATAGTTCTTCTGTGTATTCTTGCCACCTCTTCTTAATATCTTCTGTTTCTTTTAAGTCCATACCATTTCTGTCCTTTATTGAGCCCATCTTTGCATGAAATGTTCCCTTGGTATCTCTAATTTTCTTGAAGAGATCTCTAGTCTTTCCCATTCTATTGTTTTTCTCTATTTCTTTGCACTGATCACTGAGAAAGGCTTTCTTATCTCTCCTTGCTATTCTTTGGAACTCTACATTTAAGTGGGTGTATCTTTCCTTTTCTCCATAAGGAAGCTTTCATAAGCCTTTTATCCTTCTCCACAGACTGAAAACCACAATCACAGAAAATTAACTAATCTGATCACATGAACCTTGGAACTCAATGAAACTATGAGCCATGCCGTGTAGGGCCACCCAAGACAGACAGGTCATGGTGGTGAGTTCTGACAAAACATGGTCCACTGTAGAAGGGAATGGCAAACCACTTCAGTATTCTTGCCTTAAGAACCTNGTATCTCTAATTTTCTTGAAGAGATCTCTAGTCTTTCCCATTCTATTGTTTTTCTCTATTTCTTTGCACTAATCACTGAGGAAGGCTTTCTTATCTCTCCTTGCTATTCTTTGGAACTCTGCATTATGAGCCCTTAAAAGCCAGACAACTTTCTCTGTCTAAAGTCAGAGAAATGTAGCAAAGGATGAGCCAAAGAAATGGGAAGAGAAGAACGCTATAGGTCTTTGATATTGAAAGATAAATATAGAAACATGCCATGGAATGCCAGTTGCACTAAAGAACTGGAGACATCTTCAGCTGACAGTCAGTTCAGTTGCTCAGTCATGTCTGACTCTTTGCGACCCCATGGACTGCAGCACATCAAGCTTCCCTGTCCATCACCAACTCCCAGAGCTTACTCAAACTCATGTCCATCAAGTCAGTGATGCCATACATCCATCTCATCCTCTGTAGTCCCTTTCTCCTCCTACCTTCAATCTTTCCCACCCTCAGGGTGTTTTCCAATGAGTCAGCTCTTCACATCAGGTGGACAAAGTATTGGAGCTTCAGCTTCAGCATCAGTCTTTCCAATGAATATTCAGGAGTGATTTCCTTTAGGACTGACTGGTTTGATCTCTTGCAATTGAAGGGACTCTCAAAAGTCTTCTCCAACACCACAGTTCAAAAGCATTAGATCTTCAGTGCTCAACTTTCTTTATAGTCCAACTCTCAAATCAATACATGACTACTGGAAAAACCGTAGCCTTGACTAGACAGACCTTAGTCAACAAAGTAATGTCTGTGCTTAATTTTAATGTGGTGTCTAGATTTGTCATAGCTTTTCTTCCAAGGAGCAAGTGTTGTTTAATTTCATGGCTACAGTCACCATCTGCAGTGATTTTAGAGACCAAGAAAATAAAGTCTCTCACTGTTTCCATTGTTTCCCCAAATATTTTCCATGATGTGATGGGACTGGATGCCATGATGTTAGTTTTTTGAATGTTGAGTTTTAAGTCAGCATTTTCTCTCTCTTCTTTTACTTTCATCAAGAGACTCTTTAAAGTTCCTCTTCACTTTCACCTGACAACCAGTAAGGAAATAAGAACCTCAGGCCTGTAGCTACACTGAGTGAAGTTTGGTCAACAACTTTGAAGAGTCATCTTTCGAAGCACCTCCAGAATGGAACACCACCTTGCTGACAAACTTGATCCCTTTGATTTAGCCATGTAAGGCCCTAATTAGAGAACCAACTAAACCATACTAACCTGCACTTTTGACTCACAGACTCTCTGGTGTTAATAAATGATTTTTAATTAATTTTTGATGTTGCTTTAAGCCACTAAGTTTCTGGTATTTACATATTGGTAACAGAAAATAATAAAAGAGATATACCATGCTCATTGATTATAAGACTCCACATTTAAAAAATGCCAATTCTCCCCCAAATTATTTCACAGACTTATGAAATTCCAATCAAAAATTCTAGAAAGATCTTTACAGATATACACAAGTTGATTCTAAAATTTATATGGAAAGAGAAATACCTTAACTATAGGAAACCATTTTGACAAAGAAGAATAAAGTTATAGGAATCACACTACAATCAACCCAATTTTAAAATGTCAAAAGTCTTAAAGAGGTATGTTATCAAAATTCAACATTATTAGCTATAAGGAAATGGAAATTAAAACCACAAAATGAGATACCACTAAACACTTTTCAGAAAAACTAAAGTAAAAAATACTGACAATAGGAACTTCCCTAGCAGTCTAGTGGTTAAGACATTGCCTTCCAGCATAGAGCATGCAAGTCTGATCCCTGGTGATGGAGCTAAGATCCCATATGCCTCTTGGCCAAAAAAAACCAATGCATAAAACAGAAACAGTGTTGAAACAGATGCAATAAAGACTTTTAAAAAATGGTCCACATCAGAAAATAAAAATAACTAATCTTAAAAAGAAAAAAGAAATACAATACTAAATACTGAAGAGAATACAGAACTGGAATTCTCCTGCTGCTGAGACTACAAAATGGTATAGCCTCTTAAGAAAACAACTTGTCAGTTTCTTATTCAGTTGTGTGTGCTTAGTCACTCAATCATGTCCAACTCTTTGCGACCCCATAGATGGTAGCCCCTCTAGGGTTCTCTGTACATGGGGATTCTCGAAGCAAGAATACTGGAGTGGGTTGCCGTGTCCTCCTCCATGGGATTTTCCCAACGTAAGGATTGAACCCAGGTCTCCCACATTGTAGGCAGATTGCCATCTAAGTCATCAGGGAAGCCAGGTAAACACATATATACCATAGAACCTAGCAATCCTAGTCCTAACTATTTACGCAAGAGAAATGGATACCTATGTTAGGACAAAAACCGATACATGAATGATTATAGTGACTCCATTATTAATTGCCATAAACTAGAATCAACTCAGATGTCCCTCAGTTGGGAAACAGATAAACAAATCCTTCTGTGTGTGTGTGTGTCTGCTCAATTACTCAGTTGTGTCCAACTCTTTGTGACCCCGTGGACTGTAGCCCACCAGGCTCCTGTGTCCATGGGAACTTCCAGGCAGGAGTACTGGAGTGGGTTGCCATTTCCTCCTCCAGGGGATCTTCCCGAACCAGGAATCTTCTATATCTCATGTACGAGCAGGCAGATTCTTTACCACTGAGCCACCTGAGAAATCCAAACAAACCCTGGTACAACCCCAAAACGGACTCCTTGTCATCAGTGTGTAACAATGAGCTGTTGAT
Source organism: Neotragus pygmaeus (assembly GCA_006410875.1). NCBI lineage: Eukaryota > Metazoa > Chordata > Mammalia > Artiodactyla > Bovidae > Neotragus > Neotragus pygmaeus. The sequence goes on from SJYV01027655.1 coordinate 366,093, forward strand.
AACAGCAGCTGAATGTCAAAGGCATTATGCTGGGTGGAAAAAAATAAATAAATAAAGGCCAGTTTCAATAGGTTATCCACCATCCAGATTTAAATGACATTTCCAAAAGACAAAACTAAAGTGACATAGAACAGATCAGGGGCTAGAGGCAGTAGCCCCTGCTACAGACACAACACAACACAAGGGTGTTGTTTGGGACACAGAACAGTTCTATGTCCTGATTGGGGCAATGATTAAACGAGTCTATCCATGAGTTAAAATTCATAGAGTTGTACTTCCAAAAAAGCCAATTTTATTGCATATTAATTTAACAAGATATGTATAAGTCGCATGATTTTTATTTCTAAATAGCTTCACAAATGATTAGTGAACCCCTTTAGACAATTTAAATAAATGAAAGCTGTTTTAACCCGAATTTGGTTTCTATTTTCAAATTTCACTTTGAAAGTAACACAATCCTATCGTTAAGTATGAAATGTTCCCAAAAAAGCCTAACGGTAGAGGCACATGGAGAGATCAATGAAACTGTTCCAACTTTCAGCACATCAAGCCAGTGTTGGTAACCTCGATACAACAGCTGAGTCAAAGTTCAGAAAACATGAGCACCCTCTTCTTAGATACTGCCTTCTTCTTTCTAACTAAATAGCTTCAAAGTGTTTGGAACTCTGAGAGGACATATATAACATAATATACCACCTGCCACCTTTAGAAGCTTGGAATAGAATGTGAGCAGGTTGATTTCCTTTTGTTCTTTAATATTTTGAATAGCAACACGCTCCATAGGATGAGGGAAGAAATATCATCATTAAGTCTCACCTTTCACAAAAGAGATCTAGAACTAGGTTTTCAGTCAGAAGAAGGTGAAAGTGCACTAAACTTGGTGTAGTAGGTCTCACTGTATGATCGTGGATGGCCTGGGACAAGAGAATTATTCCCAGCAAACACTTAAAGTTATAACCTGGTCACTGTCTTAATAACTAATTTAACATCTGTGGACACTTCTTAGGGCAGGAAGAGTATTCCAATGTACATCCTCCCCAGTAGGTGAACAATTTGATAGTTACTCTGTACTTATGGATACTGAGGATTGAGTTTTACATGAGCTGAAAGAACTATTAATAATACCTACCTCATCAGTTTGTTGGGAGTAGTGTACTTGATAACTCCTGTAGAGTACTTAGCACTGTCCAGGAACATAAATAACTCTCAGCAAATTTCATTTATAATTAACTCTTATTAAATGAGGCAGTATATGAAAAACACTTCAGAAATTGTGGCACAGGAGACAGATGAGCTATCTTTAGTAGCATTTACAAAGAACAGACCAAATTACTTGGTCCAGGTTGATCATTGAGCATTAAGCAAAACATGCTACATCCTACTTTTTGAATATACCAGGTGCAAGTTTAGTTTTCAAACTATTTCCGGAAAAACAGTCATGATTGTAAGTCGGGCCTCTGTAACTTACAGATAAGCCACGATTGTAATGATTCACTCTATAAAAAACTTGAACTTGGAAAAATCATAGTTCAGATGGTTGCCTTCTTTAGACCTCTAATCTCTCATTTTCAAAATGAAATGAAAACCTCTGCCTTGGTATCTCATAGGGTAGAGCAGCTGTAAAAGATCAAATGATGTGACAAGTGGAAAACTTTAATTGCAAAGTATTATCCAATTATAAGGGGCTTCTGGGGTGGCTCTGACAGTAAAGAGTCCACCTGCAATGCAGGACACCCAGGTTTGATCCCTGGGTCAGGAAGATCCCCTGGAGAAGGGAATGGCTACCCCCACTCTGGTATTCTTGCCTGGAGAATTCCATAGACAGAGGAGCCTGGGAGGCTATGGTCCTTGGGATTGCAAAGAGTTGGGCATGACTGAGTTATTTTCACTTTACTTTACTTCATACTATTATAAACGTGTACCAACATTGGTTTTTATTATGATAAGATGGGATTTTTGTTTTGTTTAGATTTTAAACATTTGAAGGAGTGGAGATCTTAAAGTCTAAAAGTCTATTAAATGACTTAATTCAAATCAGAATATGGATAGCCTTTGGCTATATTAACAGGGAGGAGAAAGAGTGAGGCTTCCAAGGTCAGGTAATGTTTTATTCCTTAGTCAGGTGATGGTTACAGGATGCTGTTGTTGTTTAGTCACTAAGTCATGTCCAACTCTTTTGTCACCCCATGGACTGTAGCCCACAAGTCTCTTTCATCCAAGGGATTTCCCAGGCAAGGATACTGGAGTGGGTTGCTATTTCCTTCTCCAGGGGATCTTCCTGACCCAAGGATTTAACTCATGTCTCTTGCATTGGCAGGCAGATTCTTTACCACTTAGCCACCAAGGAAGTCCAGTTACATGATGATGCATTTGTAACAATTCAGCAATTTGCACATTTAATATTTATGTACTTTAGTGTTAGAGCTTCCCTGATAGCTCACTTGGTAAAGAAACCACCAATTCTTGTGACCCCAATGCAGGTGACCCCAGTTCGATTCCTGGGTCAGGAAGATCCACTGGAGAAAGGATAGGCTACCCACTCCAGTATTCTTGAGCTTCCCTTGTCGCTCAGCTGGTAAAGCATCCTCCTGCAATGTAGGAGACCTGGGTTCAATCCCTAGGTTGGGAAGATTCTCTGAAGAAGGGGATTTGTAAAAATTCAGCAATTTGTACATTTATTTATAAAAATTCAGCAATTTGTACATTTATTTATAAAAATTCAGCAATTTGTACATTTAATATTTCTGTACTTTAGTGTTAATATATTATGCATATGGAAAAAAATCTTTGCTTGATTGGAGTTAAAGGTACGATTTATAACAACAGGGAGAGGTTAGAGAAAGGCATAGGATAACAATATAACTTTTTAAATCAACAAAGCAGCTTAAAATCCAACACAGAATATGACAGATAGGCATCTCAGGGAACTTCAAACCTGTGGAGAGGAGGGAAATATTTATGATGAACCTAACATTTGTGCTAATTCACTTGGCAAATATTTATCAAGCTCTGGACACAGTCTGAAGGAGAAGAATGGAAATGTCCCCTGTGCTCATGTGGAGCCTGCAGTTCTAAGGCATATAAACTACTAGAGTCTAAAGAACAGGGCTACAGCAGAAGCATTTCATAGCATGTGAAAGCCCAGAGGAGGGAGCAGCTCACTGGGGAAAGGTGATGTTTTTGAAGTTCAAGTACAGAATTAGGTGAAATTTAAACCACCACCGACAAAAAACAGTCACATCACCTTATAGGCTAAGATCTAGTCACCTCTAGGTTAGGAAATTCATTAATTTTCTCAGTATAGAAAAACTTCTTAACTACCTGAGGTTTTTCTCCCCTTAAATTTCATTGCCACTAATAACCTCTCTAATTCAAAGGGGTGGTCTGAAGATCACGATCCTGTCTGGGAGGCTGTCTGGAGACAGACTTCACCTACACACTGTTAGAGAGGCCACAAAGAACAAAACTGCAGCCAAGTTTTTATAGGTTTCTTCATAAAGACTGCAAGCTCCAGCTTCTGAGTCTACAGAATTGAATTTTGTTCAAACCCAGAAGTGTTCATTGAACTCCCATTTCATACACTTTAATAGGAACTGTGCAGTATACAGAAATAAAACACACAGCTCTTATAATCATGGATCTCATAGTTTGAGAGCAAACTCAGACTTCTAAAAACAAAATAAACAGAAAGAAAAGTAAAGAAAAAAACAAGTAAGTGATCAAATACAATACAAGCACACCAAAATGCATGATAAAAACTATCATATCTTATGGTGACCATTCTGCCAAAGGATCATGTGACCATATGACTTTAAAAAGTAATATGTCATGTATCTCTAAGAAAGAGAGATTCTTAGAGATTCACAATATACATTAATATTTTAAAGGCCCAGGTCATTTACCAAGCAAATATTGTGGTTGAGTTGTTTTAACCCAGCATTAACCAAAGTTATCTCACCATGAACTCCTTTATGACACGTTAAAACTCTTAGGGCTCCACTGAAAATACTGAAGTACATAGTGAAAGTTCTAATTAGAAGAAGGAGAGCCCCAGCCTTAACTCCCATATTAATCTTCAGTCCACAAGATGCAATTGCGTTTCAAAATCACCTAACTCCTCTTGAAACTAAACCAGGGAAAGAAATGAATCCTAGCTTTTCTAAAGCTCCACCTCACCTCTGTAGCCCTTCTGGGTTCTCTCTTTTCTTGCCACTGGTTAAACTATGTATGCTTTCTCTGAAAACTCAGTTCAGATATCTATATCTCCCTTAGAGCTCTGAGAAATTTTTGTCCTAATCTGTTTTATTTAGGTTTTTCTCTTTTTACTTCTCTTTTGGGGCTAGGACTCCAAGTTTGCATCCACTCTACAATAGTTCAATGCTGTTACATAATGAACATATATAACCATAAGGCAATTGCCAGGTGGTAGAAAAAGCATCTCCCAGGATACAGTCAACCTCTGGTCTAGTTTGCTGTTGGTCACTTTTTAATTGTGCTCCCATGGATACTTAATCCCTGTGGACCCAGATATTCTTATTAATAAAATAGCATAATAAATACTTACTTCATGGCCCTTATAAGGATCAAACTAGATAATATTTATGAAAAGTCTTATAATTGGTGAGTGAAGTGAAAGTTACTCAGTCGTGTCTGACTCTTTGCAACCCCATGGACTATTTGACCTCTGGAATTCTTCAGACCAGAATACTGGAGTGGGTAGCCTTTCCCTTCTCCAGGGAATCTTCCAAACCCAGAGACTGAACCCAGGTCTCCTGCATTGCAGGCAGATTCTTTACAAGCTGAGAAATAAGTGAAGTACAAGAATACTGGACTGGGTAACCTATTTCTTCTCCAGGGGATCTTCCTGACCCATGAACTGAACCAGGGTCTCCTGCATTGCAGACAGATTCTTCATCAACTGAGCTATCAGTGAAGTCATAAATGGTGAATTATAATGCAAATAAGAAGTGCTGATGTTTTATTTTTCACACACATTCACATGAATGTTGGGTTCTTCAGTAAGGCTAAAGGTCATGCAGAGAATGAAATCTCCTCCAGGAGTGGGTATACATAGATGTCACTATGAGTTCTGTGACTCTTTATCAAGAAACACGTTTCAGTAATTAGACTTGAATGCGTCTAAGCGATCCCCCATCAAGTTACTCGTCCTTTCACAAGAGCTTGTCCCTATGTCATTCCCCTGCTCCCATTAGAGAAATTAAAAAAAAAAAAAAAAAAAAGACTGGCTTCCTAGAGATCACGCATCAGAATGGAGCTTCACTTGTGTTCAGGGACCTGGATGTTTCAGTAGCTTCAGCTACTAAAGCAGATTCTGCAGCACTTGGGGGCTCCTCATTCTCATTTACACAGAGATACAGGTGGGATAAGTCCCAAGTCCTGCTTTGTGTGACTTTGTCTATGCACTAAACTGTCCTGGTGCCTCAGTTTCCACAGCTGGCTTTGTTAAGAAGAGTTAAAATCAAAAGCTAAAGCAGAACATTCACAGAAGACTCCTCACATACCAGAATGACACTGTGCCAATTGTGAGAAAGCACAGCTTCAGGATGCCTCTAGCTTCTTTCTGTCTACTAGGGCACACAGCCCACCAGGCATCCACCCCTTCCCCATCCTCAACCTTGTCCCTGAAACACAAAGATAACGTTCCAAGTCTTCCTGGGAACCCACGTAAGCCAAAACTAGAGAACACTGAAGAAAATCTTCTCACTCTGTATCTAAAGTGTTAAAGAAAATCCCCTTATGAACTAACACTGAGGAGGTCTGTGTGAGTCTGTGTCCCTGTTGAGAAAATTCTATGGCTTCTTTCACTGATTTTTGGACACCAGGATCATCCTGACAGATGGTAATGTGTACCCACCAGTCCCATAGTCTGGGATGTGACCTCAGTCAACCAGATCACTCTGGATGGAGGGAAAAGGTGGGGGAGTTCCCGCAGTAATTCTTTACATGTGCATTTGACATTTGGTGACTTTATTGCAAATAGAATAAGACTACGCAATCCCCTTTCATCAGAATGAGAGTAAGCTGGAATTTTATAGGGCTATTATGCACTGATCTATAAACCACTAAAGACTCAAGTGACCCTAATTTCAACAAGTATGCCTTATCTTCACTATACAGCTACTTAGGGGAAAAAAAGTGTCCTCACATAAAGGTGCTCAGGCAGTACTTAATGCAAAATTTTAAAATGCTTTGACAAGAAAATAAAGCAGGGCGGCAGAACATATACTAAAAAAAAATATTGACAGAGTATAAGAGGGGCGTTTCATGGCTGCACTATAAGCTTTTTAGGGGTGTTTTTTCCCAATGCAAAGCTAATAAACAGTACCTGAATATTCACTATGTGTACCTTCTGTACTAAATGCTAAAGGATGAAACAGATTTTACTAATGATATATCTCAGACACCAGGAAAATCACAACCGAAGAGTGATCTCCAGCATACACTTGGCTAATTTAACCTTGTAGCTAAAAGCTTACACTTTTAGTCAAAAGTTCCAATTCTTGGCTCTGCCATTTAGTAGTCATGGAATATTGGTCAAGTTACTTAGTTAATCTGTCTGTGCCTTAGTTTTCTCAGCTGTAAAATGGGGAGAATAATAGCAGCTCAGTCGGTAAAGAATCTGCCTACAGTGCAGGAGACCTGGGTTCAATCCCTGGGTCAAGATGATACCCTGGAGAAGGAAATGCCTGGAAAACGCTATGGACAGAGGAACCTGGTGGGCTGCAGTCCATGGGGTCACAAGAGTTGGACAAGACTTAGCTACTAAATCACCGTCATTTCTTTAACTGAACAAAAGTTTAGCTGTGTATATCCATGCTATTATTAATCATATAAGTCCAAAGAACGTGCTCTAAGGAAGGAATTACTTGATTCCTTGTGCTTTAATGTTGGGGTAAGTTGGTAGGGGTGGTTGAACTGGATGGCCTTACAGCTGGATTCTGAACACAGATGACACTCTGAAATGCAACCATGCATAGAAAGATGGGCATTTAGGGCAAAATTAAAACAAAACTTACTTTTTACTGCCGAGCATAGAACAGGAGGGAAAACTTGTTGAAAGGTTCTAATTAGATGAGTATTATCTTGCAGTTATTAAGTCCCTAAAACCATGTACTAGAGAACAGTGATTCAGAATAAGAATTTTATTCTGCACATCATTTCAAGGCCATATACTCCTTGGAGCCACTAATTGTATCAATGCATGCTTACCACACTCTGCCCTAGGTAGCAGTACTGGTGATAATAGGAGTTAATAGGACATTACCCAAGCACTGGGGCCATAAAACACATGTTCAGTTATGCCGACACTGCCAGTTCAAGAATGGAAGCCTTTCTCATCAGCACAAAAATATTTTTAAAACACTTTGCCATTCAAAAGTTATTTGTTTGTTTTTCCCCACATATATCTTCATTTAAACCTCTGAAGGCTATGTAGAGTATGGTATTTAATGTCAAATCCCATTCTACAGAAGTAGTGATTTTTCCAAAGTTCCACTGATAATAAATGTGAATGTGTTAGTCACTCAGCCATGTCCAACTTTGTGCAACCCCATGGACTATAGCTTGCCAGGCTCCCTTGTCCTTGGAATTCTCCAGGAAAGAATACTGGAGTGGGTATTCTCCTGGGAGAATACTCCAGGGCATCTTCCCCATCCAGGGATGGAACCCAGGTCTTCCACATTGCAGTCAGATACCTTACCATCTGAACCACCAGGGAAGCTAATAAATGTGATCCCAGTATTCAAACTAAGATACCATGATACCAAACCTCATGATCTTTCCACTACATGCTCCCTCTCTGCTCTTGACATTATTTTAAAAGTGTGTTAGAGACACGTGGCCACAGAAGCACCATTTTCTACTATAGTCTGAATGTCTACCTTCTGCTTAGCAGAAAGTCTCAGCATTCTTCATATCTTAAAGAAAATCCCATGTTGCTTCATGCCATTGATCTGTAGCTGTCTCCAACAAAAGGATCTGAATGCCTGCTGTGGCCCTGAGAATTTTAAATAAGAAGTCAATGAGAGATGCCGGTTCTGTAACTGTCTAGGGGCGGATAAAACCTTGGTGGAATAATAATCATATCAATATGCTGGCTACATGAATGATCTTGCAGTGAATTACAACAGGGCACTTCAACTCCAAAGCCTAGGGGGGCACATCTGCATAATTAATCTTGCTCTGCAATAACCCAGCAGGGTCAGCAACATTGGCATTCTGTAGCCGAAATTAATGTTTCATTATTTCAGTCCCTTTGGTATTTCTTTGGATTCAGGAAAATAATATCAGATGCAGCATCTCTGTTGACACATGGTTTTAAAAGATCACCAAATCATAAAAAAAACAAAAACAAAAAACTCTCACATAAATCCTGGTAGGTAGACAGGATAAATTCAACACATGGTCCTAATACACCTACTAAATTCAAGGTTCTTAATACATATTTATATTTTCTTCTCAGATTAAATTGGAGCCTCTAAAGACCACATATTGATCCATATTGTCCAGCTTGGGCTTCTACAAAGTGATTTCAAGAAATTACATTTTTGGTATTGTGCCCACATTTTAGAGAAACATGAGGTTGTTAATATTAGGTGAAATATTAAGTATAAAAGTTATCTTTTTTCTACATGACTTCTCTGGGCCTTTAGAATGCACACTGTGAAACCAAATTACTTAGGAATCATTAACAGTGCTCCTCAAACTCGACTGACTTTAGGATCCTTGTTTAAAATATCTCTATAAGCAGGAGGATGCTGGGCACAGTTTATAAATGCTGACTGAAGTTCTTTCAGAAAAACAGGGGTTTCATCTGTATAAGGCATCCCAGTAAATAGAACAAGCTTTGAGAAATTCCTGCTAATTCTCCCAGGAGGTATGTTAGAGAAAACTCTTAGTAAGGTAAGGGTCATGAATTCTTAACTGGAAAAAAAAAAACTGGGAAATTCAAATCAATTTTCTAATTTGGGAAGCCATCCCTGTGGCAAGAAAGAATGCAGAAACAGGAGCATAGTGACTAGCTAAAGTGAGACATAGGACATGCTAGTGGATTTAAGTACAATAACGCTATGCTCAGCCGGTATCGCTAATCGGAGTTGATTATGATTTCATTTCTTCAGAATTTTTGATGCTGTTGCCAAATCAGAACATAAGATACCACAGAGAAAATGTCAGAAAACAGAGGGGGGCTCTATTTCTCCAATTATAAAAGGAGTGAGCATACATGAAGAGACCGGAAATATAACCCTTTCACCTCTGCAACCTTAAAATATGCTAGAAACATTAAAAGGGCTATTATTTTTAATTGGGCTGCCCTACTCTGAACAAGAGAAAGACGAGAAAATGTGTATTAATTAGGCTGACCTAACAAACAGTGGCTTTTTGCATGTAAATATTCTTTCTATCCATCGATGCTTAAAAACAAACAAACAAACAAAAAACAGACTGAAATCTTGCTCTCCAAAGTGAAAAGAAGAGATGTTTACCACATCACAAACAAGAAGGATATAAAAGCCTTAGGTAAGTTCTGGGTGCTATGAGGACACCTGTAAAGGCTAACGGCAAGGACCAAATCAGTTTTCCCACATAACACATCTTAATTCTATTTCCCCGATGTCCTTCATATGACATTCTGGCTCCTCTAGGATCTGGCAGCAAAATGCTTTTCCACATCACTCTTCATACAACCCCATCTCCGGCCACAGGTACCCACATGGACAGGGATATAAATCCTCCCTTCCTTTTTAATCATCCATTCTGCCTAGAATGCCCTGCCTTCCCCCCTTCACATCTACAAATGCTGCTCATCCTTCAAGATCTATTTCAAAAAACCTTTCCTTCATGAAACCCCCCCTGCTTCCTTTAGCCAGACGTAATTTATTTCTTCTCCTTACAACTTTCCCATCTGGTTGCAGTAATGCAATCCTTTGACTTGTACTATAGTTAAGTGCATATGTTTTCTCTCTTGAGAACAGGGTCTACCTCTGAAGAATCTGTCTCACAGGGCCTCATAGGAAACCTAGCGCATGAAAGGAAGACTGAGCAATTGCCACCATCTGAACACAGTGATTTTACAAGCTGTTTGCCAGTCCAGGAAAATACCAAAACTCTTTTATTTGTTTTCCACACCTCTGGCCTCTCAACAGTCATTTCTTTCTCCAGGTCATCTTTAGAGGGGTGTTTCCTTACTAAAATCTAGGGACGGTTTACATGAATACCCTGAGACTGTCTTCTGTCTCGTCAGGGTAAGACCTGGTTATGCGTTATAAGACACACAATTGCATTTATTCTCTGCATAATTTACACTGAGAAAGACCCAGAGTGAGCTCCTGCCCACGTGTCCATATAGGAAACTCCTGGGACTAACCCTGGAATACTGCTTAATTTGGATTTACAGTGTCTGGTTCAACGATACTGCAGCTCATTATTTTTTGGCCAGGGTGAAACCCCTTGAGTGTGCTGGTGCTGGGCAAGAAGAATATTCCCTTCTTCCTAACTGTATGTGTTCCAGAGGATGAGTGTGTTTCTACCTGCCATTTCTAACACCTCAAAAGCTTCGAGGCAGTATCTAGACTTAGAAAGGATAAGGCGATGGAAGGATGTAACAAGCTTTCCTTGACCCCTTTGTATCACTCCCCAGATCTTGCACTCTGGAATTCTTAAAGCCTGAAGCATGATTTCTGTCAGGAGAGGGGCATGTGACTCTTACCAACCAGGGTTCTTGAACTTCCCCCAATCAACAGAAATTGACTAGAGCCCAGACAACAAATTCAGACACAGCTTCACTGGGGCCCCTGCTACAGCATGAGAAAGAGAACAAACAACAGGTTCCCTTGCTTGCTTGCTCCCCAAGAAAGGTAAGCTTGTTCCTTATATGTGGTGAGGGTAGAAATGTGTCCAGGGGTCAGACCAAGGGAGTGACTGAGGTGTTTTGTACACCCCTTGGGCAATGTTGTGTGGGACATGTGCACTACTCTGCTATTGCTCCAGGCATCTCCGAAGCTGCTATTGGGTTTTTTGGTCTCTTTGTAGCTTTCAGGTCCAATTTGCCCCAACTGTGCATGAAGACAGTTGTTTTTAGTCTCATACAGTTTCTTGGTATTTTGTTGCTTGAGGAGACGTGTGCCCAAGTGCAAGCATTGCAGTACTGCAGCCAAAGGTCTGAGGTCCCAGGCTTGTCTCCTGATCAGGAACCTGAGGAAAGCAGAGTCAAGCAGCAATAAGCCAAGACTTCCCTGGTGGCTCATACGGTAAAGCGTCTGTCTACACTGTGGGAGACCCAGGTTCAATCCCTGGATGCGGAAGATCGTCTGGAGAAGGAAATGGCAACCCACTCCAGTACTCTCACCTGGAAAACCCCATGAACTGAGGAGCCTGGTAGGCTACAGTCCATGGGGTTGCAAAGAGTCAGACAGGACTGAATCACTTCACTTCAAAGCCAAGCCAAAGAGTACATGTAAAGAGAAGGTAAACCTAGAAATTTTAAGTTTTTAATTTTTTTTTAATTGCTAGATATTTGCTTTACAATATTGTGTTGGTCTCTGCCATACATCAACACGGTGGGTTGGGAGATGGGAGGGAGTTTCAAGAGGGAGGAAATTTAACTTTGAGAACATTGTAACCTTCCATTCATTCAACAAATATCTTCCAAATCCTTATATATGCTAGGTACCTTACTCCACTGAAATAAGCCATGCTTTGACAGTATAGACATTTCTTTCCTGTCTTGTTTTATTTGACATTTGCAACCCTTATTCAGAAAGGAATATAATTTTTCTGCTTTACAGATGAAGAAATTAGGTGCAAAAAAGTGAAGTGTCTTACTCAAGATCTCACAGCAACCGAATAGCAAAGTTTGGTTTTAAATAGGGACCTCAGAGTGCAGCAGAGTATCTCTCCTGGTTCTTTTATATCATCGCCCCACCCAATGCCCATGGCAGGCTACAAATAAAAGAGACAAAGGAAGTAGTCAATATTTAGTTTGCTATATTTCACAAAATAATCCAAAATATCAACTTAAAAAAGATAAAGATTCACTGGAGCAAAGGTTGTGAAAAATGCCAATCTACATTTGCAAAATCCTTGAGTTATAAGCAAAAAATATTTTCATTGAGAAAGTGATTTTTATTACTTTGAAAGTAATGGAGTGGCACAAATGAGATGTTTCTGGGAACTGCACAGACTTAGATTATTTGTAATTAGTGTAGCATCACTTGTATAAATGGGGGCCCCACATTCAAAGGTTTTAAAGTTGTTTTTCCTAGTCAGTTTCCCAAGGAAATACCTTTGTGTTTCAAATCCAGGCCAAAAGAACTCCACTTATCGCCCAGGGGCAGGATATTGAAATTTCACGCAGCTTTTAATAGGTAGGTAAAAATGCTAATAATGGTGGTTGCCTGGGGCTAGAAGAGGAGGGAATAGGGAGTCAGTGTTTAAAGGGTACGATTTATGTTGAGGAAGATGAAAAAGTTCTGGAGGTGGATAGTGGTGATGGCTACACAACAATGTAAATCTACTTAACATGACACTTTCAAAATGTACGCTTTCAAAATGGTTAAAATGGTAATTTTTAAATTTTATGTGTATTTTACCATAATAGAAAAAAAAATTTAAGTTAAAAATGTTAATGAATTTTCAAATCAGATTCCACTGTGAAAGGATATAATTTGTTACACAAGGTTAAAGACAAACTTCAGCTCTCTAGTTTATCACAAACTCAGAAAAAAATGACTTTAATTCTAAACTGAATTAACTAAACATACTAACATATGTCCAAATTAAAGATAAGAGGCTTTATTTGTTGAGAATAAAGAAGGAGATTTATTTCCTTTATTAATTTTAATTTTATATTGGGGTAAATTTGATTAACAATGTTGTGTTAGTTTCAGGCGTACAGCAAAGTGATTGAGTTAATACATATAGCTATTCTTTTCCAAATTCTTTCCCCATTTAGGTTACTACAGAGTATTGAGCAGCCTTGTGCTATACAGTTGATCCTTGTAAATTATATATTTTAAATATAACAGTGTGTATATGCCAATCTCAAACTCCCAATTTATCCCTTCCTCTCCACCTTTCCCTTTGGTAACCATAAGATTGTTTCTAAGTCCATGAGTCTGTTTCTATCTTATAAACGAGTTCATTTGTATCATTTTTTTAGATTCTATGTATAAGTGATATATGATATTTGTCTTTGTCTGGCTTACTTGGTATGATAATCTCCAGACCCATCCATGTTGTTGCAAATGACATTATTTCATTCCTTTTAATGGATGAGTAATATTCCATTGTGTATATGTAGCATTTCTCTTTTTATCCATTCCTCTGCTGATTGACATTCAGGTTGTTTACATGCCTTAGCTATGGTAAACAGAGCTGCAATGAACTTTAAGATGTATGTGTACTTTGAACCATGATTTTATTAGAATATATGCCAGGAGTGGGACTGCTGAATCATATGGTAGCTCTATTTTTCAGTCTTTTAAGGAATCTGCATACTGTTCTCCATAGCAGCTGTAGCAGTTTACATTCCAACAGAGTGTAGAAGCATTCCCTTTTCTCCACACCCTCTCTAGCATTTACTGTTTGTAGACTTTGATGACGGCCATTCTGATGGGTATGAGGTGATACCTCACTGTAGTTTTCATTTGTCGTTCTCTAGTAATTAATGATGTTGAGAATCTTTTCATGTGTTCTTGGTCATCTTTATGTTTTCTTTGGAGAAATGTCTATTCAGGTCTTCTGCCCATTTTTTATTGGATTATTATTATTATTTTATTGTACTACATAAGCTGTTTGTGGAGCTTCCCTGATGGCTCAGACTGTAAAGAATCTGCCTAAAATGCAGGAGACATGGGTTCCATCCCTAAGTCTGATCCCTGAGTCTGATCCCTGGGTCAGGAAAACCTCCTGGTAAAGGCAATGGCCGCCCACTCCAGTATTCTTACTTGGAGAATTCCATGGACAGATGAGCCTGGTGGGCTAAAGTCCATGGGGTGGCAAAGAGTCAGACACAACTGAGCGACTAACACTATGGAAAGCTGTTTGTAGATTTGGAGATTAATCCCTTGACAGCTGCACTAGGGTTGCAAAACCACTCCTTGTCAAACCCAGCAATCCCGCTGCTTCTGGGTATTGATCCAAACAAATTGAAATCAGCTCACTCATACTCACTGCAACAGGATTCACAATAGCCACAATGTGGAAAAAAACTAAATGTCCATCTACAGATGAATGGATAAAGAAAATTGTTGTATAAATACAAACAATGGAATCCTATTCAGCCTTAAAAAAGAAGACAGTTCTGCAATAGACAATAACTTGGATGAACTTTGAGGACATTATGCTAAGTGAAATAGCCCAGTCATAGAAAAACAAAAATAGTTAAATTCATACAACCAAAGAGTGGAATGGTAGTAGCCAGGGCCTTGGGGGATGGGGAAATGAGAGTCCATAATCAGTGGGCATACCGTTTCAGTTAAGAGAGAGATGCATCAGTTCTAGAGACCGGTTGTGTATTATTGACCTATAGTCAACAGTAATGTGTTACAGACTTAAATTTTTATCAGTGGTGTAGATCTTATGTTAAGTCTTCTTACCACAATAAATAATAATTTAAAAATTAAAGATATGAGAATGTTTTCCTTTGAATAAAGCCAATTAAATAACAGTCAGTCCATTACCAAGTAATGTCAGGATGAACTATGTGTAACAAATGATACTATGAAGTCCTCTTACTTGAGAACAAGGTATTGTTTATCCTGAAAACATACACACAATAGGCCACTTGATTATATAAATGTTTGAGATTTCTTTCTGTTTTTGCAGTCTCTTAGTGGATAGCATGAGATTCATCTATTTTTAATGCTTATTCAGTAATGAGTGTTTTCTTTCTTTCTTACCTTTGTGGAGAGGATCTTTGAGTTGAGAGGCTTTGTTTTTAATTATATTCTCCCAACATCTCCTAAACCAATAGCATAATTTTCACTAAAATAAGGAAGAAACCCTAAAACATAGACATAAAAGATAGAGACTAATTTTTATTGTTACAAACTGGCAGGAAAACCTGAAGAAAGGGCCAGTAGGACTTCTGGAAGAAAAGGCAAGCAGATTTCAAAATAACAAAAGAATATTCATATCTATGGGCTTCCCTGGTGGCTCAGGGAAGCCTGCAATGCCAGAGATATGGGTTTGATCTCTGGGTCAGGAAAATCCCCTGGAGAAGGGAATGACAACCCACTCCAGTATTCTTGCCTGGAGAATCCCATGGGCAGAGGAGCCACTCCTCTGTCCATGGGGTCACAGATTAACACACACACACTCATATCTGTGAAAACAAATAAAAGATTAATTGTACATCCAAGACAGGTAGCAATGTCCTTGTAGACCAGCTCATGAAAAGGGTTCTGGAATGATTTCCAAAATAAGAATTCTGTGACTTTTGAGGCTTTGAACTTCATAACACATATCATACAGACACTGGTCCACCAAAGACAAAAAAACTGTAAAGACAAAAGAATGTTAAAAAGAGACCTTAGGAAGGAGGGAAGGAGTAAGGGAGAGCTGGAAGGAGACAGTGAGAGAGAAAGAGAGAGAAAGAGGAAGAATGAGAATATGAATGTGAATAATCATAATTATAATTCATAGAAATTAGTCCTTCATTGGTCTAAAAATCTTTCTGCCATTTCCACATATCCAGCACCTTCTGGATTTCTCTAAATAAAAGTTCTATGACAATTTTGTTAAACATTTGTTAATATCTATCTTATTGTACATTGTATTATGGTTATTCTTAAACACTTCTCACTTCTATTTATCATGAGCACTTTAAAGACTTGAAGGAAAAGCAAATTTTGCTTTCTCTTTTGTAATTCATTTTTCATTAATTACAATGCTACATAGAGAGCACAGACCTAGGAAACATCCCCGAAATAAATTAATGACTATAAGTCAAAAGAAGTGTTCAAACAATTTCATCTTAATAATATTTAAAAAAATGGATTTAACAAGCATGACGTATTCAAGAGAGACCACACAGAGGAGTGGGGGAGCGGAGAGGAAGGGACAGAAGGAAAGAGGAGAAGGGACTGTAACAGGAGAAAATAAGTGGGGCAAAGTTCTGAAAGCAAAAAGTGCATGAGTCATTTAGCAGAATACAAGATATCTATAAGACTAGAGGGTAATCTGAAGGGGAGCAGAGAAGGAATTATGGGAAGTGGGCCATTTATAACAAGCCAGAGAAAAATGATGGAGTTCTTATAGGGATTTGACCCCCTTTGGGGTGTTTTTTCTTGTTTAGTCGCTAGGTCATATCTGACTCTTTTGAGACCCCATGGATGGTAGCCTGCCAGGCTCCTCTGTCCGTAGCATTTTCCAGGCAAGAATATTAGAACAAGTTGCCATTTCCTTATCCACAGGATCCTCCTGACACAGGGATTTAACCCAGGTCTCCTGCATTGTAGGCAGATTCTTTACCACTGAGTCACCAGGGAAGCCCAGTTTTGGGGTAGGATGCATTCATTTAATCAGCAATAAGGCAAATTCTACCTGTTAAAATAAAACATGCAGAATGAACATTCTAGAAGTTAGGTCTGGTCTAATGTTATTTATATTCCATTTTTATATTTATAACTAAGTACATAAATCATTATTGTCTTTTAATGTAACTGCCTTCTGAAAATCATAGCCCATCAGCAGCTGAATACCCTTTCATCAAATGAATTTGTGTAGAACCAAAACTAAATGTGACCTGCCCCAAACTTCTTAAGGGACAGGCATTCAGAACCATAAAATTAAGCAGTGGTTCAGTGGAATCACAAATAATTTGTACTTTTTTTTTTAACTGACAATTTCCAGAAATATTCCTTAATATAATGTGCTGGAAGAAGAAACTAAATGGGTCTAGAAGAATGTGTAGGGTTTGCACAGATGCCTACATGGAAAGGCATAGCACAGAGTCAATGCACGGTCACTCAGGTCAAGGGAATCCACAGGATCCCTAGGATATTCAAGCAAGTTGCCTAACCCTAATGGGCAAATTCCTTGCCTCCTCTGCCAACATTATTACTAATAAAAAAAGAAGATAAAAAGGTACCTAAGGTAAGGGTGTCTAATAAATCCTCTATCAGTATTTGTTTCTGTGTCTGTCCAAATAAGTAAAATCTGTGCATATGGCATTATGGCTCTGTGGGATAGACTATGAAACTCATTTAGTAAGAGGTCAACTCATTAAATAAATGTGAACATCCTGGAACACATAAATATCACCCATATATATATAAATGGATGTGTGTTTTTGCTCAGTCGCTCAATTGTGTCCGACTCTCTGAAACCACATAGGCTGTAACCCACCAGGCTCCTCTGTCCATGGGATTTACCAGATAAGAACACTGGAGTGGGTTGCCATTTCCTTTTCCAGGGGATCTTCCCCACGAGGGATCAAGCCCACGTCTCCTGCATCTCCTGCATTGGCAGGTAGATTCTTTACCACTGAGCCACCTGGGAAGCCTGTGTAAATGGATATATAAGTAATAAGGCAGGGACTATATATTATTAACCACATAATCTAGATGGACAGGGAGGCCTGGCGTCTGCAATTCATGGGGTCACGAAGAGTCGGACATGACTGAACAACTGAACTCAACTGAACTGAACTAATCTAGATGGTGGTTATATGAGTGTTTACTGTAATATTTTCAATTGTGCTGTATGCTTTTAAATTTTCATAATACTAAAATGTTGAGGATGAAATTATCTATAATCCTATTAGTGAAGTGAAGTCACTCAGTCGTGTCTGACTCTGTGTGACACATGGACTGTAGCCTACCAGGCTCCTCTGTCCATGGGATTTTCCATACAAAAGTACTGGAGTGGGTTGCCATTTCCTTCTCCAGGGGATCTTCCTGACTCAGGGATCAAACTCAGGTCTCCCGCATTGTAGGCAGATGCTTTTACTATCTGAGACACCAGGGAAGTCCTTATTCATTTCAGTTCAGTTCAGTTCAGTTGCTCAGTCGTATCCAACTCTTTAAGACCCCATGAACCGCAGCACACCAGGCCTCCCTGTCCATCACCAACTCCCAGAGTCCACACAAACCCATGTCCACTGAGTCGGTGATGCCATCCAACCATCTCATCCTCTCTTGTCCCCTTCTCCTCGTGCCCTCAATCTTTCCCAGCATCAGGGTCTTTCAAAATGAGTCACCTCTTCGCATCAGGTGGCCAAGGTACTGGAGTTTCAGCTTCAACATCAGTCCTTCCGGATGAGCACCCAAGACTGATCTCCTTTAGGATGGACTGGTTGGATCTCCTTGCCATCCAAGGGACTCTCAAGAGTCTTGTCCAACACCACAGTTCAAAAGCATCAATTCTTCTGTGC
Organism: Neotragus pygmaeus; assembly: GCA_006410875.1. Lineage (NCBI taxonomy): Eukaryota > Metazoa > Chordata > Mammalia > Artiodactyla > Bovidae > Neotragus > Neotragus pygmaeus. The sequence continues at coordinate 384,490 of SJYV01027655.1, forward strand.
TCAGCTTTCTTTATAGTCCAACTCTCACATCCATATGTGACCATTGGAAAAACCATAACCTTGCCTAGACAGATCTTTGTTGGCAAAGTAATGTCTCTGTTTTTTAATATGCTGTTTAGGTAGGTCATAACTTTCATTATAACCTTTAAAAAATTATATTGGATAGGAAGAAAAACGTTATGTCCCCTTCTCTTTTCTTTTCACCCTTAATTAAACCCACTGCCAATATATTCATTTGTAACTCTTAGATTCAGATTTTTCCATTTTTTAATGCATAATTTTTTCTTTTTTTACAGAAATAAAATCTTGTGGGTCCACAAATTGCTTTTTTATTTAACAATATATCATTCCATTTTTCCACACCAGTTTATAAAATTATACTTTATTCCTTTTAATAGCTAGATACAATTCTATTAACCAGTTATATACCATGGGTTATTTAACCATTTTCCTATTGATGACATCTTGATTATTTTTTTTAAATTTGCTCTTCTCATACCATACTTAGGCTTATGGTGATTTTAATACTAATTTTTTAAAAAAAAAGTCCATGAGATCCCTAGCATCTACTCAGAAGATCACAGTAAAAATCTTAAATGATTCCAGTGGCTAAGAAACATAACCTCTAAAAGAGGAGGAAAGCAAAACACACAGGATCAAAGGCATATATTTATGCCTCAACAGTTGGTAACTCCGTTACTACATAGTGTCAGCCACCAAGTAAACACTCCAGAGCCAGTAACGGTGCTCTAGACAGCAACCAGAAACAGTCCTGCATCAACCAAAAATAATCAAAAATAATGCTTATAGTATATTCCTCTTGTCTTCACTCTAACAACTTAGTTATCTGAGTCTTTAGGCCAAAGCACAGAAGAGTAGTAAATTTGGATGGAAGGCAAATCTTTTTATAAGTAGGCATGTTAATGGGAAACATGAGGTGTTAAAAACAAAGGAGGAATTCCCTGGCAGTCCTGGTTAAGACTCCACCTTTCACTGCTGAGGGAATGCATGTTCAATCCCTGGCTAGGGAACTGAAATCCTGCAAGCCAGAAGGGCAGCCAAGATAAATACAGTTTTCTTTCAAAATGTTACCATTAAATTATCAAAGGATTACAAAAAAATGCAAACAAGAGAACTAAAAAGCAAAAAGAAATATAAAATACAGTATTATTAAAGTCTGAGGCCACATAGTGTTAGAGCGTTAAAAATATTGCAATAGGTGCTGGGGACATCATTATGCATGGTAAAAAAAAATTGATGCTCAAATGATGGCTTTGATTTGTTAATTAGAAGTGTAATTTCTCAGGATACTCACTATAAGACAGCTAGCTGTGTCATATGGAATACACTTTAGAAAAACATACCATTAATATTAAAAGCTGTAAGATCATTGATCCTAGAAGACCGGTGGAAGACCTTGGGACAACCACCTCATGTGACAGGCAGAAAAACAAAAATACAAAGATAACATGACTGATCCAAGGTCAGCTTGTTGTTAAATAATCAGATCTATAATCCAGAATGTGTGTGTGTTCAGTTGCTAAGTTGTGTCCAACTCTTTGCAACCCCATGGACTGCAGCAAGGCAGGCTTCCCTGTCCTTCACTATCTTCCAGAGTTTGCTCAAACCCACTCCAGTATTCGTGTCTGGAGAATCCCCATGGACAGAGGAGCCTGGTAGGCTACTGCAATGGGGTCACAAAGAGTTGGATGTGACTGAGTGACTAAGCACACTCTCACACATGTCCACTGAGTCAGTGATGCTGAGAGGGTAACAGGCAGGAAGGCCAGGGGTCTCCAAACGGAGAACATAGCCTGCAAGTGTAAGACATTTTATCTCTCTTAAGCAGCAGGAGGAAACAAACTAGTGACATTTTTTTCCTTCTCTATACAAATTTAAAAGAAAGTTTCTCTTAAAATTCTGTGTTGCCATAATGACACCTGCTTTCACTTGAATTAACCATTGCCTTTTTCTTATGGAAATGCTTATCTTAAACTATGCTAATGTACTATGCTGTATATTGTCACCCTGCTTATTTAACTTATATGCAGAGTACATCATGAGAGACGCTGGGCTGGAAGAAACACAGGCTGGAATCAAGATTGCCGGGAGAAACATCAACAACCTCAGATATGCAGATGATACCACTCTTATGGCAGAAAGTGAAGAGGAGCTAAAAAGCTCTTGATGAAAGTGAAAGAGGAGAGTGAAAAAGTTGGCATAAAGCTCAACATTCAGAAAACGAAGATCATGGCATCCGGTCCCAACACTTCATGGGAAATAGATGGGGAAACAGTGGAAACAGTGTCAGACTTTATATTTTTGGGCNGTACACGTGTGCTATAGTGGTGCATGTCTGTGCACACACATGCCATGTGCAAATGGTGTGTGCTGTAGCCAGCAGACACGCACGCACCCACACACGGGCTCTGGGATTCTGTGGTCCAGGTCCACATCCAGCCAAGAGATGCAATCAAACCGCAGCCGAGCCAGGCCTCCCCCAGCCAGTCCTACCCGCCACTGGCCTCAAGAAACAAAGACAGTTTAGCAAGAACTCCTCAGCTAAGCGGTTTTTTTAAGACCTTCAGCCAGCAGCCGCCTGGCTGAGCTGAACGTCTCACTTTATTAGTGAGTTTGGCNTATATAACATCCAGCTAAAGACTAGCAGGGGGGTACTCTTTCTACCCCCTTCTGATGCCTATGTCAGAACCTTTCTCTATCTCCTTCATACTTTAATAAAACTTGTTGCACGAAAGCTCTGAGCGATCAAGCCTCGTCTCTGGCCCCGGAGTGAATTCTTCTCCGGGGGCCAAGAATCCCGGCGTCGTAATTCAACAACAACCTTTCAAAACGATTTAACCCGCAGGCACACATGCTCTGCCCTCAAATGCACCCATGAGTGCTACTGTGGGTACACATTCATGTAGCAAGTGTACTCACATGCACACATGCATGGCCACACGTGTGCACACATGAGTGTGGTGGCATGCATACATGTGCATTGTGACGTGGCCATGATACATGCTTGGGACTTATACATGCATGCACAAACATGCAGGGTACCCATGTGTGTATATGGNTTGGAAGGAATGATGCTGAAGCTGAAACTCCAGTACTTTGGCCACCTCATGTGAAGAGTTGACTCATTGGAAAAGACTCTGATGCTGAGAGAGATTGCGGGCAGGAGGAGAAGGGGAGGACAGAGGATGAGATGGCTGGATGGTATCACGGACTCGATGGTCGTGAGTCTGAGTGAGCTCTGAGAGATGGTGATGAACAGGGAGGCCTGGCGTGCTGCAATTCATGGGGTCGCAAAGAGTCAGACACGACTGAGCGACTGAACTGAACTGAACTGAATGTACTATGCATTTACCCCAAACTCTGTCTTCAAGTCGGTTCCACCTTTTGGGCTCAGAACCTACTTGATAAACCAATATGTTGTACTCCAATATTGTTCCTCTAATCTATGTAAATGAAACTATTTGTATGGTGCTCTGCCCTTCTTCAAGATTCAAGTTAATCCTTTTATGGCCCAAGAGGAACCATTTGGAGCCAAGATTATCCCAAAATACATCCTATGGGTGAGGGGCCTGGTGCCATTCTAAGTTTTGAGACATTCCTTTCTTTCATTAACAGACTGCTGATGACTATATAACATCCAGCTAGAGACTAGCAGGGGGGTACTCTTTCTACCCCCTTCTGATGCCTATGTCAGATGCTTTCTCTATCTCCTTCATACTTTAATAAAACTTTGTTGCACAAAAGCTCTGAGCGATCAAGCCTCGTCTCTGGCCCCGGACTGAATTCTTCTCCTCCGGGGGCCAAGAATCCTGGCGTCGTAACTCAACAACAACCTTTCAATGCTATCTAACCATCTCATCCTCTGCCACTCCCTTCTCCATTTACCTTCAATCTTTCCCAGCATCAGAGTCTTTTCCAAAGAGTCGCTCTTTGCATCAGGTGACCAAAGTAATCCAGGATAGATTGAATCTTATCCCATGTTTGTGGCTATCTTATGATTAAAAAATGGTAATTAGGACTTGAAAACTTAACTTTTCATAATGCTCCACATCCTAGAAAAAATTGAGTTTTTTCAAAGAGCTGAGGTTCTACCTTAAGAAACACTATATAATCAGAATTGTCACGGTGAATGGCCCTCAATAAGGAATCAAAGATGAGTTATAAGGTGTAGTTTTCCAAGGAAAAGAGACCTTCTAAACCTAAGAGAAAGAAAGGTATTATATGTCGGCCAGAAAGGAGTTGCATAAAAGGGAACTTATGTACAAGATGTTTATCATGGGAAAAATAAGTCATACACATAAATCAAATCTCCTTGTCAGCATGTTCTTCCAGTCACCAAACTATTGTTTGGAAGAAATCAACTTTGAGAATTTGGCCTGATTCTTTTTCTAAAGACTCATCATTGCCAAATAAACTGAAGAGGCAATGCATTTGAAAGGGCATTGCCCAAGAAGGCAGTAGTTCAGGTCTCCCTGTAACTCTGGACAAGGGCCTTGGGGTTATTTACGTGTAAAACGAATGGCTTAAACTTGATGATTTCTAAGCTTTCCTGTGGCTATGATTCATATTTCTAGTCAGGTCTTAGCAAAGGGGAAATCCAAATGTCCTGTATTATCCAATACCTATACAGATGAAGTTTCATGTATTTGCAGTAAATGCTTGTTGCAACAAAGAGTTCCTCTATTTCAAATATAAGACAGATTTTCCTAAGCCTTGCTGCTGCTGCTGCTGTTGCTGCTAAGTCACTTCAGTCGTGTCCAACTCTGTGCAACCCCATAGACGGCAGCCCACCAGGCTTCCCCGTCGCTGGGATTCTCCAAGCAAGAACACTGGAGTGGGTTGCCATTTCCTTCCTAAGCCTTACCCTATTCTTAATTGTTTCTTTTTTTAATTACCCCTCTCCTTATCTATCTTCTTATCAAGGTGACCTCGAGAAAGTTAGAAAGGGCCTTGGAAGTCAAATAATTTTATTTGGGATACTATTCAGGAAACAGAAGCCCAGAAAGGAGAGGTGACCTTCCTGAGGTCAATAGTTCACTTGTGAAATGTGAAAAAAAAAAAATCAAAATGCTTTTGATTCACAGTTCAAGCTTTTCTCTGTTGAAGCCATGCTGCCTTCCAACTCTGAAAAATTACTAAGAAACATAACCATCCCATAAAATAATATGCCATTTATATCCCAGCAAAGTGTCATTTCTAGTCAAGCAATGGTCCTATGTCAAAGGATGACAGCTACTTGGGCCCAGGAGCCATGAGCCTGCTGCCAGGGGAGCCGAAGTTGTGTTTTCGTCCCACAACTTTGTAAAGATGTATGGTGTATGCAGGAATCTTGGCCAAGCTACACCCAGGCAGTGTTGGACCAGATCCCAAGATACTCTTGGAGCTATGATGTTTTCAATGTGTTTATTTCCTAAGGACAGTGGGGTTGGCCTAACCAGACAGCTGTGAGTTCCTGAAGCCTCCCTTTAAGGGAAATGACTTCATAGTTTGAGATACCCAATTATAATAGATTTCAGCAAACCATACTTGAAAACAGTGTTATTCTCTAAGCTGTGTCCGACTCTTTGTGACCCATTGGACTGTAGCTCGCCAGCCTCCTCTGTCCATGGAATTCTCCAGGCAAGAATACTGGAGTGGGTAGTCATGCCCTTCTCCAGGGGATCCTCCTGACCTAGGGATTGAACTGGGGTTTCCTGCATTGCAGGTGTATTCTTTACCATCTGAGCCACCAGGGAAACTCAAAGCATACTTAGCTATATAGCATTTCTTTGAGGAAAAAAACAGAAGCTCAACAGGGTTGGACATTGGTAAACTCTTTTTAAGTCCTGAGGGGAAAAGATCATCTCATTTAATTGAAAAGCATTGTCCATTCTTACACGCAGTACCCGTCTGAATGACCCACTGTCAGTTTTGGTAACTCTCTTCCTATTCTTTCAAATTCAATCTGTTAATCAACTCCTGAACACTTTCTATTATTCTAACATTCCTTCTTTCAAGAACCGAGATACTATCTCAATTCTGATATTAAATCAGTTATCAATTCTGAACAGTACAACCTTCAGATTAGCAGTAAGCCAACTTAAAAAATTAAAAGAAAAGAAAATGGGGGTGGGAGCAGGAGCCTTGCACTCCTGTCATCCTTGGCTGCAAGCGGCTCTCCTTTGAAATGGCAAGAAGAAAAGGCTCTCAAAGACACTTTCTCACATGCTGCCAACTGCAGAGGGATTCTTTTGCATGGGAAGCTTGTCTGATGTGATTCAGACTTGTTTCAAGGTGTGTCTCAGTTCTTCCAAGAGGTCTGCCCTAGGCAAGACCACATTCATTAGTAATTGAAAAAGAAAAACCCAGAGCTGGCAGCCAGGGGGAGATTTTTCTACACGGAAGTGCACCTCCCACGTGTTCTGGTCACAGACACGACCGGGCTGGTAGGAGGGCCCCACAGATCCGTGCCAGGCACAGACACAAGCTTCCATTCTGACACGAAATGCTGCCAAGCGGGAGGAAACCACATCCTTCCTCATCCTGAGTCCCCTTCTTAAATCGAGTAGTTGTTCAGACGGGGGAAGCACAGTGGGGAGGGAGAGGGCGATATCACTAGATGGTGTTCATTATAACAAGGACAAACCTTTATTCCCAAGATAAAGTTTCTAAGTGAATTCAAGACAGAATCTCAAAGCCGGAAAGGCCCTCAAAAGTCATTTCAATTCAAACTTCTTTTTCCGATATTCAATTCTCCCCGTAATATCCTTGCCAAGTGGATGTGGGGGTGGTGGGTGGTGGTTAAATATCTCTAGGGATGGCGAAATCATTACCAGTTCACTTTTCATGTGACCTGAATGGTACACGCATCTCGTTATCTCAAGCAAGACTCTGATCCCCTGGAATTTCTGCCTACCTGTCCTGGTTGAGGTCTCCGGAGCCATGTCAGGAATATGACTCTCTCTTCCACAGAAACCTTTGGACATTTAACCCAGTAGTTCCAGTATCTGAAAGCATCATTTTCAAGTCTCCACAGAGCTCCCAAAGGTGGGAGACTAGGGCTTTTGGAAAGTTCTTATTCCTCTACTCATCTCTCCAAACCTCAAAGTGAGAAAAGTATACTGAGTAAATGAAAATGCCATTAAAACAGGAAGAAGTGGCATCAACTCATTAAGCCACCTTCTATGCTACCTGGACTTGAAAAGAAATTGAAAAAAAGAGAATGGAAAGCAATAAGAGGCCAGAAATGAACAGTGAACTAGCTCACCTAAGCTGGATATCTAGGAAATTGTCAGACTGATCAATATAGCAATTAAACATCATTTACAAGATGCTCATGTGTGCGTAAGCAATGTGATGAGATCCCAGGATAGAGGGGACACTGCATCACAGTGGGACAAAGCATCTGGCTTCAGCATGGGCTTTGGAATCCCAGAGACCAGGCCTCTAATTCCCAACGGCTGTATAAGATTCTTAGCCAAGCTGAGTCTCCTTATCTGTGGGAGGGGTCAGTGAGACATCTCATGGCATTAGAGGTATGAGGAACATGTGAGATAATTTTATAAGGCACCCAACACATAGTAAGCATTCCAATTCCTTAGCTATAATTATTTTTTCTCATTACTAGGAGTCTAGCTTTCAATTCTCCTAAATGTTCCCCTATATACTGTAGCAAATCCAGGAAGCAGAAAACCCACCTGTTGGGTAGAAAGAAATGAGGGCAATGCTCATGTGGGAGAACCAAAGCAGGAGAAGCTGTATATTAGAGCAGAAAGTACACTGGACTAGAACTTGGAAGGCCAGGTATAGACAGATTTGACCGACTCTAAACCAGGGATATCCTTTTCCAGCCTATTTGCAAAGCCAGAGGTTTAGTCTCTCTAATTCTACAATTCAGTTTTCTCAGAGAACTCCTGCAAGTATTCCTTGAAGCTTGATTTCTATACACCTCTTCCTGCTCCCTTGTGCCATGCATTAATAACAGCAACAACCCTAGATGACTTGAAGTATAGGACCTGAAGTTGTCATCCTAACTTGCTATGCCATAGGGACCCCTCGAGGAGAACAAACCCCGGCAGAGGTGCACTGAATGGAGGTTATAGCTTGTGTATGCACTTGCTGTTCACTGTTGAAATCGCAGTCATACAGGACTGAGTGTAAGTTGTGTTTTAAATGTCAAGGTAAGTGACTGAGTTCTGCTGTGTTTTGACAAGTAAAAAGCCAGGAGATATGATTGTTAAACATGCAGGAATATGTGCTTGGAACCACTGTTAGGGAAGATTTATGGAATGGCCTAATTCAGATTGTGTGCATCTCCTCAGGATGCTAAGGTACCTGCTCAGGTATATTTTTGTAAAGGAGGCTTTCCTTTTTGCCCTATGTTTGGTGCTCTGTGCTTTGAGGGGAAGACAGTAAAAATCCTGCAGGAAGGTGGGGTGTCAGACAGCTGGAACTGTAACACCTGGGTTACAAGGAGCCTGCTCTCCAGATGGAAACAGACCTTGAAGGCAATGAAGTGCAAAAACTATGGACAGATTTAGAACAGAGACAGAGTCAAACCAGAGATGTGTCCCAAGAAGATTAGCAGGCAGTGGTGCACAGAGTGAAATGAAAGGATGAGCGACAGAAAGGTGTCCATTGAATCTATGGAACTGCAGTGAGTGTTCTTGAAGCATCAAGGGCTAAGAGGTCACTCGATGGTCATCGCCACCTCTGAGCTTCGGTTTTCTCACTTATACTAATTCAGACCAAATTGACCTTGCAGAGTTGTTGTCAAATCAAGTGAGATAATGGACATGTAAGTGGTTTGCAAATTGTTAGGCACTGGACCGACATATGGGAACACTCCTATTACCACTCAGTAAAACCGAAAAGCATTATTTTACTAAGTGAAAATAAATAAATTATAGCATCTTACTCTCAAAATGATACTGATGCAGCTGCATAAGCTGATTTCATTTCCAACTACACACACACGTTCTCTTGTTCTTCACACACCACAGCAGAAGCATTAGAGAGTTTTAAAGGACAGTTATCTTGTATGCCACAAGGACATTATAGTTGACAATATTAGCCATAGATCAAACCAGCTTGGCTTGCAATGTACACAAAGACTTTTTATTCTCAGGAGGTCCTGAGCAACCTCTTATAATGACTCTGAGTCACCTCCTTCGGTGAGAACAGAAGAGAGCTCTGGAAGTGTAAATTTTCTTGCTTGGATTATAATAGAACAGTCATTCATTGTACCACCTATTCCCTTTCTAAGGTCCAATGCTTTGACACTAATTGCCAGACCAATCTAAAACATAGGTCTGATTATTTCCCTCTCTTGCTCAAGAATATTCAGTGCTTCTCCTGCCTCATAGGATTAAACACAAATTCCTCAACTGAGTATGTAAAGTCCTCAAAACATAGCCTCTACTCACCTTTTTAAGTCCGCTCTCCAGTGACCGCAATGCACATGTAACCATCTCCTGGTCAGACTGGCTTCTGACCAGTAAGGCACCCGAGTCCCTCCTTTGCTTTATGTTTTCATCATGTTTCCTTTATCTGTAGTATCATTTGTGGTTTTTAATTTCATAAGATAAGTTCAACTGGAATTAAGTTTTCCAGAATCATCTTCTCTGTATGGTTGTGAGTTCAGTTCAGTTCAGTTCAGTCGCTCAGTCGTGTCCGACTCTTTGTGGCCAAAAGGAAATGTGCGTGGGATTTGCAGGGGAGAAATAAAGCAGCAGAAGTTGCTTTGGGAGGATCTGTCTAGGTACCTGGGTACTACTGTGTCCAACATACGTTACTGCTGATCTGGTGGCTCACCTCCTAGGTGGGCGCTGCAGATAGGTCCACTGCTCCCTCGGCTCCTGCCAGATCCCTCCTTCAATTTCTTCCTGCCCAAGGCCAGGTATTTACGAAGCTCCATGGAGAAGAGCATCAGGTCCATTTGCAGGACGTTCACATAATATAGTTAGATATGCAGCAAGATAGTTAGGGGGAGAAGTGTAGTTTTTGCCGCAGGCTCCAGGTGGCTTTTTTCCATTTCACAGCATTTCTTCCTGACTGCCTGCCTATCATAGGCAGAGGCAACAGATTTCTTTACTGGTTCCTTCTCAGCGTTCCTAGTGACCCCCCCCCCNTCTCTCCAAACCTCAAAGTGAGAAAAGTATACTGAGTAAATGAAAATGCCATTAAAACAGGAAGAAGTGGCATCAACTCATTAAGCCACCTTCTATGCTACCTGGACTTGAAAAGAAATTGAAAAAAAGAGAATGGAAAGCAATAAGAGGCCAGAAATGAACAGTGAACTAGCTCACCTAAGCTGGATATCTAGGAAATTGTCAGACTGATCAATATAGCAATTAAACATCATTTACAAGATGCTCATGCGTGCGTAAGCAATGTGATGAGATCCCAGGATAGAGGGGACACTGCATCACAGTGGGACAAAGCATCTGGCTTCAGCATGGGCTTTGGAATCCCAGAGACCAGGCCTCTAATTCCCAACGGCTGTATAAGATTCTTAGCCAAGCTGAGTCTCCTTATCTGTGGGAGGGGTCAGTGAGACATCTCATGGCATTAGAGGTATGAGGAACATGTGAGATAATTTTATAAGGCACCCAACACATAGTAAGCATTCCAATTCCTTAGCTATAATTATTTTTTCTCATTACTAGGAGTCTAGCTTTCAATTCTCCTAAATGTTCCCCTATATACTGTAGCAAATCCAGGAAGCAGAAAACCCACCTGTTGGGTAGAAAGAAATGAGGGCAATGCTCATGTGGGAGAACCAAAGCAGGAGAAGCTGTATATTAGAGCAGAAAGTACACTGGACTAGAACTTGGAAGGCCAGGTATAGACAGATTTGACCGACTCTAAACCAGGGATATCCTTTTCCAGCCTATTTGCAAAGCCAGAGGTTTAGTCTCTCTAATTCTACAATTCAGTTTTCTCAGAGAACTCCTGCAAGTATTCCTTGAAGCTTGATTTCTATACACCTCTTCCTGCTCCCTTGTGCCATGCATTAATAACAGCAACAACCCTAGATGACTTGAAGTATAGGACCTGAAGTTGTCATCCTAACTTGCTATGCCATAGGGACCCCTCGAGGAGAACAAACCCCGGCAGAGGTGCACTGAATGGAGGTTATAGCTTGTGTATGCACTTGCTGTTCACTGTTGAAATCGCAGTCATACAGGACTGAGTGTAAGTGTGTGTTTTAAATGTCAAGGTAAGTGACTGAGTTCTGCTGTGTTTTGACAAGTAAAAAGCCAGGAGATATGATTGTTAAACATGCAGGAATATGTGCTTGGAACCACTGTTAGGGAAGATTTATGGAATGGCCTAATTCAGATTGTGTGCATCTCCTCAGGATGCTAAGGTACCTGCTCAGGTATATTTTTGTAAAGGAGGCTTTCCTTTTTGCCCTATGTTTGGTGCTCTGTGCTTTGAGGGGAAGACAGTAAAAATCCTGCAGGAAGGTGGGGTGTCAGACAGCTGGAACTGTAACACCTGGGTTACAAGGAGCCTGCTCTCCAGATGGAAACAGACCTTGAAGGCAATGAAGTGCAAAAACTATGGACAGATTTAGAACAGAGACAGAGTCAAACCAGAGATGTGTCCCAAGAAGATTAGCAGGCAGTGGTGCACAGAGTGAAATGAAAGGATGAGCGACAGAAAGGTGTCCATTGAATCTATGGAACTGCAGTGAGTGTTCTTGAAGCATCAAGGGCTAAGAGGTCACTCGATGGTCATCGCCACCTCTGAGCTTCGGTTTTCTCACTTATACTAATTCAGACCAAATTGACCTTGCAGAGTTGTTGTCAAATCAAGTGAGATAATGGACATGTAAGTGGTTTGCAAATTGTTAGGCACTGGACCGACATATGGGAACACTCCTATTACCACTCAGTAAAACCGAAAAGCATTATTTTACTAAGTGAAAATAAATAAATTATAGCATCTTACTCTCAAAATGATACTGATGCAGCTGCATAAGCTGATTTCATTTCCAACTACACACACACGTTCTCTTGTTCTTCACACACCACAGCAGAAGCATTAGAGAGTTTTAAAGGACAGTTATCTTGTATGCCACAAGGACATTATAGTTGACAATATTAGCCATAGATCAAACCAGCTTGGCTTGCAATGTACACAAAGACTTTTTATTCTCAGGAGGTCCTGAGCAACCTCTTATAATGACTCTGAGTCACCTCCTTCGGTGAGAACAGAAGAGAGCTCTGGAAGTGTAAATTTTCTTGCTTGGATTATAATAGAACAGTCATTCATTGTACCACCTATTCCCTTTCTAAGGTCCAATGCTTTGACACTAATTGCCAGACCAATCTAAAACATAGGTCTGATTATTTCCCTCTCTTGCTCAAGAATATTCAGTGCTTCTCCTGCCTCATAGGATTAAACACAAATTCCTCAACTGAGTATGTAAAGTCCTCAAAACATAGCCTCTACTCACCTTTTTAAGTCCGCTCTCCAGTGACCGCAATGCACATGTAACCATCTCCTGGTCAGACTGGCTTCTGACCAGTAAGGCACCCGAGTCCCTCCTTTGCTTTATGTTTTCATCATGTTTCCTTTATCTGTAGTATCATTTGTGGTTTTTAATTTCATAAGATAAGTTCAACTGGAATTAAGTTTTCCAGAATCATCTTCTCTGTATGGTTGTGAGTTCAGTTCAGTTCAGTTCAGTCGCTCAGTCGTGTCCGACTCTTTGTGGCCAAAAGGAAATGTGCGTGGGATTTGCAGGGGAGAAATAAAGCAGCAGAAGTTGCTTTGGGAGGATCTGTCTAGGTACCTGGGTACTACTGTGTCCAACATACGTTACTGCTGATCTGGTGGCTCACCTCCTAGGTGGGCGCTGCAGATAGGTCCACTGCTCCCTCGGCTCCTGCCAGATCCCTCCTTCAATTTCTTCCTGCCCAAGGCCAGGTATTTACGAAGCTCCATGGAGAAGAGCATCAGGTCCATTTGTAGGACGTTCACATAATATAGTTAGATACGCAGCAAGATAGTTAGGGGGAGAAGTGTAGTTTTTGCCGCAGGCTCCAGGTGGCTTTTTTCCATTTCACAGCATTTCTTCCTGACTGCCTGCCTATCATAGGCAGAGGCAACAGATTTCTTTACTGGTTCCTTCTCAGCGTTCCTAGTGACCCCCCCCCCAACCATCTTCTTTGGGGCCTTTCTTTGCCCTGCTTCTCCCACCATATCATTTCTGCTTCCCTGGTCCATCCCTAACGCATACGTCATTTGTCATTTCTCCTCACCAATCTCTCTGTGTCCAAAACCTGCCTGTCCATCACTTCAAGATTCACTTCAAATACCACTCACTTCTCATAAATCCCTTCCTGAGTGACACAGCTGCTTCTTCCTTGAAAACATCAAAATAGTTTGCCACATATCTTTTAAAAGTTACATTATAGACTCTTAGGCTAAACTATTAATATTATCAATACAACCTCTGGTGCATCTTTCTTTCATAATGATCTATAAATTCTTATTCTTCTGGAGTTGTGCTTATGTAGTTGCAATTGAATCTCCAAATCTCATCAGGGTTTTAACTACAGAGGATCTCAAAAACTCCTTGGTATTCAAAAGAGTAAATTAATTCTCCATACCACCAATCCCTTTTTAATAACATGGGCAAGGAAGAACTAATGCTACTGTGTATGCCATTCTCTCACTTATATGGAGATTATTTCTAAGCTACCTTACCTTTCCATTCTTTTCCCTTAAAGAAGAGCCTCTCCAGTCTGAACCCAACACTATTTATTCTTATGTTATACATGGTTCTAGTAAAACTCATTAGTTGGCTCCCTAACCTATAGAAAAACAGGAAGAGCTAACTGTACAGAGCATAGAGAGATAACTGGTAAAGTAAAACATGTTAAAAGCAAGAAATAATAGCAGACAATGAAAGAGAAAATGTATGAAAATCAGATTACACAAACTTAAAGGATACCAGTTGAAGGCCATTTAGTATACAAGTAAATGATTTCCCCTCATTAAATTCTAAAGGAAGTACAGTCCATCCAATAAACTGTCCTGAATCACCAATATTAAGTAATGTTACATATTTTAGAATAATCTTCTTTTGAAATTACTTTTAAAACAAAACATGTAAAAGCTACTGAGATTTCATCATTTAAAAATCCCATAGTAGCACCCATTCTTAGAAAAAAAAGGACTTTTGGTTTTGATTTTGTCATGCATTTATTCAACAAATGTGTAATGAGTGTCAACTATGATTCAGGTACTCTTCTCTAGTGTTTGTGTACCTTTGCTCCAAGGAAATCATCAGATTTGGGAGAAGTGGGACCATAAAAAATCACACCTTTTAAAATATCTCATAAAGAAAGCAGAAAAGGAAGTCGTTATAAATCAGCACCACATTGGTTTTCTACCAAGAAGCAAGTAAAGGCAGCCAACAAAATACGATGGAGTTCATTGTTGCCCGCTTCTTCCAGGGCGAAATAAACTGTCAACTAGAATGAAGCTTCTTGCCTTCCCCCACAACCGTTGCCTCATTTCTCTGCCAAACACCTCTTCACTGCAGGGAAGGTCCCAGGAGACTCCAGAGGTGTTACAACCCTGCTCAGTTTGCCTTGGAAGAAAAATGTGGCAAAAAACATTAGCAAGAAATATTTGGTTTTTGTCATCACAGCTCCCCATACACACAAGGAGGCAACTGTGGCATTTTAAGATGTTTTCCCGGAGTTCACAACTCAAATTTAAAACTCACCTGCCTTTGAGAAAGGATTGAGTGAGATCATGGAAATAAAGCACTCAGCACAGCTCCTGGCACACAAGCATTGGATCAATATTCGTGATAATGATTAGCAAGAGGTCCTAAAAGCCTGGCAAGTTGTATAAATTAGCCTCATTAAGTGTTATTTAGGGCAAAAATTTGAGTCTTTGGCTGTTTTTCCTTAGTCACGCAGAATGCTCTGGGGCCATCACTGGAAGATAAAATAATTTTACATCACGCCAGGTTTGGCTGGAGATGGGCAGGATTAGAAATGCTGCCTGTGGGGATGTTTAGAGGATAGAATCAAGGCAGATCTACAGAACCTTTACCCCATCTTGTTCCCATGACTGGCCCTTCTACCTACTGACATGTCCTGCTGAGGGCAAGGTACCAGAATGGGTCCTGGAAGAAAATGATGCACTGATTATATGATTGGATTTAGGGCTTTGATTTTTAAAGGACGTTAATAAAACTAGTGTAACTGAAAAACTAAATGGTATGTGTAAGCATGTTTGGAGAAGTTGTTTTAGTTCAAAAAATAATAAAAGTAGCTTAAGGGAACTAAGTACTAATTATGTTGCCGGTACTCTGCTAAACACTTTATAAAAGTATTTAATTCTAAAAAAGTTCTACATCCTTATGCCAATAGCACGGAAACAGGGTTAGAGATATGAAGTAATTTTACCATATCTCAGAGGGATTAAGTACATTATCCTCCCCAGTTGTTGCAGTCTAAAACCCACATGTTTATTACTCTATGCTAATAAAATAATACAATTTAAAAGGTCACACATTTGTTCACTGATTCAATACATTTATTGAACTATTCCTTCATAGGAAGCACCGTGAAATGGAACACACAGAGATAAATAAACTATTGAGGGTCACTTCTTACAATCAAGGGCAAGCAATATGGAACAATGGTTAAGTTGCCCAAGCTCAAACTTGACTCTACAGTTGACTAACTGTGACCTTGGGCTCAGTTTTCTCTTCCGTAAAATGGTGATTATAACAGCACCTACCTCTTAAACTTATTCTAAGGCTTTGATAAGTTAATACTTGCAAAGTTTACATTATCAGGAGGCATGTATGAGGCTACCTATGCATGTGTCAGTAAAGACTTCATGGAGAAGTTCTACTTTTTGAGAGAAGAGTTAGGTGCCATTTAGACTTTTAGACCAGCAAAAAGAAATTGATCTCAGGTAGAATTACATTTGCCTTTTACATGCTCACCCTTTAGGAGAGCAGATTTCAGAAAATGGTACCTAAAATCTCATAAAGAAAGAGCTCTAGGTCCAATGTCTTGGGGGACTGATTACATGAAACACCTACACAAGAACTGTAAAATTTCCAGCTGAATTGAATTGAGCAACAGTGCATACATATCGATTGATTACTTAGTGTATTTGGAAAAAATAATGATACTGTTTGAGAAAAAGAAAAGGAAACTGGTTTTGCCTATTTAACCTGCTTCTTTTGTTGTTTTGCTGGACATTACAATGGGAAAGAAAGGCTATGAATGACTTATCAATGGAACTAAATTGTATCCTCGTTTGTTCTAGGAACGTACATGAGATCAGAACGATTAGAAATTAATTCTTCCATTTTCCTTCACTCTCTGTTTGAGGCTTTAAATATGTCAAACCTGGTCATCATTCTACTTTAGCCCTTTCGTAACTTCCTGGTGCATTTGGCATACAATCCAAACCCCTTACCTCGGCTTCGAAGGCCACTCTGATCTAGTCCCTGCTTATCTTAGGACCTCATTCCCCAGTCCTTTTCCTCTCACCAGGCCCCTGCCACTTCAACCATGACCAGAATGAGCCTGGCTCCTTCTCAGTCTTTTTTCTAGCTCAAACATCACTTTCTCAGAGATGTTACCCCTGACTACTCTACTTAAAACTGCCCCTCCCCAATACCTCCAACATTGTTGTTGTTGTCTTTATTTTCCTTTCAGCCCTTCTTTCCCCTTATTTCTTATCCTGAAATTATTTGTATTTTTTTCGGTTTACTTATTTGTCATCTGTTTATGTGTATACATATATATATATATATATACACACACACACACATATACATATACAGATATATTTTTCCTTTGATATCTTTCTCAAACTATTCATAGTAACGCTAACATCAAGGAATCACCTCAATCACATCTGCTTTCCAAGGCAATTTTGGATAATTTCTAAATGTATGTATAACACATACATATGTGCAAAATATGCAAAATATATGCATATATTTTGCACACATAAATTTAATTTCAATATTCTAAATATATAGTCGATATCCTAATATACATGTACACATACATAGGCATATATGTATGTGTATAAGTGTATGTTTATATAATAAATTGGTTATTTCATTATTTTATATTCATTTTGTTGTTGTCGTTCAGTCACTCAGTCATAGCCGACTCTTTATGACCACATGGACTGTAATCTGCTAGACTTCTCTGTCCAAGGAGCTTTTCAGGCAAGAATACTGGAGTGGGTTGCCATTTCCTTCTCCAAGTGTCCTTCTTGATCCAGGGATTGAACTTGAGTTTGTAATTCATGGACTTCCCTGGTGGCTCAAAGGTTAAAGCGTCTGCCTCCAATGTGGGAGACACGGGTTCGATCCCTGTGTTGGGAAGATCCCCTGGAGAAGGAAATGGTAACCCACTCCAGTATTCTTTCCTGAAGAATCCCATGGACGAAGAAGCCTGGTATGCTACAGTCCACGGGGTCGCAAAGAGTCAGACACGACTGAGCGACTTCACTTCACTTCACTTTGTAATTCATTTACTTATCCATTTCCATCTATTTCTTTTTACTCTATGTGGATAAATAATACTAACATCTTTACATTTATTCATTCATCATTTACTCATGATGCTATTTACTTCATTTAGGCAGATGCTATTTGCTAAGTACCCAGGATACAGCAGTGAGAAAAATAAAAGTCCCTGCCCTTGTGGATTTTACTCTAGTGGAAGTAAACTAATCACTAAACAATAGACAATATATTAAATAGCATGTGGAAGCCAATAAGGTGATAACTATTATGGTCTAAAGAAAAAGTTGAGCAGGGTAAGTAAGGAATGCCAGGAGTGTGGGAAGGAAGCAGGATGAGGGGCAATTTTATAATGATATAAAAGCAGTCAATGAACTTCCCTGATGGTCTAGTGGCTAGGACTCCCAATACATAGGGCCGGGGTTCAATCCCTAATCAGGGAACTAGATCCCACACGACACAACTATGAGTTTGAGTGCTGCAACTAAGGCCCAGGGCAGTCAAATAAATAAATAAGATAAAGATTTTAAAAATAAAAAATAAAACAGTCAAAATATCCTTCACTGACCAGATACTGAGCAAAGGCTTCAAGAAGAGGAAGGAGCTAGCCATGTAGTTATCTGGGACCCTGAGTCAGAGAGGAAACAGAACGGAAATCATAGGAGGCCTTGCAAGGTATCTTAAAGACTGGCTTATACACTAAGAAAAATAAAGTGTGATTACTTGTGCTGGTCCATCTTATGGGTACTTTTTAGATATTAACTTATTTAGTTTTCACAACAACCCAATGAGTAATCTGCTTTGTTTATCTCATTTTATATGGAGAAGTTATATAACTTGTCCTGTATTACATAGATAGAGCCAGAATTTGAACCTATGTAAAATGATTGTGGACTCTACACTGCTTCTCAGTATAGAAAATCTTAATCTAGCAATCCCCAGACTTCAGTACAGAGGCCCTAGGTACCTGCTACTTTAACAAACTATCCAGATGATTCAGATGTAGATGGTCCACGCTCCACAATTTATCACTGGTTTAATTCCTCCTCCATCTGAAAACTTTCTAAATGTTTTAAAGTAAATTATCACATTTATTTCCTGGTGTTTACCAGGCATTTATCTCCAGTGATGGCCAAACTGGGAAAGATTTTCTCAGACCGGCTGAAGTGCCTACTTGGTATATTCCCACTTTTTATCCGGTTTTATCTGTTGTGGTTGTTATTGTTGTTCAGTTGCTCAGTTGTGTCTGACTCTTTGTGAGCCCATGGATTGCAGCACACCAGGCTTTCCTATCCTTCACTGTCTCCCGGAGTTTGCTCAAACTCATGTCCATTGAGTCAGTAATGCCATCCAACCATCTCGTCCTCTGTTGTCCCCTTCTCCTCCTACCTTAATCTTCCCTAGCATCAGGGTCTTTTCCAATAAGTGAGCTCTTCGCATCATGTGGCCAAAGTATTGGAGCTTCAGCTTCAGCATGGTTTTATTCGAGTTTCATCAAAGGGGAGAGGCTGGGACTTCCCTTGTGATCCATTGGTTAAGACTTCACTTTCCAACCCAGGGTGTGCAGCTTTGATCCCAGGTATGGGAACTAAAAATCTCACATGTCTCCAGGCCAAAAAATCAAAACACAAAACAGAAACAATATTGTAGCAAATTCAATACAGACTTTTAAAAAAGATGGGGGAAAGGCTTTGTAGTAACAGTAGTGCTGAGTTAAGAGGGAGAAATAGATAAAGAAAGCCTTTTAGGAGCCAGATATTAAGAGCCATGGACTTAATATATTTAATCTTACTTTAACCTCTATAAGTAAGTATATATATATGTGTAGATATAAATATAGATGTCTGTCTAACCAGGAGATGGCTAGAACAGACTTTTTTACCATTTCACAAATGACAAAACTAAGTCTGGGCAGGCTAAACAATCAGTATTTAGGATTCAAATCCAACTCTGACTTCAAAGCCAGCCAGCTTTTCATTACTTACTTTATCCATTCAGAGCCCAATCCTGTCATTGTCTTACACTAAAAGTGCTCTTTAGTATGTATTACACTCACAAGTGTCCACCATTTCTATAAGCTGAATGAAATCCTATATCTATTTCAGTGACAGCCAAGCTTCTTCAATGGGCACTAAATTAGCTCAAAAGAAGAAAGCAGAAAATATGCACTCATAATATGACAATCCAAATGCAAGCTACATATTTTATTCCTTTATTTCTTTGTAGAAGATTAAGGTGGTTAAGAGGGACTTCCCTGTGGTTCAGATAGTAAAGAATCTGCCTGCAATGCAGGAGACCAGGGTTTGATCCCTAGATTGGGAAGATCCTCTGTAGAAGGGAATGGCTACCCCCTCCAGTATTTTTGTCTGGAGAATCCCATGGACAGAGAAGTCTGGCAGGCTAGTTCATGGGGTCACCAAGAGTCAGACACAGCTAAGCAACTAACATGTACTATTATGGTGATTAATGGTGCTACAGAGCTTCCTTTAGGAAGAGCTTCCTTCCTTTATATATATTATATGTATATATAAAATCTCTTTTCATTTACCAAACAATAAATGTCAATATGCCTAATCCAAGTGTCTATTTACTCCTCCCACCGCAAAACCTGGATCCAGAAGGGGAAAACAGTTGCAGGTTGTGAGAATGTGGCAAAGTCACATCCATAAGGACACAGAAGGTGTCTATGGATCTGCCTCCTAGTCCTGTGCTCACTTGTGATTCTCATTGAGGTAAAGAAGGCTGCCAGGTTATCTGGATTTTATGACATTCCTCGTGCCATGACATATGTGTGGATGCCTCCATGGAACTAAGAGTACAGTTCTACTCTTAGCTTCCCATGGTGCCTCTAAGTCAACACTCTACAGGCACAGACTCATAGGACACCATGCCTTGGAGAGCACCTCATCCAGCTTCCTCATTCTAGAGGTGAGAAAAAGGACTCTCAGAGAAGGAAAAGCCACTGACCAGCACCAGGGTTGGTGGACTGAATGATCAAGGGGGAAACAACACAACCTTGGAGTTAGAAAGCTAGAGTCCAAGTCCCAGCTCCACTCTTCACTGGCTGTGTGACCTCCGCAAATATTCAGCCTCTCAAACTGAGGATGTTAAATGATGCTGAAAACATTTACTTTGGTTACATCAGATTATTGTTAAGAAAAAAAAAATTGTCTGCATTGTATATAATAAGATTTTGAGGGCTTAAAATTCTATAAAAACCAAAAACTGTTAATTTCAATCTAGGCCTTCTAGTTTCTAATACAGAATAAATTTGGGCATGCAGGTGAATATCACTGCAGTTGTTAATTCTAATAAAGGTTAAAATTCCTACATACCATGATCTTAACAAATGTTTTGGCATCTGACTGACACCGACCAAAAACTAGATGAAATGTGTTTTTTGTCCCTTTCACAGATGATAAGAATAAAGTAGAGACAGACCACATAAGTTGTTCAAGGTCAAACCCAGGGAAGATGGTCTGATGGTAAAGCCCACAATCTTATACAACCATAATTTTAGGTCACCATAACATCTAACCATAACTGGCTTAAAGAAGGGACTGTGTTATCTATGAAAAGAACATTTTCAGCTATCAAAGTTTATAAAATGACTGGTTCTCTTTTCTGTTGCTTTTAGCATTGATTGGGAAAAGAAGAAGCCTGTGTAATCATAAGGGCTTACATACTGGACAGGAAAAAACCACAGGCATCTCCTACATATAAACTAGTCATAAAAGGTCATCCAATTATATCAAGTAAGAGCTGGACTTTTTCACTCCTCTTGGAAATCAAGATCAAAGTTCACTGCAGCTGCCCACTTCCCTGGAAACTTTCTACTTTCTTGCAGGTAATTCATTTATGCCACTTGACACTGGCCTTGCTGTCAATATATGTAAGCATGAACTTCAGTGTCATCTTTCACTGTGTTTGCAGCAAAATGCCCTGTATTATAGGGATTAAAATGTCTTTTTCCATGATTTAGCCAGTGATATTCAACCTTATTAAAATTTGTGACTCCTCATCCTTTGTGTGATTTTGTGACTACAAAATTTAAAAAATAATAATAAAGTTACTTTATTAGTTTGTAGAGACAGGTGTTGCAACAATGAATATGATAAAGTATGGGCTTCCCTGGTGTGGCTCAGCAGTAAAGACTCTGCCTGCAATGCAGGAGACGGGGGAGACACAGGTTCAATCCCTGGGTTGGGCAGAACCCCTGGAGGAGGAAATGGCAACCCATTCCAGTATTCTTGCCTGGGAATCCTATGGGCAGAGGACCCTGGCAGGCTACAGTCCATGGGGTCTCAAAGAGTTGGACATGATTGAGTGACTGACCACATGCGATAAAGTATGAAAAAACTAGAAAGCCAGTGCTACAGTACATGGCATAACAGGAACCCATCATTCTTTAAAATCTGCACATTTTGAGTACAGGACCTTGCACTAGGTATGGAGCAGGGTAACATGTCCTCAGTTGTTTAGGTATTCATCAGGGACTTATACAAGAATACTAAGGGACAAATTACTGGCCAACAGTAATAAAAATATATTCTTTAAAAAAAACTTATAATTATCATAGAGACAGAAAGAATATGTTACAAGCATTTTAAAGGATCTCCAAAACTTGGAAAAAAATCAAGAAAAATTTGAGTAGCAGGTTTGGAAAGAAAAGTAGGAGAAAGGAGATAGTAGTTTAAGGTGGTGTGGTATGAGCATACAGGAGGAGACATTGATAAATCTAGCTATGTGAGTCCTCAGGTCTTATGGTATAGTATCTAATAAACACTGGAGAGTTGACCGAAAAGCCAACACAGGGTCTAATCCTCACTAATTGGATAACTGTGGGCAATTCTCTAAGTTTCTCAGAGCCTCAGTTCTTTCATCTGTAAAAGCCAGACAATAATATAGATCTGAGAGTTATTTTATGCTTAAATGAAATGACAGAAGTACATGCACTGATGAATGCTGATTTCCTTCGCCCTCCTCTGTTTAACCAGAAAATAGGTTTCTTGGCATAAAACAATCAGGGCATTTTCTCTTCATTTCCCTTTCAATCTTTAGCCTTGAATTTTACAAAGAGATGTGGTGATAGAATTTCAGAGTTGAAAGGAATCTTAGAGAAAAATAACAATGCATTGCAGCAGAAGAGCCTTAAAGATTCACTAGACCAGCTCATTCACACTTTAGGCCCAAAGGTAATGCGGCTTCCCCCAGCACAAGCAAGATAATACCAGGATCAGAAGATGGAATGGGGAGGGGTGGGTTATGGGTCCCAATGCAGGTCCTCAGTTCTAGTTCAGAGGCTGCAGAATTTCAGGTCTTTCCTAGCTCTAAAGTGAAAGGCAAAGATATGTCTCAGCAGTGGTGCCTGCTTTGTGCTACATGACAATGTCCTGCTATGTAACCTCTCTGAGTCTCAGTTGTCTCAAAAGTACACAGGATGACTATAAAGACTGACTGATATGATGCTGGTAAACCACTTAGTACAAGCCATATGCTGCTGCTGCTGCTAAGTCACTTTCAGTCGTGTCCGACTCTGTGTGACCCCATAGACGGCAGCCCACCAGGCTACCCCGTCCCTGGGATTCTCCAGGCAAGAACACTGGAGTGGGTTGCAATTTCCTTCTCCAATGCGTGAAAGTGAAAAGAGAAAGTGAAGTTGCTCAGTCATGTCCAACCCTCATGGGGATCACTAAAAACAGATCACTGAATGATTTAATCAAAAATCATTAAATTTTGATTTTCACAACTGAACAAATTAATAAATTAAAAGAACTGATGGCAGAAGAAAGAATTAATGTATAGTAAATACCTCTCATGAATGAGGTGCTGAGACAGACTCAAGCTTCTAGGTAGTTGCCAGTGTTCCTGTTTACTAGCTGAGGAGACTGAGGCACACCTCAGCACAATATCTTGCCTCAGGAACCTTCCAGACGCTAAGACTCCACACTGCCACAGCTGCTAGAGCTAGTCAGAACATGGTCAGACCAGAAGGAGGTCCCCTAACAACCTTGCCAATGTAAGCCATGCATGCTCACTTTCAATAGAAAAAAAGGAAATGAGTAGCTAACCTGATTTAATCCCCCCAAATACCAGATACTAAATGTTCTGTAACCTTCCTGTTCTTTGGGGTTTCTATTTCTCCCACAGAACAATTTCCAAAATGGGTAGAGAGCACAGTAGGTGGCTCTCTTTAATATTTCACAGGCAAGGCAATAGTGACTCACCAGAGCCTACATCTGTGTCACCAGCAAAAGCCTGACAAAGTTGAGCAACAAATGAAAACTGTGTGTATGTCAGAGATAACCTTAAGCTTTTTCTTCTGCTTCTTTCTCTGATTTTCTCCAGCTCCCCTCTGCTTTTCTAACCATGCCAGGTAAGATGACGCTGACTGCCTACCTTTTGGCAAAAGCAAACATGTGCCTCCAGATGCCAAAAGCAAGAAGCACAATGTTTCTCCCCTAAATGTATTTGCCAGCCGGTCTGCTTGCTGCAAAGCAAAGAAACCTGAAGGCCTGTGGGGGGGGGGGGTCTCAACAGATAAATGGCCCCACTGTCTGGGCCAGAGATAGATCTGTTCATTTTCCTACATAAGCCTGCAGCCATCAGTTTCCACCAGTTAGACTGAAACCCCAGACCAGTGATCAGCATCGTCAGCCGGCAGTGGTCTTTCCTATAAATGCTGCCTCTGCACACTGTTCACTATATTCCACCCTTTCCATCCTTGGAATTGGACAAAAGAAGAGAAAAATGCAGTGGTCACTCATGGCATTTGTTCCTCAATCTTAAGACCCTGAGTGTTAGCACAAGGATGGCAGAAAGAAGAAACCACCCAGAACAGGAAGAAAGCCGTGACATAACTCTGCACTGTATGTCTGCGTGGTACTCCTCTGCCTGGGAACTGAAGGTGTACTACATCAAACATCACGTGAGCAGACAGGCTGCCCTCGAGATTCATCACTCTGAAACTTCTTCTCCTGACAGCTGCCCCACCAACCTCTACAGAGCATAGTTCTCTCAGAAAAGAACTGTCCTCTTCAGGACAAAATGGATACCCTGAAATCAGCAAATAAGTAAGGTCACCCTAACAACTGAAGTAAATGGCTAATGATGTCTTTGGAGAGATGACAGGAAGAGATGGGAAAGGCTTTCCACTAGAAGTCAAAAGATGTGAACTGTATTTCTAAGGCTGAAATTTACTAACCACTTGACCCTTGACAACTTCTCCTTTCTCTGACTCTCATTCAATTTTCTTCTCAATAAGTTGAGATCAGCTAAGAAGAGATATCATTTAATGAGCACCTACTCACTACACTCATTTTACATTATTTGACTTAATTTACTCTTTATATGAATCCTTGGGGTAAGCATTTTTTCCACTTTAAACAGTGAGATGAATTGCTTAGCATTACCCAGCTACGTATGAATTAGAGACCGAATTTGAATTTCATCGGAAAACCGGCTTTTTTCATACTTTATCATATCATCATATTATCCTTCCACTATTACTACACCCATTCTGTCCTTCTCTCAAGGCTATTGTAAGTAGCAATGAAGATAATACATATGGAATACACTGGAAATTGTAAAGGCATATATATATATGTAACAAACAGTCTAGATAAGGAGAAAAGGTATTACTGAATAACCTTTCTTTGAAATACCGGAACTAAAAGGAGTCAGCTTTCAATCTCCCATCCCCTTGTTCTGACCTTATTTTGAACATTTTCCTTTTCCCTACAAGTACCCGGTCTCTCAGGCACGCGTTCAGATGTATCCTGGCCAGCTCATCACAATGCATGCACACGGAACAGGCTGACAGAAGCAAGCATTGCCATCCTCTGCAAATTCCTGGTGTGGGAGCTACCTAAGGGGTACCACCAAACTCTGTCCTTTCCTCCAGGTGTATCACACCCCCACCGTGTATACTTCAGTACTACAGGCATATGCAATGGACCGTGAAGCAGGCAGCCAGTTATAAACACTGGATGCTCAGTTCAGGGACTTATAGCACAGCCAGGAGATAATAGTATATAACTGTATGAAGTCAATCAGAATAAAATCAATTGTTACATTCCAGATGAGGGTATATAAGGGATAGTACTTCATTTTAAAATATCAATAATGCCAATAATAAAGAATGACTAGAGAGGGTGGGCACATGTGGATGTTTGTGTTTATATTAGATGTTTGTGTCCAGAGGGACTGAATTTAGGAGCACCACTGTATAATCCAAAAGAAATGCATGTAAATCTTGTTTTCCTATACTAGCCGAAAAGTATAAAGCTGCTTGTCTGACCTAAGACAGCAGGAATAAAAGGCTTAGAATAGTCTGCCACATAGATGAAACTTGTTACTTCTCCTCTTGTCTTTCTACCTCTCCTCAAATTCAAGACCCTCTTTGCCAATAAAGGCAGCCTCAGATCAAAGTTTCACAGAACTGAGGTTTGACCTAAAAACTAGCAGGGAATCGGCATCACTGAGAAGCCTTTTCTATTCCAAGTCAAGCATCTACGATCAAAGTCACATGTAGAGGGCATTCAGAAAACACTATAAAAGAGCTGTTCAAACTCCAAAGAAGGAAACACCACAACATCCAGATTAAAAAAAAAAAAAAAAAGTCACTCTATCTGAAAAATCAGCTCTAAAAAACCCACTGTCTCCAAGGTTAACATGTAACAATATTTACAATTGCTGCCATCAATGTCAAATTGACCAGGTGCCAAGTCAGGCACTGTGATAACCATGCTGTTTGAATTACCCCGTTTCATCCTCCCAAGTGACCTAAGGACTCTTTGTGACCACTAAAATCTCCATTTTATGGCTGGACCAGAAACACAGGCACACACAAAACAAAACAAAACAAAACTGAGTATCAAAAAGACTGGATAACTTGCCCAAGTTCACACAGTTAAAACGTGGCAGAGCTGGAGAGAAAGCCAGGTAAATCCTCCTCCTCAGCTGGTAGCTAACCTGAGATTCCTGGAGCTGAGCAGTGTTTCAGGATTTCACAACGAGGGGGTGGAGGCAAGACAGGCTAGGGACTGACTCTTAAAGGAAACGGCAGAAGTTTGCTTTTATGTTTGTGATTTTCCTGTGCAACTCAGCTGCCTCCCTCCTTCCCAGGACTTAGCAGTGAGAGTGGCTATGGTTCTGTGCGGTCAGCTAATCCTATGTGAGAAGCATCGTATTTCCCACAGGACCACTGGCCCCGCTTCCCCTGTGGCTGTAGAGAGCAGGGTACCAAACGGGGTGACTGGTGCTGGGATGTCCCTCACCTCTCCACTGACCCCACCAGGAGTCGGACAGACCCCCCTCGGCGGGGCATGTTTCTGAGAAAACAGGTCGGGAAAGAGGGAGAGAAGCTGTAAGCAGCCTTTACCCAGGCTGTCACAGGTCCAAGCTGGAAGCGACGTGATACCCAGTGGCAACGCTGGGATACACTGCCCCCATCTTATCCTCATGGTTCACAGCAGCACTCTGGAGAAATCAAGACGAGGGTATACCAGGGTAGATATCTCAGAGCTGGGAGAAGGGTGCAGCGACACGCAGCCCTCCCATAACTGCGTTACTTAAATGTTTACAAAGCAAGGATGGGACTCGGGACAGTGGGTTCGAATCCTGAGCACAGCATTAACTAGCTGTGCGACCTATCCCAGCCACTACCTCGCTCTGTGCCTCAGTTTGCCCTTTTGTAAAACAGGGTTGAAGGAGAAGGTCTGTCAGAATCCGGTCTACCCTGAGATTCGGTAGGTCGGTGATCCCACACGCCCTCATCACCGCACCAGACTCACCTTTCTTGGGAGGAAGAGCGGACGTGGTGAAGGCGGCGGGAATGAGTGCAGGACGGCCCAGCACCGAATCTTTCGGTGCGCTTGGCCAAAGCCCAGCCCCGGGGACCCCGATCCGGCCAGTCTTCCCGCAATGAGCCTCTTACTTTCCGCCGCACTTTCTTTTTTCCCCCTTTGGGGCTCCTCCCCTGCCGCTGCGCGATTGGCCGCCGTCGCGCCGCTCCGGCTCCACCCGCCGCCTCGGCTCGCCAGCCACCCGCGCCCTGGGCTTCCAGGAGCTGAGGCCGCGGGGCGGCACCTAGGGCAGCCCCGCCCGCGGCGAGGAGGAGCGGCGCCGGGCTCGCGGCCCGCCAACCCGAGGCTGCGCTAGGCCCTTCCCGGCGCCCCGCCACCTCCTGGGCAGACTGGAGCGCGCAGAGGAGAGCGTGGGTCCCGCAGCTTGGCACGACGCCAGGCGCTTCGGGTAGATGTGCCTCTGCTCCACGCAGAGACGTACACTTGGGCTCATTGCAAGATCGTGGTCTCCCGATCGAGAACGCTGTCTCACTGCCTCTTCCCGGCTCTGTGTATTTAACTCTCTGCTGCACCAAAGCCATGAACCTGTGCAGAATTTGCGCCCCCCTCGTGTGCCAAACCCAGAGCGCTACAGGAAGAAACATACTCGACCTTGGTTGTCCGAAGCCCCTGCTCCGCTGCAGTCATGGGAAGAAACTATTGCTCATGACAGCAAAATGTAATCTGTATTTTCCACTGGCGTTACTGGTGTGCCTAGCAAGGTGCCTGGCGCAAAGTTGGCACTGAGTACATGTATACTGAATTAGTGAAGGAATTAAATAATCGATATAGAACCAAGCGATCTCAAAAGAATCACTCCTTTTCATTCACTCCCTTTTCTCCAGATTTCTGAAAGAGCCCTCAGCCAACTTCTCCCACTCTAGAGGGTAGTCTGTGTAGTCATCCGAAGCTTTACAATGACTGTGGACTTCTTTGTTCAAGAACCTTCTGTTCTCTATTGCTAGTCCATCACCATTCCTTCCTGGCTGGCAAGGCCCTTCAACAGCTTTCCTAATTTCTGAGACTCCCAACGAAAGCCAAGTTGACCTGTCTCTTCACACATGCTTTACTGTACCACATTTATGACTTACCTTCTGTTCTTAGGACTTCCCTTGTGGCTCAGATGGTAAAGCATCTGCCTACAACACGGGAGACCCAGGTTCAATCCCTGGGTCAGGAAGATCTTCTGGAGAAGGAAATGGCAACCTACTCCAGTATTCTCACCTGGAAAATCCCATGGATGGAGGAGCCTCGAAGGCTATAGTCCATGGGGTCCCAAAGAGTCAGACACAACTGAGTGACTTCACTTTCACTTTTCCTTCTGTTCTTAGTTACCTAATTGAATCTTGTTTATTTATTTATCCATGAAATTGAGATCCAAAGAAAGAAATTAAAGAAAAGTAGAAAAAAGACGTGAAGGAAAAGATCCTCATGAATTAGTAAGTGTAGCTAGGAGGTGCCAGTCTCTAGGCACCAGTTGGAGATGAACAGCAATGCAAACCTCAGACACTGCCGCCTCACATGGTTGAACTTCCTAAGGTAAAATAACAATATTACTAAAGCTGTAGTCATGTTCATGTTGTTTCACTTATTTCTGTCATTTATGGAAATCAATCCTGGGAAAGCAATTGTCTCTGGATACTTGGCACACAGAAGCTGTTCACAACATTGTACCAAAAAGGAAACAACCTAAAATTTTAAAAGTTTATTTTATGAAGTAGAAGCAAAACTGGTCTTTGATTTATTATTCACTCATGAAATATATTTCAGGACATCGAATATTTTTTCTGATTATAATACACTCATTGAACACTTTTATAATATATGCTTACAATGTAGCAGGCACTTGGTATATATCAGTTAATTTAATTTCACAGTCATCTAATTTACTATTATTATCTCCAATATGAAGACTTAATGGAGAAGTCATATCTTGCCNGAAGTAGAAGCAAAACTGGCCTTTGATTTATTAGTATTCACTCATGAAATATATTTCAGGACATCGAATATTTTTTCTGATTATAACACACTCATTGAACACTTTTATAATATATGCTTACAATGTAGCAGGCACTTGGTATATATCAGTTAATTCAATTTCACAGTCGTCTAATTTACTATTATTATCTCCAATATGAAGACTTAATGGAGAAGTCATATCTTGCCCAAGGCTACAAGCCTACAAGATAAGACTGCGAAATGAAAACTGAGGCAGTCTTCTTGCTCTTAACCACCTCACTAGATAGTCTCATGTGCTTTCTAGAAGTCCTGACTCTGCCAGGCACATGTTGATGATTCAGAATTTAACCAGATGTACTCTTGGACTTTGAGGAGATATTCCTAGTTTGATGAGGATGATATCATATAGACAAGTCATCACAATGTTAATATTGTAATTTTAAGACAAACAAGTGACTGAGAATGAAAATGGTTAAATAACCAGTGCTGTATACTCACACAATAAAGTATTTGCTGTCATAATTAATGGATCGAGAAACTATGTCTACAAAGGAAAAGACATAATTAAAAAGGTTGTGTGAAAGTTATTAAAACATGGACAGTGATTGAAAGGACTGTGGAAAATGTTCACGTGTCAGAATTATGGAAGTATGTTTCTTTTTTAATTTGCTTAATGGCAAAATATTACTGCACAATTAGAAAAGGTTTGAAAACCTCACATACTAGGCATTCAGTGAACAACTGTGGATGAATGAATGAGGTTGCAAACTCACTGATGTCAGTGCCTAACAGTGTTGGGTGCATTAGAAATGCTCAGCAAAATATTTTGAAATTGACTGACTATTGGAAAAGCATCATTACTTGCTTCTTCCCTCTGCTGCTAGCCTCTACTTCTTTTTTCAAGTTATTTTAAATTATTTTGCAAATAGTTGTAAGGGGGCCTCAGAAATTGCTTTTCTCTTGAACCCAGTCCAATCTGACTTTGTCCCTAACACTTCTTAGGCAATGTATCTAATGACTTAAACTTTACCAACTTCAACAGTCAATTCATGGCCTTCTTACATTAACTGTTTAGAAGCATCAGATACAGTTGTTTCTCCTTTAACTCTTTTTTACTTGACTCCTTGTTTTCTATCCAGTCTTTGGCATGCGTATAGTCCCTCCCTAGAACATCTCATCTCAGGCATTTATGTGATAGAATCTTTCACATTTGAATATACCATAGGAATCACAGACTCTGTTTCCTTATTGCCTCCTTCTTATCTCTTCTTAGATGTGTCATACCCATGTGAAACTTCACATGTTCAAAACAAGCTCTTTATATGTGCTTCCTCCTCCAGTTTTTCTAGAATTGTAAGAAAAGTGAAAAAATTGAAAGTGTTAGTTTTTCAGTTGTGTCCAACTATTTGCAAACCCATGGACTATAGTCCACCAGGCCCTTCTGTTCATGGAATTCTCTAGACAAGAATACAGGAGTGGGTAGCCATTTCTTTCTGCAGGGGATCTTCCTGACCCAGGGATTAAACTTGGGTCTCCTTCATTGCAGGTGGATTCTTTACCATCTGAGCCACCAAGGAAGCCCAGCTTTGTAAAAAGCACTACTTTTGCCCAGTTGCTTAAGCCAAAAAGTTGGATTCATCATTGATCCTTCTCTTTCCTTTAGAGCTCATATAGAATCTATCAACAAATCTGTTTTCTCTGCCCTCAAAATACATCTTAAATCTGATCACTATTTCTCTCCTTACCGCAACCATCAGAACCAAGTCATTCTTTTCCCTCCTCAATGGTCCCACTGCTTAAACTCTTACCCTCCAAAGTCTTTCCTCATACTTCACAGTGATGTTTATAAATGGAAATCAGAATGAATACAGGCTAGTGATTGAGGTCAGAGCCAGATTGCTGGGTTCAAATTCAAATTCTATAACATATTCACATAAAACATTCATGTTAGTTAACATTTTTTGCTTCAGTTTCATTATCTGTAAAATAATAAAGATGATAATAATATCTACAATATAGGGTTGCAAAGTTAAATGAGTTAATAAGAGTAAAATGCTTCTCCAGTGGCTCAGGTGGTAAACAATCTGCCTGCAATGTGGGAGACCTAGGTTCTATCCCTGGATTGGGAAGATCCCTGGACAGGGCATGGCAACCCACTCCAGTATTCTTGCCTGGAGAATCCCTATGGACAGAGGAGCCTGGTGGACTACTGTTCATGGGGTCACAAAGAGTCAGACACTACTGAGCGACTAAGCACAGCACATGAGTGAAACACTGGGAACAGAGATTGGTGCATGAGACGTGCAAATGAAGTGCTATGCAAATATTAGTTGTTATTTTTACTGGAAATACTAAATCATACTCTGCTCTCAAATAGTTAATGACTTGTCATCATGATTAGAAAATTTTCCAGACAAGGCCATACATGACTTGACACTGAGTTACTTCCTCAAATCTCTCACCGTGTGCTCCTTACTGTTGCCCCGAGCACACTAACATGGTCCCATCATGGGGCCTTTGCATTTGCTGTTCCCTATTCCCGGGATGCTCTTCCCCATGGCTTGCTCCCTGGCTTCATTTATATCCCTGCTCAACTGTTACCTTCTCATCAAAGCCTTTGCTGACAATCATATCAAATATATTTTAAATTCTCTATCTTATTATGCATTCTTTGTTTGCTGACTATTTATTTCAGTAGAGTGTAAGCTCCAAGAGGATAAAATGATGTTTCCCTAGTAAATAAGTAGTATTTGCATACAGTACTCATTTAATAAACAATTGCTGAACTACGAATCTAGTTCAAAACTCTCACTGCTAAGCTGAGACCCAAAGATATGAAGTCACAAGTTTCTTGCCCACAATTTTGATTCTTTTTTTTTTTTTTTTCTTGCCAGGCCAGAATAATTGGAAGAGAGAAAGAAAAACAATAAATACCTTTTCTTGGCTGGGAGCAGGGTAAAGAAAGTACTGTACAGAGATATTTTACTTTAAGTTTTTGGAAGGAAGGTGAAGAGCCAGAAAGAACTGAGCCAAAAAGAAAAATGTGAAAAGGGAAAAAAGTAATTATGTCACCTTCCATATCCTTTTAAATTCTCTCTCTTTTTTTTTAATACTTCTCTGCCCAATTTGCTTTCATCCAAATCAATTCCTATAGGCGTTCTCTAGCTGTCCACAGCCCTCTTATAGGACTCAATTATGCCTTTCCTCACTCCCCAAGTTCCCTGTGTTTACAAGTAATCTCTGTCTCTTCTTCTTATTGCCTCTGTTCCCTCAGTTTGGTTCACTGGGTATAGAGAAAAAGTAGATGAAACCAAGTCATCAAGGTGGAGATTCCTAACTGCTCAGCCCTGTCTTATCAGAGGTCCATGCTCATGTGCCCAAACACACATATCAAGCTATTGAAGCTCAAATATTTTGGAAGAGGAAATCGGGCTATGCAGTGGGGAGCTTTCTTCATTCATATCTTCAACCTAGCAGGCTATGTTAACTATAGCCATGAAAGAAAGGTGAAAGGTAAACTCTAGATCCCCTCCAGAACTCTCTTTGCACAGAGGTGAACCACAGAAATGGGGGTTCTTCCATGTGGAGATGTCAAAGATAAACACAATTCACATTAGTTAAACCAATGGAAATAGATTAGATTCAGGAACTCCTGACAAGAAGGGAAAGGCTTGAGCTCCATTACAATTTGTGTAGAGGAGATCTGGGTATTGTAAAGAGAGAAAGAAGGTGGGGAAAGGGTAAAGGCTCAATAGAGTCAGAGAAGTGNACTCTCTTTGCACAGAGGTGAACCACAGAAATGGGGGTTCTTCCATGTGGAGATGTCAAAGATAAACACAGTTCACATTAGTTAAACCAATGGAAATAGATTAGATTCAGGAACTCCTGACAAGAAGGGAAAGGCCTGAGCTCCATTACAATTTGTGCAGAGGAGATCTGGGTATTGTAAAGAGAGAAAGAAGGTGGGGAAAGGGTAAGGGCTCAATAGAGTCAGAGAAGTGAAAAATTACAGGAGGGTGATCAATGTAAATCCAATTAGGCCAGCTGTCACTGGCGACTGGAAGTTATTGAAGTTAGGATTTGGTCTTCCCACAGAGACCTGGGGTCAGAGGCCCTATTCTTCCTGATGCCTACATTTCAAAGAAGTAGCTCTCAAGTCCTCAAGAAAGACACTTTTGAATTGTAACAGATACATAGTCAATCACTGTAAATGCTCTAAGAAAGAGAAGTCAGAGATACATCATCAAATGTTGGATGGAACAAATCGTAAATTTTCCTGGCAGCTTTGAGTTTTCTCAGGCAGATATTTTAATGGAAGGCTGCGGTCATCCCAGGAGCTTACACAACTAGAAGCCATGCTTGAGACTGGTCAAGTCAGTGCAGGGGTTTGGACGGAGCTGTTATCTGCTGAGTTCTGCAGCTCTTAGAGGTCTGTTGTTCCCCTCACGGGATAGCCCTAGTGAGAGCATCAGCACCCCAGCCTCCCCATTGCTTCTCCCAAGACTGGCTCCTCCTCCCGTAGAATGGTGGTGCTCCCCGAGTACCTCCAAGGGAACCGATCTGGATGAGTGACAGGGTGACAGGCAAAGACATATTTTCCAAGAGACAGCCTGAGTCTTCTTGGCCTATGGCCTAAATCTCCTGGAGACTGTTAGAAAAGACCTAATTTTCTCTCCTTGCTTTTCTCCTTCCAAACAGAAGCTTTAAAGCAAAGGTCAGGATTTTAATAAAGTCTTGGAAGATGGTTATTATGCAATGTTGACACTTCACTACAGCAGGAAATTTAAAGACAAGAGCTTTGCATGCAAACATGGGAAACTTACCTTTATGGCTCTAACTTAGCCTTGTAAATAGTTAACAGCACATTTGCCAGCTTCCAGCCTCCAAAAATCTAATCAAAGTGGAAGACACACTCTTATAGATACCATCACCTGTATTATTCCATAAGTCAAAACTCTGCAATATTCTTTAAGGCAGACTCAATCTAAATTGGTCACCATCTGGTGAATAGCAGCCAGTTGGTGCCAGTTAAAATCATGCTAATATTGCTTGTTCTTACAGCAATATGAAAGGATTATGCCATTTACCTCTTTTGTGCGTGTGTGTGTGTGTGTGTGTGTGCAGAAATAGGAAGCCTGAATGATCCCCTAGCAGGCAGGCACTTGTTATATTATCCATCTCCAGAGAGAGATTTTTAACTAGTTATCTGGGATTCAGGAACTGTGTATGGGTTTCTTTCTCTACCACTAGCGTTGGGAAATTTGTTTTATCTTTTATTCATTCATTTATTCAAACATGTGTTGAACATTTGCTCTTTACAAGCACTATGAACAGTGCTGAAATAGGGTTAATGTTGATTTTTCATTATAGAAAAAGACACAATGTCTACATAGGTTATACAAAACAAGGTTGAAATAATATCTCCTTTCCAATGAATAACTGTTCTGTGGCGTGTCCTTTGAACTGCATCATTTTCAAACTTTACAACAACCTTCAGAGGTAGGCATAGTTTTCCCCACTTTTACTGGTGAAATAATAGAGCCAGAGAAGCTTACTTACCTAAGAACACACGTCAGTTAAGGCTGAACCCAGTAGCAAACCACAGGATTAACAGATTGTGAAAGTCACACTTTCCCATACTACACTGAGATCTCCCAAAAAGTTCAAATAAAAGTATTATTGGAGTTTTGAGGAAGGAACATTGCTTCTGTTTGGAGTGGATCAAGGAACGAAACAGTGTGACAGGGATTGGAAGGAGAGGTGAAATTAAGATGTATGGTAATAAGGAAGGAAGAAATAAGATACTATAGGGCAAAGGAAATGCATGCATGCATTCATCCATCCATCTAGCTATTGTTTATATATAAATAAAATAACTACAACATGATGGGGTACATGCCTTTGGAAAGAGAGTACAGTCTTCCATGTGAGCCCATAGGAAGGTGTTTGCATGTGGCCCCCAAGAGGTGGGAAAGGGGAATAAAAATGGGTAAACTATTATTGAAATTACTCACTAGAGAGCAAGAACTATGACTTACTGGCTTTTATATCCCAGAATGGTTATTGACATAAAAAATGTTTGAACAAATGAATGAGTTACTGACATCTGCTAAGGGCCAGGCATTCTACAAGCCTGGTGCTTCTTACAAATATTATATTATATTATCATCACAGCATCTCCACAAGGTAGGCATGTGTTTTTCTTATTTAAGAGATATGGCAAAATCTGAGTCTCAGAGAGCTAAAGACTTGCCAAATATCACAGAGCTAGGAATATATAAAACTGTGTTTTACTTTGACTCTAGAACTTGCAGTTTTTCTCATTCTCTGCTCTACTCTAACTGCCTGGCTAGGGCAGTGCTATTTTATTAGTATTGTTATTATTATTTACAATAAACACTTTATGGAAGCATAACATGAATACATAAATTTGCACTAATCATATGTGTATAGCATGATCAATTTTTACAAAGTAAACACAACCAAGAAAATCACATTACCACAGGTGATAGAGTTTGACTTAATACGGTGTCAATTTCTTCATTTCTGTTGGGGTAAAATACCTCCTTTGTAGTTTTATTCAGGCACACACTCTTCATGGGAGCTCAAGTGCTAAGGGTCATAACCTGCCTGGAGAATAAGTTAATCAGTAAATGATAGCTTCTCTTTGGAGAGCATGTTGGTTCCCTCAAGTCAGAAGTTATCTCCATTAAGCAATAGCACTAGAGGCATTTTCGGACCTGGAACAGATCTGACTGGCTCTGCATCCCAAGCAGCAGAAAGAAGCGATAGTGAGACTTCTGCATCAAGTTTTGAAAATGAGCAGTGATTTACATGCTGGTCTGTTGTATTGCTATAATCGTAACCTGTAAAATCTAGTCAAGAGTTAGCTTGGATACAGAAAACCCTGAAAAAGATAAGAAACAGTGAATTTGTCAGAGAGTTAAGAGGCAGAATCCTGCATCTGACTGATGCTGGATGGCCTGAGCTCCAGCCTAGATGTGGCTTCTCATTTTCTGTGTTATCTGGACACAGTACCTTCTTTTTTTCTGACTGTCTCACTCCTTTCCTTTAAGATGGCCATGGGCTTGGCAATATTGTCCTAGAACAGTCATGATTAGCCCTTATCACTAAGCAGGTGAATCACCTGGGGCTTTTTTACTTTGTTTTATAATTTTCTGAATGTTTTTGCAAATAATTAGAGATGCTCGGTTCTTCCGCTAAACTATGGGTTGTGGTCATTGTGTGAGATGAATTGCCTTACTCTTAGAAGGGACTCTAAAAATTAAAATTTGATATAGAGAACAACTAGGTATAATGATTCCTTAGTGATTATCTTCAAGAGCTACATTTCCAAGATTATCAATTCAGTTCAGTCGCTCAGTCATGTTTGACTCTTTGTGACCCCATGAATTGCAGCACACCAGGCCTCCCTGTCCATCACCAACTCCCAGAGTCCACCCAAACCCATGTCCATTGTGTCTTNAGCTACATTTCCAAGATTATCAATTCAGTTCAGTCGCTCAGTCATGTTTGACTCTTTGTGACCCCATGAATTGCAGCACACCAGGCCTCCCTGTCCATCACCAACTCCCAGAGTCCACCCAAACCCATGTCCATTGTGTCTTTGATGCCATCCAACCATGTCATCCTCTGTCGTCCCCTTCTCCTCCTGCCCTAAATCTTTCCCAGCATCAGGGTCTTTTCAAATGACTCAGTTCTCCACATCAGGTGGCCAAAGTATTGGAGTTTCAGCTTCAGCATCANAGTCCACCCAAACCCATGTCCATTGTGTCTTTGATGCCATCCAACCATGTCATCCTCTGTCGTCCCCTTCTCCTCCTGCCCTAAATCTTTCCCAGCATCAGGGTCTTTTCAAATGACTCAGTTCTCCACATCAGGTGGCCAAAGTATTGAAGTTTCAGCTTCAGCATCAGTCCCTCCAATGAACAGTTAGGACTGATCTCCCTTCAGATGGACTGGTTGGATCTCCTTGCAGTCCAAGGGACTATCAAGAGTCCTCTCCAACACCACAGTTCAAAGGCATCAATTCTTCGGCGCTCAGCCTTCTTCACAGTCCAACTCTTACATCCATACATGACTATTGGAAAAATCATAGCCTTGACTAGATGGACCTTGTTGGCAAAGTAATATCTCTGCTTTTTAATATGCTGTCTAGGTTGGTCATAACTTTCCTTCCAAGGAGTAAGCGCCTTTTAATTTCATGGCTGCAATTACCATCCGCAGTGATTTTGGAGCCCAGAAAAATACATTAGTTCAAATATTAATTTGAAAAAAATTCACAGATGTTCACTTAACCTGACTCCGAAAGAAAAACATTAAAAAACCTTAGATTTAAATTGTATTTATCTGAGAGAATGACACCACAATTTTTATCACAAGAAGTAATTAAATTTAAAATATGTTTGGAAAAATTTGCACATTTCTAGTCATTAACCATAACATGAAGTCCACAGGAAAAAAGAACAAATTAAGAGATTATTTGGTTGTGTATGCTTATTAACCTGGAATAAACTATAATATTGTTTTCTCATTTGAGACCTGCTTTGTTATTCAGAAAGGTCATCATTTGAAAACAAAAGTTTAAACAGTTCAGAGATTTTAAACAATTAGTAAATGTAAAACCCAATATTGTGTTCCACAGTAATTATACAATACTTAGATAATATTTAAATTCTACCTGAATGATGGCTGTGTGTGTGTGTGTGTGTGTGTGTGTGTGTGCGTTTGCCCGCTCGGTCATGTCTGACTCTCTGCAACTGCATGGATGAAGCCTGCCAGGCTCTTTTGCCCATGGAAATTTCCAGGCAAGAATACTGGAGTGAGTTGCCATTTCCTACTCCAGAGGATCTTTCTGACCCTGGGATCAAACCTGAGTCTCCTACATCCCTTGCATTGGCAAGTGGATTCTTCACCACTGCACTACCTGGGAAGCCAAAAGATGGATAAGATTTGTCAAGACCAGAGGAAGGTTGGGGCCATTTAGGCAAGAGAAACAGCAAGGGCCGAGGCCTAGTGACATGAACGTGCACAGAAAGGAGAAAAGAAACGGCCCAATTTCCCTATCTATGTTCTCCATCCCTAGAAATAAGAGCTATGGTCGGAAAGGCTAGTTAGAGACTCTTGGCAGGCCCGGCCATGTTCAGGCATTATTTTCTGCAACCTTGGGAAAGTTGATGAGTTAGGGAGTAAGTTGCCTGAGGTCAAACATGTAATAAGAGCAGAGGAGTTAAACTGGAATTCAAATTGTCAGATCTGAAGTCTCAAGATCTTTTTGACTGACTCCATCTATTGAAATGGATTGTTAGAGTCATGGAATAATACCCATGCCAAAAACATCACATTTAAAGACCTCCAGATTTTTCTATAACAGCCTAAATGTTTGGAAGTGTATGTCTTCAGAAGTGAAAGACTAGAATGATATGTTTAATGACTGCTTCCCTGGTGGCTTCAAGGCCTTCTCCAGGATGGAGTTTCTCATCCCAGCAGCATGCAGTGTTTAGCACCAGGAAGCCCAGAAGGATATTGCATTAGAAAGTGCAGAGGGAATTTAAAACTGAGTGAATACAATTACCCAAGTTGGAATTTAGCCAAGGTCTCAAAATTTAATATTGCTACTCATCCTAGATCCTTGAAAGACCCTCTGTGGTTAGAGCCTTAATTTTATTGTCCTGTAAAATTCACTGGGCATTATTTCTCAGCCTTCTCCCCTCAACCAGACGAGGACTCTTCATTTTCTTTTCTTGGCCACAGTGCTTCCGATATGGCTTTGATTGCTGCTATTGACACCAAGACACTTTCATTGCCCCTGAAAGCCATTTTATTTATTGGTGCTATGTTTCTAAAAGATGCATTTCCTTCCACAAATATGTTCAGCTGGCCACATAACAGCATAGCCTGACATTTTGGTCACCACTTAGGAGAGCAGCAGATTGTGTAAATTCCACAGCTCTAGCCTGTCAATTGTGAGATACCTTGAAAAAAAAAAATNTGCTGGGTTTTCACTCTGTGTGAGCTTTTCTCTTGTTTCAGTGAGCAGTATTACTCTCTAGTTGTGGTGCATGGGGTTCTTATTGCAGGGGGCTTCTCTTGCTGTGAAACACTAGCTCTAGAGCACAGGCTCCATAGTTGTGGTGCACGGGCTTAGTTGCCCCAGGCATGTGGAATATTCCCAGACCAGGAATCAAACCCCTGTTTCCTGCATCGGCAAATGGACTCTTAACCCTTAAGCCAATGTGGAAGACATTACATATATATATATATATATATATTAATATTTATTTATTTATTTATTCATTTTTGGTCGCACTGAGTCTGCTGCACACATGGGCTTTCTCTAGTTGCTGCTTTTCCCGTGGTACTGTTGCAGAGGAGAAGCCAATTGTGACTCCATGTTGGAACTTCTTCTTTGACTTGCTTTTAGTTGCTTTTGTTATTATAATCTTACAGAATGGTCTGCCTCAGAGAATCCTGCCCTTCTGTCTGACTGCTAAACTAAAGTGCCTTTGTTCAGAACCCTGTCCACCTAAGGATGGCAGGAAGGAAGAAATGAACCCATCTCCTGCCTGAGGCTTGCCATTCTAGAAGATGCTTTGCAAGATGTATGACCTTTTTACTTTGTTTCCTCACATCCTATCTCTGATCTATAAAAGAACCTGGCATCCAGACTCCAGTAAGATGGTTATTTTGAGGTGCTAGGCAGCCATCCTCTTGGTCAGCTGGCTTCCCAAATAAAGTCTCTTCCTTGCCTCAATCCCTAGTTTCTCAGATTCATTGGCCTGTCGTGGGGCAAGCATGGGCTCTAGCCTTGCAGACATCAGCAGCTGCAGAGGGAAGGCAATGCAGGTTCAATCCCTGCTCTGGGAGGATCCCACGGGACAGCCAAGCGCATGGGCCACAACTAGTGAACCAGCATTCCAGAGTCCATGAGCTACACTCTCTAGTATTTTAAAGATTTGATTTATATTAAGCTTTTCAAAAATGCTGTGAAGTAGTATTGTTATCTATAATTACAGATGCTTGTATTGTGTCTAAGAAAAAATAAACAATACACCTATTTGTTGGAGGAGGTCATTGAAGGGACGTGATGGCTAGTGACCCTTGAGCCAGATATGGGCAATCAGAGGCTTCCACCCCCTCCCCAGCCTTGGAAAGTACATTTCATTCACCATTCCCTTTGCCAGAACCTTTTCAGGGGTGCAGACTTGGAAAAGTGAGCAGTAAGGTATGCGTGAGATGATCTGAACTGAATATGTGACTGAAGTCAGTTAAGAAGAATTAGTCACTCAGTTGATTCTGACCCTTTGCGACCCTGTGGACTGTAGCTCACCAATCTCCTCTATTTTCCAAGAGATTCTCCAGGCGTGAATACTGGAGTGGGCTGCCATTTCCTTCTCCAAGGGATCTTCCAAACCCAGGGATTGAACCCGAGTCTCCCACATTGTCGGCAGACTCTTTACTGCCTGAGTCACTGGAGAAGCCCAAGGAAATCAGTTAAGGCCTCTGTATAAATTTTAAGGTTCTCTCAGGCAGATGTGAGACCTACTCATCTTGCTGCCACCTAAGATAAGTCCCGTATGTAAGTTCCCTTGCTTGTTAAAATTGCCACCTACCAGTCTGGAGTGACCTGCCTCTTTCCTTGGTCTCTCTTTGCCCTCTGTGTATGAGACCAGTCTCAAATTTCACCCAGGAAACTCTCGAGGTTGCAACCTAACACAATTTATATTCCCAAATCTGTGCAGTGCTATAATGTACTTTTAATCATTTTCTTCACCTGGGGGCATGGTTCTATCCCACTCTAAATTCCTGAAGCAATCCTGGCAGTTTTTAAAAATCCATGTAGAGTTTTCTTTCTAATTATCCTCCCCTATTGCTAACCAGGAAGCAAGCTTCATTACTGAAATTTCAGGGGATCCACATACTTCTAGATAGAGACCACAGGAGAAACCAATACCAGTGTGATGAGCTTTGAAAAAAGTTTATGTGATTCAAAGTAAAAAAAAAAAAAAAATTCTTACAAAGAAATCAAAATTTACCCTCAGACCAGAGTCACGAGAAGCAGATTTTAAATCTAAGATTTGAAGTAAAAAAAAAAAAATTTTTAAGTCAAAGAAAAGTGAGTAAAATCAACTTTTCTTTTGAACAATGACTTTTTTTTTAAACTTTATTTTACTTTACAATACTCTATTGGCTTTGCCATACATCGACATGAATCTGGGTATATGCCCTTCAAAGGGTGATAAAAATAAATAAATAAATAAAAACACCTGAACTATTAAAAAAAAAAAGAATAAAAGCAAGTAAGAGTGATTGCATAAATACCTTGGACTATTATTTAGATCTTACTTTTGCCCTTCATAAAGAAGATTTAGCTCTGTCAGTTTTTAAAGCTTAAAAACTGGAAAGGGTCATTTAGCTTTGACAAATATAGTGAATACAGGGACATCAGCTTGCCCACAGGACATCAGGTTTTTCCTCACTCCTGCGGTGATATCACAACCCTGAATATTAGATGGTGCCTCAGTTTTCTGACTTGTCCATAGATTCATGAATGAACAGATGCCCTTCTCTGTAACTTTACACTCTACGTTAGGATTTTGACAAATATTATCTCAGAGTTGCACAGCAGAAGCCTATCAGCAACATTTGATTTTCAGATTCATATTAATTTGCCCAGCCAGTTCTAAAAATGGATTTAGTTCCAACATCCACCTATCTGAAATTTATATAAATTTAAATAAACAGGCCACAGATATCTTGAAAAATGTCTGAGATATTGTAATACTTACCCACTTCCCACAAAACAGAACTGGCTGAGGCTGAGTTCTAGCTGGCCCCTTCTTAAAGGTTATGTGTGCAAACTCCGTGACATCACTGTCCTTCTCACTTCCTTTCCACGAACTTGTCTGCATCACTCATTTGCTCTAGCTGCCTGATCGTTATGAGAATTTGATTTATTGATTCCTCTTTCAGGAGCACACCTTGCCTCTGAATTTCATACACACAGATCACCTGGAATCATGCTGCCACCACTCCCTGACTTGGAGTACTCTTAAAGTCTGCACATGTCTGCTGCCCCATCCCACCTAGTGGACTGGGAATCACTTTGATAAACCATGATCTGCAACATGCCCGGTTCACTGCACCAACTAAGCTTCCTGACACCCTTCAAAATGGTCATTGTATCTTATCCATGCCATCAACTCTTCTGAATGCTTTTCTTGTCCTTGATCACCTCGGTTTATTTTCACCCTGACTGGCTGGTGTAAAGTCTCACTATGAGGGTTATCCTCCAGTCTTTTCTCAACCACATAATCAGAAGATTAATCTGCTGTCTAATTTTAAGAACAAAAAAGTGTACTGATACTCAGACAAAATTATGCAGGTGAGCGCAAGAAATTGCAATTTCTCCTTCATTGATCCCACATTTTATTAAATTCTTTGACTGGCAGACAGGAAACACTTTCTTTTATTCAATTTAGTTCAGTCGCTCAGTCGTGTCTGACTCTCTGAAATGCCAGGCCTCCCTGTCCATCACCAACTCCTGGAGTTTACCCAAACTCATGTCCATTGAGTCGATGATGNTGTGATCGAACTATTAATTAGCAAGGGAATATAAAATATGGAACAGTATTCAACTTAACTAATAATCAAAGAAATGCAAATGTAGACAATGAGGAACATTTTTACACTTACTACTGAAAAAAGAAGCTAATTTTGTTAAGAAATGTTGGCATTACTGGTGGAGTGCTGAATTTCCATGATTCTAAGCTTAATAAGCACAACTCTTTGAAGAAGTAATTTGGCAATTAAAGTCAAGATCCTAAAAATGTTATATTCTTCCAGATGAAATTTTAATCCTGAAAATTTACCTTAAAAATAGTTTAATCAAAGAGAAAAATATGTCCACTATAGGTTACCTGAAGTTAACATTCAGAAATAAAGAATTCCTATGACTCAGGAACAAAAACAAATAGTCCAATTAAGAAATAGGCAAAAACCTTGAATAGACATTTGTGCAAAGAAGATATATAGGCCAATAAACACATGGCAAGATGCTAAGAATCGCTAATTACCAGAGAAATGTCAATCAAAACCACTATAAGATGCCACCTTGTTTCCATTAAGATGGCTACTATAAGAACAAAGAAAAGCCCCCCAAACCTCAGAAATGAAGAAGTGTGAGTGAGGATATGTAGAATCTGGGAAACATGCACTGCTAGTAGAATGTAAATGGCACAGCCTCTTTGGAAAATGGAATGATAATTTGCTCAAAAAATTAAAAATATAATTTCATATGATCCATCAATTCTACTTTTCATTTTATACACAAAATAACTAAAAGCAGGATCTTAAACACATATTTGTACACCCACGTTCATAGCAGCATTATTTACAACAGTCAAAATGTAGAAGTGACCCATGCTCACTGAATGACGGATGGATAAACAAATGTGGTATACTCATACAATGAAATATTATTCAGCCTTAAACATTAAGAACATCCTGGTACATGATACAGTGTGAATGAACATTCAAGGTATTATGCTAAGTGAAATAAGCTAGTCACAAGGAACCAAATGCTGTAATTCCATTTACATGTGGTACCTAGGGTAGTCAAATTCATAGAGACAAAAAGGAGAATGGTGGTTAGCAGAGATGGGGGTATGTGAAAAAGAGTTGTTGTTTAATAGGTGCAAAATTTCTATTCTGCAAGAGGTAAGAGTTCTGGATATTGGATGCACAAGAATACGAATATACTTAACACTTCCAAACTGTGAAGTTAAAAATGCTTAAGATGATAAATTTTATGCTGCATGTATTCTTACCATAATTTTAAAAAATGATAACTTTGCTTTGTTAAAAAAAATTAGGAAAATAACTTAGTCAATTTTAAACTGTCATGTGATAGAGTATTGTGTATTCATTAGACATTATAATTACACACAGTATAAAAATTCTCATGCTATTTAAATTTTAAAACACAAAATTCAAGATTCATATTTATAAGCTTGTAGCCCAATATAATGACAGAGCATGCATACAGTCTAATATAAAAATTAAAAGAATTGGAAATTTTAAGATGATAGAATTGTATTTAAGCTTCATGATGGCTTATTTAAATTATTCTACAATGTAATTTGTGAAAGAAATAAAACTGGTACTACACCTCTAAGAAGGGAGTGTAATATATTTTCCTTTATGGAGAACAATTAAAAATAAATGTTCTTTCTCCCAAGAA
Organism: Neotragus pygmaeus; assembly: GCA_006410875.1. Classification (NCBI taxonomy): domain Eukaryota; kingdom Metazoa; phylum Chordata; class Mammalia; order Artiodactyla; family Bovidae; genus Neotragus; species Neotragus pygmaeus. Next base: position 429,092 of record SJYV01027655.1, read on the forward strand.
AGAAGTTAACAAATAAGTAATTTGGACATAGAGAAACCTCTTTGGAAGGAAAAATCAAAACACAGTATTCAGTTTGGGATAAAAACAAAAAAAAAAGAAAACAAATGAATCCCTGAAATTTAAATCATGAACTATAGAAAATTCCAAAGATACAAGTAAATTGAGAATATTATTTAACATTTTAGGTTTTAGATATCTAAACTTGTGATTAATTTTGGATATTATTATTATTTTACTTAAAAGGGTTTTTTTTTCTTTAGATATATAGTTTTATGAGTTTAGTAATTTTTCTTTGTATTTATTCATGCCTAATGCTGAGGGCAAGAGGAGAAGAGGGTGGCAGAGGATGAGATAGTTAGATGGCATCACTGACTCAGTGGACATGAGTTTGAGCAAGCTCCTGGACAGGGATAGACAGGAAAACCTGGTGTGCTGCAATCCATGAGGCCACAAAGAGTTGGACATGACTTAGAGACTGACTAAAACAATGCGGCAAAAAAGTATAATTTGGTATATATTCTTTGTAATAAATAATATTTAGAGATAACAATATTAGCTTTAATTCATTCAGTAAGTGCACACGTTCTTTTCTTCAGCAAATGATTTGTGATAACTGATATTTAAGTCAGATACTTATAAAACATATCAGATGTTTCTGAGATGTTATTTAACACACAATAATTTTCCTGCCTTAAAAATGAGGTCAGAAGCCTCATCTCTTTGTAATAATCAAATATTTTGTGAAGATAAATGACATCATATAAAATCATTGACATTTAAATAAAGAGTTCATTGCGGAGCAGACTCCTGGAGAGAAAAAGAGAGTGTGAGAGCTAGAGAAATGTAAGTTTTCCAAAAGTATGATCACATGGAAGTGGAACCATAGAAAACAAGAGCGGAGAAGACACTCCCATCAGGCCCTACCATACTTGACCAAGATTTCCTGATATTTGCCCTGGCCCCAGTTTGGGTGGAATTTCCAACTTTCTGACTGACTGATAACAGATTCTTATCTGACATAAAGTCATAAAGCCTCAGTGTTTACACATTTAAAAAATGCATATTAGAAATCCCTGTACCTCAAAAGGTAAATAAGTATGAGGATTAAATGTGACAATGCTTTTAAAGTGTCTACTACAGTGGCTGGTGCATTGTAGTGCACAGAAAATGGGAGTTCTTGCTCCACTGCTTGACTTAAAATGAATTAATAAATTGTCTCCTGTTTCTTAGAAACCACATATATGTTAAGGAAACCATAGCTGACACTAATTCTTATTCTCCCCAAAGTCTAATACAATTCCTTACATGTGATAGGTACTTGATATATATTTATTGATTAACACAAACATTCAATAAACACTTTTTGCTCAATCAACACTGCAGCAAGAGATATGTTTTTAAAATGCTTTCCTGATATATTGAGAGAATTCAGAGCTACCAAATGGAGAGTAGCTAGAGAATCACCTCCTACTTAATTTAAGAAGAGGGAGAGGCTCTTCCCTGGAATTGTAATAATTATAATTCTTCATGTTTATGTACTTTATATACCTCACAAGGAATGATCATCTGTCACCTGATCCACAAAACGATTATGTAAGAAAGTTAAGAAGCAGGATTTGGTGTTCCCATTTTAACAAGAGGCTCAGATTGGTTGATGTGATTGTAAATATTTAGTAAATATCAACAAAGGGACCTGAATTTAGGTCTGCCACCATGTCTTCTTTATGATGTTTCTTTGGGACAGTCTTACTCAATCACAAGCCCCCAAACAGCGTTAAAGTCCTGGCTTTATTATTTGTCTATGCCCATGGAACACAGGGCTAGTCAGTCTCTTCATCACTAGGATACAGTGTTAACTCTGAGACTCTAGTACTGACAATCTAGTATTGCATTGTGGTTTGACTTTCCCATGAGAAAGACACAAGAAGACAATTTTATTAAAATTATGGTAATCATCATTATTGTTTCATATGGTCTACTCAGTAAATGCTTTTCGTATTCCACTCACATTCAATAATCATCACGCTTTGGAGTTCTTTACCTTGGAAAATGAAAAACTCAAAGCTGAGATTTTTGAAAAGAACTTCAGTGTAAAATTAGCAGGTAAAATTGCATAGTCTGCAAACTAATTAAATGAAGTTGGCATCTCAAGAGGGAGACTGCCAGCATCTTTCCCAGGCACTTGACAGCAGCTGCCTGACATGACCACAGATGCCAGGTGATTTGGTTTCATCCAGTCAGCCCTCCTGATTTAACAAGACAATGTCTTATCACATATATTAGCCAATATTTAATCATTCCATTTCTCATTCCATTGGCATGTCTTATTCTAAGGTATAGGGAGCAAAAATGATTCTCTGAAACTGATTGATGACACAATTCAGGGGTACAGAAACCACACCCTTTAATCTACATCACCTTAATATTATCCTTGAATTTCTTCTCATACCTGCTGCCTGCAGGCCATCAGTCATTGTTTACCATGCACCTACTAATGTACAAAGCACCTTGAAAGACATTATGGAGAAGGATTTTCTGAATCAGACCCATTTTCTGCCTTCAACAAAACTTTGGAATCTCAGAGAATGTGGGTGCGCGCATGCTTAGCTGCTAAGCCGTATCTGATTCTTTGAGACCCCATGGACTATAGCCCACCAGGCTCCTTAATAATCCATCCTGGCCAGAATATGGAGTGGGTGGTTACCATGTCCTCCTCCAGGGAATCTTCCCACCCCAGGGACTGAGCTTGAGTCTCTTGCAGCTCCTGCATTGGCAGGTGGATTCTTTACCCCTGAGCCACCTGGGAAGCCCCTCCGAGGAGGTAAGAGTACACAAATAGATATCACAGAAGGAAGATGAGATGAGAACTATACACAATTATAGAGTACAAAGGAGTTCAGAGAAGCTTTTTAAAAAAACCCTCCAATAGGTTCCGTCTGGAAAATAGTCTCCTTCATGTGTATTCCTTGGTTTTAAACAATTCTGTTAAAACCTAACATCTCACACTCTCACTTTATATCCTATGCCAGGTCTTCTTAAATTAATCACCGTAAATAACTAAAGATCACTTCTTGCCTATCCTGTTCCCAATCTCAGCTTTAGTTTGGGTTCTGCTCATTAATTGGTTTTAAATATTATGTTTNTCTGTTAAAACCTAACATCTCACACTCTCACTTTATATCCTATGCCAGGTCTTCTTAAATTAATCACCGTAAATAACTAAAGATCACTTCTTGCCTATCCTATTCCCAATCTCAGCTTTAGTTTGGGTTCTGCTCATTAATTGGTTTTAAATATTATGTTTTCTTTTCTGCTGATGGAAGTCTTGACATTCATATAGCTAAACCTTCAAAGGAGACAGAAGAAGAGGATTTCCCCAATTGTCTGTACTCAAGCTCATGACTTCTGACCTAGGACCATCTCTTGCAAAGGGCAATGGAGGAGAGACAACATCTGACAGGCAAAACGTGCAGCCCATTACTGAGAGTTTTAAAGGTCAGACTGCAAGTGACCTGCTCTTAGATGTGGATTCCACAATGACTAAAGAACAAATGTTCTGAAGAGATTCGCTGGATAAAATGACTATTATAAACTCACCGTTTATATATGCCAGGACAAATGAAGCAGCAGAGGAGCATTTTTTTTCTGAATTTCTTTGAGGTATGACAGAGAAAATTAATTTGAGACTAGAGAATAGAAAAGGAGAGTTATAAATTTGGAATTTGACAAATATGGCATGCTTATACAATGTGCCAAGTCTGAAATAAAAAATGAACTTATTAGAAAAATCCCAAGTCCTTGTAGTTTCTTTTCTTAAAAAATTTTTGCCAGTCAGAACTTCTTCTATTTTTTTCTTTGATGTTGTTATTCCTGTTTTTATTGTGTTTCCAAATGTTGAGCCATGATTACATCATCACCACTATCATCACCATGAAAAAAATACATATAAAGTGGATGTGAATTTTATCTGGGTTATGTACAAACTAGCAAATAAACACCTTAAACTGTACTTTAAGCCCTAGGAAGGTAAAATAAAGAACTTATTGAAACTAAACTGTAGCATTTTCGCATCTACTTACATATATATGATATGTATATAGGGCAAGTATAAACTTATGGTGCTGATTTTTCATATGCATATATGCCCAAAGACACACACACACACATCCCACACACACCAGGCAGTACCCTTGCTATATATGTATGTGTACACACAAACACACATGTGCAGTACTTAATTTAGTCCTTTTCCATCTGTTTGAGGAATTTCAATATAGTCTTTTCAATTGCAGTTAAATATGAGCATGTGTTTCCTATTTAGGATCAGGTGAATCCATCTTTTTATTTGTCCTGTACATGTTATATACTACCCAGAACACAGAATACACTTAATAAATATTGTTTGAACTAAATTAGACTGAATGGTGAACACTACAAATAATCAATTAAATCAGTTCAGTTCAGTCGCTTAGCCGTGTCCGACTCTTTGTGACCCCATGAATTGCAGCACACCAGGCCTCCCTGTTCATCATCATCTCTCGGAGTTCACTCAGACTCACATTCATCGAGTCCGTGATGCCATCCAGCCATCTCATCCTCAGTCATCCCCTTCTTCTCCTGCCCCCAATCCCTCCCAGCATCAGAGTCTTTTCCAGTGAGTCAACTCTTCGCATGAGGTGGCCAAAGTACTGGAGTTTCAGCTTCAGCATCATCCCTTCCAAAGAAATCCCAGAGCTGATCTCCTTCAGAATATGATATATAACATAGGCATAATGAGATTGTTGCTATTCTGATTATATAATCAGAATAGCTCAGGTCTTGGAGTTCTGAAGTATGATGTAGAGAAAAGTCATATCCAGACACAGGAGTTACAGGAGCCAGGTGTGAATTTCAGCTCTGTTATTAATAGCTGTGTGACGGGAGGTAATATATTTAATATCTTATAACAGTACTGATCTTGGTGTTTGAAGCATCAAACCAAATAATCTATATAAGCAATTTTTACATGCTAAGTACTCAATATATATTGCTTTCTTTCTCCTTTTCTATTTTGACCAAATTTTAGCTGTTTAATATTTAGAAAAAATAACTTTGTCTTTTGTGGGTTTTAAATGTACACTCTTTTTCCCACTTTTGAGATTATTAAATGAGCAAAAATATTAGACCTTTGAATTAGTTCACTTACATTATCTGTTGCTTTATTGAGCAGATATGTATCTTCTAGTATAGTAAGAAACTGAAGGATACACTTGTATGCAGATAACAATATTGGTGGAGACCTCTTGTTAGAGCAATACTAAGGCTACCATGGTGGTCTGGAGACTGAGATCCATATATCAAGCCTACGTGACCATGGGAAAATCATTTCTCCATTCTCTGGGTTGTAGTTTCTTTAGCTTTAAAATGAGGAAGGTGTACTATATCTGAGGGTTATCCTAAGAGTTCTGTGATTCTTCGTGTATAAAAAGATTCTTGATTACTGGATTTTATGGGAAATAACAGAGATAAAGGAGGAAAAGACAATTATTTAGCCTTTCAAAGAGTCGATACATTCTTTTGAATTTTCCTCTGTCCTGTAAATGTTNTGCACTCTTGATATGATGTGATGAAAATGGCAATTTACCTCTGTGATATTCCTCTCCAAAAGCCATAACCTCAGTGTAATCATGAGAAAAAATAAGAAATTTTCCAATATATGGACATCTTGAAGTATATCAGACCATTACTCTTCAAAACTATCAAAAATATCAAAAACAAGGCAAGCCTCAATAACAACAGTCTGAGGAAACAATATAATATAGTATACAAGATAGAATTCAGGACTAGATAAAGGACATTAAAGAAAAACTAAGGAAACTGAAATGAAACTATGGACTTCAGTTAATAATTTTCCAATATCCATTCATTAATGTGACAAATGTACTATACTAAGACATTGATAATAAGAGAAATTGATGATGGCTAAAGTCACTAAAGTCATGTCCGACTCTTTTGTGATCCTACAGAGTTGTAGCCCTCAAGCTTCCTCTGTCCATGGGATTTTCGAGGCAAGAATACTGGAGTGGGTTGCGATTTCCTTCTCCAATAAGATAAACCGGGTACTAGATATACAGGAACTTTCTGTACTATCTTCTATCTTTTTAGTTTTTTTTTTTTTCCTGAAAATAAAAAGCTGTTCTAAAAATTAAAATCAGTTTTAAAATTTCAACACTTAATAGGATGTAATCATTTATGCAAATAAAAATAATTGTACAATGCATAGTATGAGAAATGAAATAAATGCCATGGAAAAGATTAAAGCAAGAAAAGAGTAGTGAGTACTAGATATAATGTCATTTTATCTGTAGTGGCTAGAGAAAGTCTACTTGAAACGGTGGCATCTGAACAAAGATTTAAAAGGTAAGATAGTAAATCACATAGCTTACAGGGGAAAGATTCCAAGATGAAATAGCAAGTGTAAAGGCCCTGAGGTGGGAGAAATCTTACCATGTTTGAGGAGTAGCAATGATACCAGTATAGCTGTAGTGGAGTGTAAGATAAGAAAGAGATATAATGTTTGGCCAAATAATGTAGGAACTTTTAACTGTTGTGAAACTCCAGTACTTTGGCCACCTCATGAGAAGAGTTGACTCACTGGAAAAGACTCTGATGCTGGGAGGGATTGGGGGCAGGAGGAGAAGGGGACGACAGAGGATGAGATGGCTGGATGGCATCATGGACTCGATGGACATGAGTCTGAGTGAACACTGAGAGATGGTGATGAACAGGGAGGCCTGGCGTGCTGCAATTCATGGGGTCGCAAAGAGTCAGACACAACTGAGCGACTGAACTGAATTGAACTGAACTGAAGATATTTTTCTCTTTTTCAAAGTGAGATGTGAAGTGGTGGATTTTGAGCAGAGAATTAACATCGCCTGATCAAATTTTTAATGAGGTATCTGAGAGCTGGGGGATCATAGGCTACAGGAGGAAAGGCAGAAAAGCAGGTGAGGCTATGGCAATAATTCAAGTGAGAGATGATGGTACCTTTGGCTAGAGATTTAGAGATAAAGTTGGTGAAGATGGCTGACTCTGGAGACATTTTCAGTGTAGAGCCAACAGATTACTGAGTGTTTGAAAAGTGTGAGGGATAAATTTCAAAGGACAGTAGAGAGAATGGAGTGGCCATCAACTAAATTTGGGAAGATTGTAAAAGGAGCAAGTTTATGGCAGTTTCTTTTCTTCTACTTTCCAAATATATTTCAGATTTGCCTTTGTGCTACCTCCACTGCCTCTCATCAATTATCTATCATTCTTTTTCCTGGACCTTTGCCATAGCCTCCTAAATGGACTCTCTGTTTCATTCCTGTCCCCTTACTACCAGTTGCTCTTCAGAAAATGAATATGATCTTGTAAAAATGTAAATGCATCAAATCATTCACTGCATAAAGTCTTCCCAATGGTTTTCATTTACTTGCTGAAGCTAAGATGCATCCCTCTCTATAACATCAGCCTCATCTCCTTACTTACTAACCGCCGGTTGCAGTGGTCTTTTCTCAGTTCCTCGTGGCTAGTTCATTCCTTCCTTACCCCTCTGTCCACTTCTTATCCAACCTCCCATTCTGACACTGCCTCTCCCAGGACATATGCACAAGCTGTTCCTTCTTTCTGGAAAATCTTTCACATGATAGATGCCTTCTTAGTCTTTGCATCACTGTCTCAGAAATCTCTCTTCTTTGTTCTCTGTTTAAACAAACTCCCCTTCTCATCAGCATGTTTATTTCTTATCATAACTTGTCATTCGGTATTTTTGTTTGCCTGCCTCTTTTTTAAATTTAATCTATAGAGTCTAATCAGGGGCCAAATCTGTTTAATTTCATAATTTCCCTCTCCCCCATGCAGAATACAGAATTAACTGTATTAGGAGCTCAATAAATACTTGAAGTATTGAGATATTTTGAGTTTTTCCAATTATTTTAAGAACATGTTACCAGTACAGGTCCTTGGCCTCAGTTTTACTCTTTCATCCTGGATGCCAAACTATGGAGTGTATAGTTTCATAGAAAAACACCAGTGAATGCTTAACCTACAAAAGCTGCTTAGTAGCTAGCCTCATAGATAGAATCTCATCGAGTGGGCCTCTATTTTGTTCAAGTGGAGTAAAAATAGGCACTGCTTAGCAACAAGCGTTTTGTATTGAGCTCTCTCCTTCAAGGAAGGCAGAGCGATGCTAGGGCTAAAATACTGAGGAGATTCAGGAACTGGTAAGTATATGAAATAGCTAGGAAGAAAGGCTTTTGAGAAAAAGCTTCAAACAGTTCCTGAAAGAGCATGCTCTTGAACGTGACTTGCTAATGATGAAACGACCATCTCCCCCTCACCTTTTGTAATAGGAAAATTTTGCATCTCCTAAATTGCCTGGTCAGATTACAGAGGTTCCTCACATATACCAAGACAGACACACTGACAAAAAACTTCCCTCCCCATCCTGTTTCACTGCATTCATTGCTCTTATTACCATACTCANGTAATAGGAAAACTTTGCATCTCCTAAATTGCCTGGTCAGATTACAGAGGTTCCTCACATATACCAAGACAGACACACTGACAAAAAACTTCCCTCCCCATCCTGTTTCACTGCATTCATTGCTCTTATTACCATACTCACCGGAAATAACATTAAAACCAAATTAAAATCTGGGTTTTGTTTTTTAGTTTGGAGCTTTGGTTTGGGTTTTGATTTTTAATTTCAAGATGTAGGTGGTATGTAAAATCCTCAGCTTTATTTCTGCTACTCCATCTTTGTACAAACTTAGGCAAGTCCCTTTTGCTTCCTGAGACTCATTTTCACAACTGTCAAAGGAGATGATTCACTGACCTCTGAAGCCTCTTTTTTACTTAAAAATAAGAAAAGAAATTATCTTATTTTTGTTAACAATCTAGTTTCCAGATGCAACTATTATCCTGATTTATGAACAATGTAATGATTTCAAGAGACAGACTAAATAAAATACACTTAGATTTTCAGTATGAAGAATTCTCATTTTTAATATCTCATTTAATTCTCTCAAAAATCTTCTGAGGAAGTTTGTATGAATATCTTATGGACAAGAAAATTAAAACTCAAGAATGCAAAATGTATAGCCTAAAACCACATAGAGGCAACTAAGTAATACTAGTAAGTAACATTCTTATTTTAATCCTGATTGTCTAGTACTTAAGCATAGAGAATTTTCCAACATATTAGAGCTGAGTTAGGGTAAAATTACACTAGTACATTAACTATTGTCAGATTTCCCTGGCAGTCCAGTGGTTAAGAATTCACTTGCCAATGAGGGGGACACGGGTTCAATCCCTGTTCTGAGGAGATCCCACATGTCCCAGAGCAACAAAATCTGTGTGCTACAACCACTGAGCATGTTCTCTAGAGTCCTCAAGCAACAGCTACTGAGCCTGTCTGCTGCAACTACTGAAGACCTCATGCTCTGGAGCTGAGGCTCTGCAACAAGAGAAACTGGGGCTCCAGTGTCTCAGTAGAAAAGAATCTTTTTGCCAATGCAGGAGATGCAAGGGCCTCGGGTTTGATCCTGGGTTGGAAAGATTCCCTGAAGTAAGAAATGGCTACCCGCTCCAGTATTCTTGCCTGGAAAATCCCATGGACAGAGGAGCCTGGTGGGCTATAGTCCATAGGGTTGCAAAGAGTCAGATAAGACTGAGTGATTGAGCACAGACACACAGACACATATACATACACACAAAAGAAGCCACCACAATGAGAAGTCTGTGCCCCACAACTAGAGTAGCCCCTTGCTTGCTACAACTAGAGATAGCTTGTGCCCAGCAGGAAGGACCCAGCTGAGCCCAAAATAAATGAATAAATAAATAATAAATAGTTTTCTTTAAAAAGTATTTTCTTTCAGATTCAAATGCTTTCTTCAATGCACACTTGGTAATCAACAATGGAATTCCTACAATCATTTCTCCTTCGAAGTGCACACCAAGCTTTCTCATTAGAGGTTACTGGAGGGACACTGCAGAAGGAAGAAGCTTCCTCTGAGGACTACGGGTCAACGGTGTGGCTGTAAGGACGCGGTGGAACCTGCTCCAACCATGGTCTCAGAATCTCTCCAGGATCATTCCATCTCTGTGTGATGATAATCTTCCCAGAGCCACACAGACTCTCTGGGTGATCCCCAAGCCCCTGCGGTCCAGAGTATCACAAACCTGCCGTGGTTTCATCTGCAGGCCTCTGCCACCCCCCAGCATGCTCTGTCTCCTCTTGAAGCCCTTCTGCCCTGTCAAGGCCAGCTGTCCCACTGCACTCCTGCACTAGTCTGCTGAGCCCCTGCTGCTCATTTGCAATCAAAGGGTTGCCTATTGTTTGCCCGGAGGCTCCAGACCTGTCCCAGCGACCTCTGCGATCCTGTGGCCAAACCACACCTCCTGCAGTGAAGTCTGAACCACTTTCAAGTTTGTACTTTCTTAGACACTCCATCAGCCCTCGGGTTGTTTCCTTATATCTTACAGTTCTTCTTTTATCATGGCTGATAGTTCTTTATACTTAACTTCCTTAGGTTAATCTGAGTGGTTTCTATTTATCTCTTAACTGAGTCCGGACTGTTAAATCAATTGAATTAAATTTGTGACACATTTTGACAGAATATTATATTTATTAGAGGGAGGATAAAGCTCTTAATCTTCAAAAAGAATAATACTTTCAATAAACATTGATTTCAGGTTTATCCTAATCGACTTAGTGGAGCAAAAAGAGAGAACTGGTAGAGACAGATCTACAGACAAATCTTAAGGGAAGACGGGGGAGAAATTTGGGTCCTTAAAAAGTGCACATTCAATTTTGATTCTAAATATCTGTCCCTTCTTCCCCTATTTTTGATATTGTGAAGCCATTTTGAAATTAAAAGAGAAAGGTAGGAAATAACAGTAACTATCGGGAGCAAAAGGAAGCTAGGAAGTTTTTGTCTGGACAGTTCCTCCCTTTAGGAGCTTGCAGGGTATCCATCTCAACTTAGAGGGAACATTCTAATGGAATGACACAGGAATCCATCTTGTGTCTAATTTGGTTCAGAGTTTCTGCTACTGGATAAAAACAGAGTAGAGAGATTCATTAAACTTTCAAATAACAGATGCTAGGAGGAATAACAAATATATACGTATAGGCTAAGTAACCACAAAGAGTCATATAGAGCTGAGGCTAAACACTCTATAATTCAACAAAGCTGAGTCTTCAGTAGATTTATATTTTAAGACAGTTCCTAAAATTTTACAGCTCTCCCCGAAAGAAAGAAAGTTTACTATTTTCACAATGAGAAATTATGGGCATTGCCTGTCTCTGCTGATTTCTCTTGGTGAAAGTGAAACCCTTGATTAATTTTCAGAAAGATTCATAAATATAACGAATTCATTCTTTTGATCTTGTTTTTTTTCTTAACAGTGCCTCACTAAGGATCAGACACGAGCTATGCCTACACAAAATCATAAATCTGGACAATTCAAGTTTGAAAAGAAAAGCAAGTCAAATGACTGAGAAATAAATCAAGGAAATGTCAGCTGCAAAACAACTCCTTACATGACTTAGTTTTTCAGTTCCATGTCCATATGAGCATCTTATGTATTACATAACCACTGGTAATTTGAGGTGGATTTATGGAAGCTATAAGCAGACATATTATCCCATGACAAAAAATGAGCTGCCCTATATATTTGCCTTAGATAAAGTCACCTTAAAGGATTTATAATAATCAAAAATAGTATAATAATAAAATATCTTAAAATTATTGAGAGCATCCTATTTTCCCAGGTACTGTGATTAGCACTTTACTTGTCTTACAGATTAAGTAGCTTGATAAATTCATATAGCTGGAAAAATAGAGACATCAGGTTTGAATCCTGCCGTGCTAATTCTAAAGCCACTTTTATGTACTTCCAGAGTTTAAAGGAGAGCATTTAGTGGAAGCTCTATTTCATAAGAGAAAGAGGTCTGAGAAACAGCATGTATGTACTATGGACTGGAATCAGAATTCAGACCTATGTCTCCAAGTTTGTAAAGGATATTAGATTCTCTCTGGTGATACAGAATGTGTTTCTGAGTCTCTCTGTAAAGAGAGTAGAGTACAGTGAAGGCAAGATTGGGAGAGTGTGGGACAATAATTGAATGCATGTAAATCAGAATGTATGGAGTGGCAATGTTCAGATATGGATATTCAGTTCAATAAACATTTTTAATGCTTACTATGGGGCAGTTAGTGTACCATATTCTATGAGAGACTAATAAATCAATCAGATAAAATCTTCCATTCAAAAGAATAATAGTGTAGTAGAGGAAAACCATATGTCTATAAACTAATTTAATGAGAAACAGCCCTGTTTAACTCCATAAGAGTTTTTTTTTTTTTTTTTTTTTTCCTAGAAGAGTATCAGCTTGGGTAATTTACTAGTGCCTTCACCATATTGTAAGTTCCACTGAATAGTGTTTAAAAACTCAGTCACTGGATTATACTGCTCTCTGAGTTTAAATCTTAGATATCAAACTAGTCAGAGGAAATCAGGAAGAAAAGAGGAAGGAGGAAAGAGGAGGGGATGGTAGGGATAAAGGATCCAAAACACTATAGGGTATGGAAGAGTTACCAATCAATTTCATTGCATGAGGTAGTCCTCACTGTCTTCTGAAAGACATGGAAGTTATCTGAGCTAAGTTTAGAAGAATTCATGGTGTTTTAATATGCATAACAAAGTAATCTTCAAATTCTGTGTTATTTTCAGAGTTGTAAGAAAATTATAAAAATGAAAAGCCAATTAAAAAATTCTCTGTTTTAATCATTCTAAGTAGATGGGGTAACATTTGGATCTTAATATCTAAGACAAAGGTTACCAACTCTCAGCCTGTGGGCTGAATTTGGCCACAAATATCTTCTGACTGGTTCATGAAGGATTTTTAGGGATGCAAAATTGTTTGCCAACTTTTAAAAATCAAGAAAATTTGCATAAAAATGGAATTTTCTATATATTTAGCCCTGGCAGAAACAACCAAGTTCCAAAAAATTATTTTCTAAGTTTTCTGGACTCTATAAGCCCTCCAGATTCGTACATAATATTGAGGGAGAGAGGAGACTCCTCTGCCCTCCTAAAAATAATGACTGCAGTAAATTTTCTATCAATATTTTGGGTAGAAGAAAATCCAGATATATTTGATTTAGGATAGTAAGTANGGACTCTATAAGCCCTCCAGATTCGTACATAATATTGAGGGAGAGAGGAGACTCCTCTGCCCTCCTAAAAATAATGACTGCAGTAAATTTTCTATCAATATTTTGGGTAGAAGAAAATCCAGATATATTTGATTTAGGATAGTAAGTAAATGTGAAGTATTTGGCACATGAACAAAAATTTATCTTTTCACCAGTAGAGATTAAAGTAGGAAGGGAACATCTAGGTTGAGAGAAAGGCAACTCAAGTGTGTTCAGGGAAGATAAGTAGGTGAAGGAATAGTTTTGTGGAGTGGGATGAGATGATGGTAAAGGAGGAAAAAAGTGAGAGATATGGAAAGTGGGTATTTCATCTCACATCATAGAAATTCTTGAATTAATGTCATACTAAGGCTCTTTCCCCCTCCTTACTCTTTTTTAGAAAAGGTTTCAACATGTATTAAACACATATAACAATCTAAACAAAAATGAAAATTAAAGAAAAAATACAAGTCCATTCAATGAGAATGACTTTTCCCCCTATTTTCCCCTTAAGTTCTTATCCATCATTTATTAGAGTCCTGAAATAGTTTTAAAAACATATCTGTAAGAGGGATGCAGCATGGAGAAGTCGTTTGTTCCCATAATTACCACTCGATCAAATAACACTTTAGTGCTTTACTTTACCAAGTGTTTCTGAACTAGCAGATGGGGATCACTCTATTATTCAAATCATAATAATCTCTGAGATAGGTGAAATTGTATTTTCTACCAAATGAAACTAAATCCCATGTTTTATGTCCCCAGTTCCAATCTGCTTGCAATATCTCCCGATCATCACTTCAGTGCATTTGCTCTTGGTATTCTGGATCCTTTGAGCACAAAAGGGTATACTTTATAGTATAGGGCTGGTGAGGACAGGCTGATCTAGAACTGGTATGTTAACCAAGATGAATCAGGTGTTAATGAGGGTAGTGGGGCTAAGGCATGACCATCTTCCAAGTGTAAACCTTGTGTTTTAAGAGGGGAATATAGAACATTCATGAGATGCTTGAGTGCCAGCAGGCAGGCAGAGAGGCACCTCTGTGGTGGGTTTCAGGTTACAGAGCAGGACTATAATCTATATAGGAAGACTCTGCAAAGAACAAGGAAGAGTCTACACCCACAGCTTCCTGGCCATGTTAGGAAGACAGAAGCCAGAAATTATAATGAGGATTCCAAGAGAAAGCTAAAGTCAGAGCACTGTAAATAGCAAAGCTTCCCAAACTTTCAGGAGCACTTGAATCACCAAAGGGTCTTTTAAAAATTCAGTTTCTGATTGAGTGGGCTTTGGGCAGGACCTGAGATTCTCCATCTCTAAAAAGTCTTCAGGTGTCGTGGTTGCTGATGGTCCTCTCCTGAGTAATTAGGCGCTGTGCTACGTTCAGTCACTTCAGTCTTGTCCCATTCTTTGCACCTCCATGGACTATAGCCCACCAGGCTCCTCTGTCCATGGGATTTTTCAGGCAAAAATACTGGAGTGGCTCGTGATGCCCTCTTCCAGGGACTATTCCTGACCAGGAATTGAGCCTGTGTCTTCTGTGCCTCCAGCTCTGCAGGTGTATACTTTACCACTGAGTCCCTGGGGAAATCCCAGAGTAGCAATGCTCTATAGCAAAGAGTCACAACAGATTAGCTTCCAGAGGCCCTAGNTTTCTCCTATCCCAAGTACACATAGCCAATATACTTGTCTTTCCTAAAAAGTATATTAGGATTTCATATCTCTTTGCCTTTGTGTGTATATTTCTTTTGATTTGAAATGACCATCTTTCTCCATCTATGTCCACTGAAGTCATATCATTCTTTCAAGATCCGTTCTCAAATTAACTTCTTGAAGATTTCCCAAACTCTAAATAGAAATAAGTTCTCCTTGACCTATTCTGCCAATACTTCCCTTTAAAATGTATAGGCAAAATTTTTTTGCCTATAAATTTTGTATTTTTGTGTGTAATTAATCTCATTTGGATAACTGTAAACTATTGGAGAAAAAGAACCCTGTTGAATTGATTGATGACTTCTCTGAAGAGTTAAGAACAGTACCTGTAAACATTAAGCATCAAATGCATCAGTGTCTTTGTATTTTATTTAATAATGTGGCTACTGGAAAATGATAAAGCTCACCTCATTATATTAGGCTTTGGTTTTGACTTAGGACAGTACTGCATTCCCTTTCTTCCCAATCCAGAGATCGAATCTGTGTCGCCAGTGTCTCCTGCATTTCAGGCTCATTCTTTACCACTGAGCCACTGGGGAAGCCCTCTACCAGTTTATAAAATGTTAAAATATTTAAATATTGTTATGAAAAAACAAAGTGTAACAAAAACATTAACTATAATCAATATGCGCTCCTTTTAAGAAAGTGGAGCATCCAAAACGTATGTATCTTTTATAGTTTTTCAGATGATAAATAAAGTAACAGCATTATAAACATCATGTCTTTTTGTTTTATCTACCCTGGGCCTTAATTCTTCTATTGAAAAAAGTAAAGTGGTTGGTTTGAGTCCTCTGGATGGTCTGTAAAATACATTCTAGTTCTGACATCTGGTAATCTAAGGAGATTCATGTGTCATGACAAATACCACTCATTTTCCCTATCATTCCTTTTTCTTTTTATTTCCTCATCCATTAAATTGTGGGGAGTTTTGCACTATTTCTACTTCTTCATCACAAAAGATATAATTTATGCCTCCAAATTCACTGCATTTGCATTAATCAGGCTCTACTTGCTCTCCACCTTTCTTGAGTTTTAACAGGACTTTCACATGGACCCTCTTCTCTCTCATTTCAAGCTACATTGAAAGAAATGTTTCAAATGTCAGATCTTTTTTAGTTTAGTTTCCTTCAAACTAGCTTAATGAAGATGATTAGAATATTTTCTGTGGATACATAGTCTAATTGTCACGACAAAATGCACAGGGATTTCCAGGAATTTTGCTGGAGCACATGCATTGGGAATTCTCTCCCCTCCTGCCCCTCGTCAGTAAGCCCCAGCTGGTGAGTCAGGGCTGTGCTGGCAGAACCCTTGAAAGATCTTGGAAAATAAAATTCTTCAGAAGGGCAGATTATTCGTGTTGGTGGAAAATGCCAAGTTGTAAAATCAGAGGCTGAATGACTGAATTAAAGCTGCAATTATCTCAGAATGATAATTAACTATCTTCAAGTTTTAAAAGATTTAAATGCCTTCTACTCTGCTGTATCTGTTTTAGTATGAGTGTGTTTGAATTTTCTGTTTAGAGTCCAAAGAATGATTTAAAACTGTTTTTTCTTTTTCTTCCCAGAATTTTTATCCTCATTCCCCACTTGGACTCAGAATCTGTGATGGGAATTGCTTCTGTGTATTTTGCTGTTGTTGTTCAGTTGCTCAGTCATGTCCAACCCTGCGATTCCGTGGGCTGCAGCACACCAGGCTTTCCTGTCCTTCACTGTCTCCCAGAGTTTCCTCAAACTCGTGTCCATTGAGTCAATGATGCAATCCAGCCATCTCATCCTCTAGAGTCCCTTTCTCCTACCCTCAAACTTTCCCAGTATCAGAGTTTTTTTCCAATGAGTTGGCTCTTTGCATCAGGTGGCCAAAGTATTGAAGCTTCAACTTCAGCATCAGTCCTTTCAATGAATATTCAGGACTGATTTCATTTAGGATTGACTGGTTTGATCTCCTTGCAGTCCAAGGGACTCTCAAGAATCTTTTCCAGCACCACAGTCTGAAAGCATTAATTCTTCAGTGCTCAGCCATCTTTATGGTCCAACTCTCACACCCATATGTGTACTGAAAAAAACCATAGCTTTGACCTTTGTTGGCAAAGTGATGTCTCTGGTTTTTAGTATGCTGTCTAGGTTTATTATAGTTTTTCTTCCAAGGAGCAAGTGTATTTTAATTTCATTCATGGCTGCAGTCATTGTCCGTAGTGATTTTGGAGACCAAAATAAATAAATAAATAAAGTCTGTCACTGTTTCCATTGTTTTCCCATCTTTTGCCATGAAGTAATGGGACCAGATTAAATGATCTTCGGTTTTTGAATGTTGAGTTTTAAGCCAGCTTTTTCACTCTTTTCTTTCACTTTCAAGAAAAGGCTCTTTAGTTCTCCTTCACTTTATACCTTAAGGGTGATATCATCTGCATATCTGAGATAATTGATATTTCTCCCAGCAATCTTAATTCCTGCTTGTGCTTCATCCATTCTGGGGCATTTCACATGATGTACTCTGCATATAAGTTAAATAAGCAGAGTGACAATATACAGCCTTGACCTACTCCTTTCTCAATTTGGAACCAGTCCATTGCTCCATGTCCAATTCTAACTGTTGCTTCTTGACTTGCATTCAAGTTTCTCGGGAGGCAGGTATGGTGGTCTGGTATTTCCATCTCTTTAAGAATTGTCCATAGTTTTATGTGATCCACACAAGGCTCTAGGATAGCCAAGAAATAGATTTTTTTTCTGGAATTCCATTGCTTTTTTTCTATGATCCAATGTATGCTGGCAATTTGATCTCTGGTTTCTCTGCCTTTTCTAAATCCAGTTTTTATATCTGGAATTTCTTGGTTCATGGACTGTTGAAGCCTAACTTACTAGTTTTTTTTTTTTTCCCCCCAATTTAAATGACCATGAGTGAATATATCACTAGACCTTAATACCAACATAATTCTTTAACATGCTATATCAGGTAGGATGTGAGCTTTTATCTATCAGATGGATTTGGGTCTAATTTGGTGGTATACAATGGTGATGTGGTGAGAGGGGTCTACTTCAAGTACAGCAATAAGAAGATGCATAGTTGATAGAGGATTTGTAAATCATAATAAAACTGACTAAAATTCTTATTTTTATTATCATCATGTGAAGGTACTTCTAACAAATTTCAATAATAAAATTATCCTCCTGAAAAAATTAGTTTTTGCCTCCAGTTCTAAATCAATGGTTCTGAGAGTATGCTTTGAGATAAGACTACTGAGAATACTACAGACACTTTCAGGGAGGCAGTAGGGTTAAAAATATTTCCATAATCAAACTAAAAGGTTAATTTTTTTTCTCTCATATTCTTTCTAGTGTGCAATGAAGTTTTCAGAAGCTGTAATGTGGTAGTACAGAACAATGGATGCTAAAGTAGGTAGGAGTGTTTAACATTAGCTAAAACAAAACAATGCACATTCATGCTAATTTTAAAGTAGCTTTTTTTAATGTTAACATGGAATATGTTTATCATTGTTATTTTTAAATGAGCCTTAAATACATACTTAAAATTTTTCCCATTCTTAATTCTAATATGGTAAATATCACTAAATATAACCTACAAAAAGTGTTTGATATCTTAAAATTATCTTAATAGTTTATGGAATCCTGAGACCAATAAGTTTGGAAACCAGTGTTTTAGTAATTGCTAGGTTTAATTTTCTTTTTTGATAGATGCAGAGTACTCCTCTGAAAAGATGGAATATATATTTAATTTGTAATATATATATGTATATATGCACATGTATTAAACAAGTAATCAATTGATGGACATTATTTCCTACTTTGGTTATTATAAGCATATCCACAATTAATATCCTTATCTATAATTGCTTTCACACTTAACTATAAGTTATCTATATGTCATCCAAATCAGGTCATCTTTGAGATTAAAAGGACAGGGGTATTACTATTTATACCAGGACAGGGCGAATGTAAACCAGGCAGGGCTATATCCCAGGCAAACTGAGATGCATGATCACTCTACTTACACTGTATTTATTATGTGCCAAACATTTTATTATTAAATATTTAATAATCATGGCAACCCCATGAGATACTTGCTATTATTATCCCCAGTCTACAAATCCAAAAACTCTGAAATAAGAGATTTGAAATTAGTTGTCCAAGGCCACACAACTAGTAAATGCAAAATCAGGATTCAAACCCAAACAGTGTAGCTCCAGCATCCATGCTCTTAATTATTGCATTATATTGTCTCTCTGTGAGAGACATGGATGATTGCTGAAGGATAAATTCCTAGAATTATAACTGAGAGTAAAACAGTGTGTGAATTTTTATGTTGATGTGCTGTGCTGTTCTTAGTCATTCAGTCATGTCCAGCTCTTTGTAACCCCTTGGGGCTATAGCCTGCCAGGCTCCTCTTGTCCATGAGGATTCTTCAGGCAAGCCTACTGGAGTGGGTTGGCATGCCCTTTTCCTTCCTGACCCAGGAATCAAACCCAGGTCTCCCACATTGTGGGCAGATTCGTTTCCATCTGAGCCATCAGGGAAGCCAAAGAATACTGGAGTGGGTAGCCTAACCTTTCTCCAGGGGAACTCCCTGACCCAGGAACAGAACCAGGGTCTCCTGCATTGCAGGCAGATTCTCAACCACTGAGCTACAAGGGAAGCCCTTTATGTTGGTGAAAGTGAAAGTGAAATAGAAGTGGCTCAGTTGGGTCCGACTCTTTGTTACCCCATGGTCTGTAGCTCACCAGGCTCCTCCATCCATGGGATTTTCCAAGGAAGAATACTGGAGTGGGTTGCCATTTCCTTCTCCAGGGGATCTTCCTGACCCAGGAATTGAACCCAGATCTCCCACATTGTAGGCAGACATTTTACAGTCTGATCCACCAGGGAAGTTTTTATGTTGGTAGATATTGCCAAATACTTATCCATAAAGTTATATTAATATCTTCTAACCAAGATTACATCAGATTATCTATTTCCCCATATTCTTGCCCATGCAGTGTATTATCGATTTTTAAAGAAAATAATTGCCATTCTGATGGGTGAAAAAATATA
This sequence comes from Neotragus pygmaeus, assembly GCA_006410875.1. Classification (NCBI taxonomy): domain Eukaryota; kingdom Metazoa; phylum Chordata; class Mammalia; order Artiodactyla; family Bovidae; genus Neotragus; species Neotragus pygmaeus. The sequence continues at coordinate 449,068 of SJYV01027655.1, forward strand.
TTTCAACATATTTGCATTGCTCTCATTCTGATGGTAGTTAAGGATGTTTTCAAGTGGTCAAGAGCCATATTTTGTGATAGTTAATTTTAGGTGTCAACTTGACTAGGCCAGGTAGTTGATAGAACATTACTGTTTAGTAATCATTACGTTCAGATGGCCTGCTCCGTTAGTCCCCAGACAATGATGAAAACCTCCCTTACCTATTCCAGGTGCCCGTGAAAATAGTTACTCATTCATGAATTTTGTGGAGAATGCAATGGCGACCCACTCCAGTACTCTTGCCTGGAAAATCCCATGGGCGTAGGAGCCTGGTAGGCTGCAGTCCATGGGGTCGCTAAGAGTTGGACACAACTGAGTGACTTCATTTTCACTCATCACTTTCATGCATTGGAGAAGGACATGGCAACCCACTCCAGTGTTCTTGCCTGGAGAATCCCAGGGATGGAGGAGCCTGGTGGTCTGCCGTCTATGGGATCGCACAGAGTCGGACACAACTGAAGTGACTTAGCAGCAGCAGCAGCATGAATTTTGACTTAGGAATGCACATTCCACTTCTAAGTCCTTACCCCAGACTCTAGGTTAACTTTCAAATTGCCCAAATAACCCCTTTTGGTGAACAGTGTGGTTGCAACCACAAAAACTTACAGATCATTTTCTGCCCAATCCTGCCTTTATAAACTTCCCCAATAATAAACTGATCCATTGATTTTATGGAGCTGTCTGTCTCATTTTTTAGTCTCAAGATGTCTCCTCTGTTTGGTGGGTAATTTTTATTCCCTCCATCCTTCCACAAAAACAACACTCCAATCAGAGGCTTCAGAGAGATTAGACAAAATATTTCATGAATAAAACAAAAATAGCATGCAAAGGAAAAAGCAAAAGTGACTATAAGGAGAAGATCTTGGAATTTAGAATAATTACTCAGATAAACAATTCAAGAGAAATGCTGAAGGATACATTCAAGGGAAGCTTTCACTTTTATACAAAACTAGTAAAATTCTCTATTTTGGTAGAAAACAATTTTGTTAGTGTTACATTTTTATATCTTTCATGGTTTTCCTAATTCTGGTTTCCCTAGCTAAAATAGTCAACACAACTGTCTAGCACTGCTATAGACCAAATAGGCTGTGGTTTATTTTGATTTACCATATGAAATCCGTAGTTCTTCTAGGTTGAATAAAACAAAATGCTCCAAAACACTGTAGTGTGTTGGTAGAGAGTATCAGTTATTTGTTTGTTACTCACTGTGATAGTTAATTTTATATGTCATCCTAATGAAGCCACATGGTATCCAGACATTTGATTAAACATTATTCTGGGTATCTCTCTGAGGAAGCTTCTGGATGAAATTAACTTTTGAATCCAGAGACTGAGTAAAGGAAATTGCCCTTGTTAATGAAAGTGGCCCTCATCTAATCAATTGAAGACCTAAACAAACAATATATTTAATAAGAATGAATTCCTGTACCTGCTGCTAAGCTGGGACATCAATTTTTTGGTTATTTTCCTGCCTTCAGACTCATAATGAAAAATCTACTCTTTCCAATATCTATAAAACTGGGAGGTTCAATAGGCAAACTCTATAATCATTCCTTGCTTACAACTTTATGACTTTTGAAAACAATTAATTAATTGTTTTTCTTATTAAACTTGTTATCAAAGTACTAGAATAAACTCATTTACTCATCTCCCATCACAAGATGTCTCCTCTATTTTTTTTTTCAAATTCTTTTCTTTCTTCAAACCATTATTCACTCTCTTTGTTGAACTAAAGCTTCTCCTCTAAGAATTAGCTTCAGCTTATTTTCATTCCCCACGGCAAGCTTTCTCTCATATATTTGTTGAAATACATAGTGTATTGTAAATTATCAATTTATATATCTCTTTCACTATTAAGTTCAGAATTCCTACATGATAAAGACTACCTACTTAGACACTTTCACACAAACTTTGAAGAGAGCATCTAAGACATAATAAACACTAAAGATTGCTGTTGAATAAAAAATTCAGTTGATCAAGTGTCCACTTACAATGTTCGCTTCCCGCTTAGCAGACATGAAAACTACATGTTATATGGAATCCAGTAGGTAAGATGCCCCATCCACCATGCTTATCAGGAAAATGAAAGTAGAGAAGATGAAAAGTCAGATGGATATACTACAAATTAAAACTGGGTTTCTTATTGTCAGCCTCAGCAATGATGATAGTTTGGGCCAAATAATTTTCTATTGGGGGGGACTGTCCTGTGTACTGTTGGATATTTAGCATCATTGTTAGCGTCTACCCACCATAAGACTCTCTGAGTTACGACAACCAAAAATGTCCCTGGACACTGCCAAATGCTGGACACGACTGAATCACTGAACAGGCATGCAATTATATTTACTGCCCAATATCAGTGTAAAGATTAAATGAGAAAGCCCATCTAATATGCTTATGTGTGTGTGTCACTCAGGTGTGGCTAACTCTTTGTGACCCCATGGACTGTAACCCACCAGGCTCCTCTGTCCAAGGAATTCTCTAGGCTAGAATACTGAAGTGTGTAGCCATTTCCTTCTTTAGGGGATCTTCCCAACCCAGGGATCAAACCCAGCTCTCCTGCATTGCAGGCAGACTCTTATAGCCTGAGCCACCAGAAAAGCCCAATATGCTTATAATACTATCTATTATTACTGTATGCATTCAACTTTTATTTGAATATACAATTTTAGGCTTCCCATATCATGCTTTTTTCTTTGCTCTTTTCCCTGTTCTTCCATTGGATTTATCTTCCATCACTAAGTTGTGTCCAGCTCTTTGTGACCCCATGGACTGCAGCATGCCAGGTTTCCCTGTCCTTCACCATCTCCCAGAGCTTGGTCAAACTCATGTCCATTGAGTTGGTGAAGCCATCCAATCATCTCATCATCTGTCACCCTCCTTGTCCTTTTGCTCTCAATCTTTCCCAACATCATCTTTTCCAATGAGATCCAATCAGGTGACCAAAGTATTGGAGCTTCTTAGTGTAATATTTATTTCCTTTTTTGGTTACCAATGGCAACCCACTCCAGTACTCTTGCCTGGGAAATCCCATGGATGGAAGAGCCCGCTAGGCTACAGTCCATGGGGTCACGAAGAGTGGGACACCACTGAGTGACTTCACTTTCATTTTTTACTTTCATGCACTGGAGAAGGAAATGGCAACTCACTCCATTATTCTTGCCTGGAGAATCCCAGGGATGGGAGCCTGGTGGGTTGCTGTCTATGGGGTCGCACAGAGTCAGACACGACTGATGTGACTTAGCAGCAGTAGCAGTTTCCAAGTTTTACATTTTCATTTGTGTTATTTCCGTGGTTACTCTTAATTTCTGTATTTGACTTAAAGTTTAATTAATAGCTTTATTTTCTATACTAACAACACAAAGATTATAAGAATATATTAACTCACATATTTCTCAGTATTTTGCTCACCATTGATTCTTGTATCCACATTTTTCCAGAATTTAAAACACTTTTTCCTGAAGGATAAGTCTGTCAGGGGCTCTCATCTTTCAGTTCATTTCAGTCACTCAGTCGTGTCCAACTCTCTGCGACCCCATGGACTGCAGCATGCCAGGCTTCCCTGTCCACCACCAACTCCCAGGGTCTTTATTTATTTGAAATTCATTTCATATGATCCTTATTCTTGATAATTTAACTAGGCAGAGAATTGGAGATTGACAGTCATTTTTGTTCTACATTGTGAAGATATTATTTCATAATTTTGACTCCTGTAGTTTTTGCTGAGCTATCTATAGTCATTCTATAACTCTTGTGTGTGTAATCTATCTTTTCTATTTAGTTGGGTTTTACATATTCTCTTTGATTTCATACTCTTAAATTTCATTAAAGTATGTCTAACTGTAGAATTATTTATTCTTTACAGAATTTACACTTCTTGAAAATGAAGAATTTTAATCCTGAAAATTCTCAACCATGTTGTCTTCAAATATAAAGGTACCCCTTTTCTGGATTTTCTTATTCTGGAACTCCTATCAAACATAATTGGATATTCTTATTCTTTCTCCTTATCTCTGAGCCTATCTTCCATATTTTTATCTCATTATCTTTGTGTTGCATTACAGATGATATTTTCCAGTTTATCTTCCAACTCTCTAATTAGCTTTTCAGTTCTTATAGCTACTTATAAACTACTTTTATGGGATTCCCAAGAGGCTCAGTGATAAAGAACCTGGCTGCCGATGAAGGAGCCATAGGAAACAATCATTCCATCCCTGGGTCAGGAAGATCCCCTGGAGGAAAAAATGACGACTCATGCCATTATTCTTGTCAGGAAAATACCAGGGACAAAGAAGCCTGGAGAGCTACAGTCCATGGGATTACAAAGAATCAGACACAGCTGGTTATGCACAAAAATATTTTTATTGTGATATCATCAAGGAGGACTTCTGTGAGATTTTCTTTCAACCTGGATTGTGGAATGTAACTTTAGACTGGTTTCCTTTCTCCTTTGTTAGGAACAGTTAGAACTGGACATGGAACAACAGACTGGTTCCAAATAGGAAAAGAAGTGAGTATGTCAAGGATGTACATTGTCACTCTGCTTATTTAACTTATATGCAGAGTACATAATGAGAAACACTGGGCTGGATGAAGCACAAGCTGGAATCAAGATTGCCAGGAGAAATATCAATAACCTCAGATATGCAGATGACAACACACTTATGGCAGAAAGTGAAGAAGGACTAAAGAGTCTCTTGATGAAAGTGAAAGAGGAGAGTGAAAAATTTGCCTTAAAGTTCAATATTCCCAGAAAACTAAGATCATGGTGTCCGGCCCCATCACTTCATGGCAAATAGATGAGAAAACAGTGGAAACAATGGCAGACTTTTTTGGGGGCTCCAAAATCACTGCAGATGGTGACTGCAGCCATGAAATTAAAAGAGGCTTACTCCTTGGAAGGAAAGTTATGACCAACCTAGATAACATATTCAAAAGCAGAGACATTACTTTGTCAACAAAGGTCCATCTAGTCAAGGCTATGGTTTTTCCAGTGGTCATGTATGGATGTGAGTGTTGGACTATAAAGAAAGCTGAGGGCCAAAGAATTGATGCTTTGAACTTTGGTGTTGGAGAAGACTCTTGAGAGTCCCTTGGACTGCAAGGAGATCCAACCAGTCCACCCTAAAGGAAATCAGTTATGAATGTTCACTGGAAGGACTGATGTTGAAGCTGAAACTCCAATACTTTAGCCACCTGATTCAAAGAACTGACTCATTTGAAAAGATTCTGATGCTGAGAAAGATTGAAGGCAGGAGAAGAAGGGGACGACGGAGGATGAAATGATTGGATGGCATCACTGACTCAATGGACATGAGTTTGAGTAAAGTCCAGGAGTTGGTGATGTACAAAGATGCCTGGTGTGTTGTAGTCCATGGGGTAGCCAAGAGTCGGACATAACTGAGCGACTGAACTGAACTGAGGAACACACCGGTATGAGACCAATGTTTATCTTAATTATTGACATGTAGGTTCCTACCTCTTGAAGTTTTTAGATTCCAAAATTCAAAAACTTGGGTCCAAATTTATAAATTACCCCCTGTTTTTCAACCCAGAATCTAGGCAGAGATAAGATTCATTGCTGTCTATCCACTTCCTATGTCAGCAAATAGATTTTATTTTGGTAAAGCCCTTTTATGGAGGTTTCAATTCTCTGAAAGCCCCCGATACAGGCATTAGTCTCTTTGCAGCTACTTACTGAAGTGAGGTTATTAAAATACAAGGATCAAGCATACCAAGTCTGAAACTCAATGCTTCTATCTGTCATGCCCAATGGTTTCTAGAGATCTAGCCAATGAACTTTTCAGTCTTAATTTCTATCACCTGGGGATTCTCATTAGCGTTTGCACATGGAATCTTCACTGATTCGTGTGTAATCTTTTAGCTGCAGCAGCAGGATAGTTATGGCATGTGAAGCTGGTTCCCTGACCAGAGGCTGACCCCTGGCCCCCTGCATTGGGAATGAAAAGTCTTAGTCACTGGAACACCAGGGGAATTGCCAATTTTATACCATTTTAGCCTATCAATTTATCAGAATCAGATGGGCTAGCACTTTGCTCATTATCAACACTTTATATTGGAAGGTTACCATGCACAGGATATCTTAGGAGAATAAGACAACACTTTACAAAGAGCTTTTAATTCAAGCCTCTGTTACAGTGATAGCAATAGGATTTCTCCATTTGCAAGTGGTAGAAAGCCAGAAGGATAGTTTAAAAATTGCTTAGTAAAACTTAGAACCACCCAGAAACTTCTGGTATCATTTCAAGGATCTTCTTATATATCACACAATTTCAAAGAGCACAAATGAATATCGAAGTCATAATAATATAAACATGTACTGTGGTTCCAGGGATGTTACTAAGAAAAATGAGTAAAAAATAAAGATGGTGGAATTACATTAAAGTGAGAATTTTGGATAAGTTCTTTGAAAATCTGAAATAATAAATTATTCACAGTCACTGAAATTCAGAGGCTCTCAGCAATACTTTTTGGAAATTATCATCCTCCATTCATATGTGCCACCCAAATGTGAAGTTTCAATACAGTATGCATGAATTAGATGATAAAATAACTTAAGACAGAATGTATTTCAGTATTTATTGCTAAATGATTTTGTGAAGGAAATTGACTTAATAATGTTTTATGAAAAGTGTTAGTTATCAAAGTCCAGTCTTAAATGCTAGCAGTATTTCAAAAAAATATAACTTTTATATTTTAAAAGTCACTGTTTCCATTCTGACTTTTTTTTTTTTTGCCAGGATGAAGTAAAATTTATGGCTTGAAATACCAAATAAATTATTTTAGTCATACCTTTTTATCTATATGCCGGTTATAAGTAATATCTGGATACAAATTCTAATGAACAAATGGGTATGTAGTGAGGAAGTAGAAATAAAAGTAACTGCATGAAGGGGCAAATTTAATTTAAAAATTACTCCTCATTCATTTATTGAACAGCAAAAAGCTTATTAAAGTGAAAATTATAGTCACAGTATTTTATTCTATAGCTATTCTTCTAAGTGATGAGGACCATAAAGAGATTCCAGACAGCAGCCTCTCTTACTGTGGCACATCATATTCTTAATTGCTTTCTCTAAAAAATGAAACTGATCTGTAAGTTAATAAACAGATAGTATAATTTCTAATTTAGATCTCCAATTCAAAGCCTGCCTGAAAACTAGGCAAAGAGNAGATTCCAGACAGCAGCCTCTCTTACTGTGGCACATCATATTCTTAATTGCTTTCTCTAAAAAATGAAACTGATCTGTAAGTTAATAAACAGATAGTATAATTTCTAATTTAGATCTCCAATTCAAAGCCTGCCTGAAAACTAGGCAAAGAGAAATATGCTTAGAATCAGCAGATGATTATTTCAGGCTCAACTAACAAGGGTGACAGCAACATAGATTAAGTCACAGATCAAAACCCAATCTCTGCACACTTTTTAGGTTTCTCTTTTACCTTGACAAGGTGGCTGCATTAATGCTAAAATGCTTTATGTTAACCAAAAATAATAAACAAAATTATCTGTAAAATAACTGTGTCAAAATTTTGATATAACAACACCTATTTTCCATAGAANTCTCAGATAAATATTATATATATACATATATATATATATATATATATATATGAATAAATTTACTCAGAGATATTGAGTTGAAAAACCACAGTAAGTTTTATAAAGTGAAAGGCAAAATTATATATTTTACTGTTATATTAATAACACAAATAATGAAATTAAAAGACACTTACTCCTTGGAGAAAAGCTATGGCAAACCTAGACAGCATATTAAAAAACACAGACATCACCTTGCCAACAAAGTTCCATGTAGTCAAAGCTATGGTTTTTCCAGTAGTCATGTATGGATTGAGAGCTGGAAAATAAAAAGGGCTGAGTGCCAAAGAATTGATGCCTTTGAAAGGTAGTGCTGGGCAAGACTCTTGAGAGTCCCTTGGACAGCAAGGAGATAAAACCAGTCAATCCTGAAAGAAATCAACCCTGAATACTCATTGGAAGGGCTGATACTAAAGCTGAAGCTCCGATACTCTGGCCACCTGATGTGAAGAGCTGACTCATTGGAAAAGACCCTGATGCTGGGAAAGAGTGAAGGTAGGAAAAGGGGACAATTAAGGACAAGATGGTTTGATGGCATCACCAACTCAATGGCCATGAGTTTGAGCAAACTCCAGGAGATGGTGAAGGACTAGGAAGCCTGGCATGCTGCAGTTCATGGGGCTGCAAAGAGTCAGACATGACTGAGTGACTGAACAACAACAATTAACAGCACAAATGAAAAAATGCTACCTAGTAAATTTACCTTTGAGGTAGGAAATGCAGTAGCGAAATACTTATATCTTTTATTTAAAAGGAAACAAAACCTTTTTTTTACCAATTCTTCTTATATGATTCAACTTGCATTGTCTTTTGTCATCCATTTATAAAAATGAATGAGAGTTGAGCTACTCCAAAGGAGAGAAATTGCTTGCTGTTGTTTTTTTTTTTAATGATTTCAAGTTACTGTATGTATAATTTCCTAATGCTGTCGCCTGGGAGTCATAAATGTCACCATGAGTGCAATTTTTTTGTTCTTATTTTGATTTCTATTGACTAAGCCTTTCCTTTTTCAGCCACTTAGTGTCACCCTATCAGAACACAAATTATAGTCTAAATTACAAAGTGTTCCTTTCCTCAGCCACAGTGGAATGCAAACTCCATGGAGCATAAATTTTTCCTGAGGGCAAGCAGTAGCCAATCTTTTATTTTCTTTCACATTCTCTATTTAAGAGAATTTCTGGTAAATTTATGCGATAAGAAAATAAATATTTTGTTTATTAGACACTTTGGTATATTTGCAATCAATTATTTTCATCATTCTATTAGAAATGTGGTTAATTATTACAGTGTCTAATACATGAATAAAAACCAAGTAAACACATGCTTACTTATTAATAACATGCTGAAGTACATGTAGTCATTTTTAAGAATTCAGATGTTAATGACTGCAAATATTTCACTTGACATTTCCTCTAGCCAGTCTCATCTCCAGATTAGATACTAATCAAATCTGCTAATCATTTGTATTTCCTAAAGGGAAAGGCTTATCAGACTCTATTCTGATATTTAAAGTCTTCATGGTCTAGTCCTACATTTCACATCCTAGCTCCATTGGAGCCCCTGGTTGCCATTCCCCACCTGTATCTTACACAATCTTGACTCCCTCTATACCTTTGCCAACCTTTCCCCCTGAGATGCCACTGTACTTCAGTTTATCTCTATACATCTTTTACAGTGCACCTTAGATCTCTATCTTTTATATCATTTCCCATGAAACCAGCTATAGAACAGAAATGGTATTTTAAATACAAAACATCTAAAGTCAGAATTTTTTTTTTTATCATTTTCTGCTTAATATTCCATTAGTGTGAAGAAATGTTTCCTATAATCAGTGTCCCTATAGCATATTTTCTCTCATGTCTCATTGTCTCTAACTGGGTCACATATCATGGTTACACTAACTATTAACAAGATGAATGAATGGACAACACAAATATATGAGCCATTCATGGGGTTCAGAGAAGAGTTAATGGCTCAGTAAAGCCAGCATTGTATAGAAGGCAGAGCAGATTTTGAATAGACAGTCATCACTGTTTTCGGCGCTTTCCAATGAAAAAATAACTGCTAACTCTGTAAATTCCAATTGATTTTTCTTTACACAGTTATCAAGGCAACTTACTCCAGTTGGTCTTTAATAGGCATGAAGAACAGCCTTAAAATTCTACCTATTTATCCCAGTGTCTGGCACCCTTTGAATACAAGGGTCTGTGGGAGCAAATCTCATTGAGTGACCATTGCTTATATTCTTCAGTCACAGAGTGGTGACTGTACTCCTGTCTAGAAGGCAACAAATGGAAGTTAATGGAAGAAGAACATGTGTGTATTCATAGGATGGTCACAATCATCTATTTCAGTTCTATCTCTGTTACTTCCTAGCTGTGTGAACTTTGGCAAGTAACCTAAGTTCCATAGCTTTGCTTTTTCTATATGTACATAGGATGGCTTTACATGAAAATAAAGAATTGCAAGTAAATTCTTTACTTGAGTAAAGGCTCAAGTAAATCAATGCAAATTACTTAGCTTGGGGAAGGAGACTTAGTAATTAGTAGCTACAATTGGTGGAGTCTCTCTGGATTAGAAAGTCATGGCTATTTTGTCAGTACAAGTTATGGAAATAAGATAAACCTCTTGAAGTATGTATTCTTTCTATAAACAAAACTGAGCCAATTTTCATATGGATAGTTGGGTCAAGCAAGACATATTTGCCGTTTACTGTCATGACAGCTTAGTTAACAAAATCTGTAAACTGAATTCTCCCATTACCTTTTCTGGATTTAAAACAACAAAACAGTTCAAAATTCTTTTTTGATCATTCTTTTGAAAGAAACATTAATTCTATTTTTATATGTAAGAGAGAAAATCAATCACTCTAAAAGGAAAGTAGGGAGGGAAGGAATGTGAGATATAAAAAAAAGCTAAGAATATTTATCCCTCGCATTCACAGAGATTTGAGTCATGTTTTATAAATTCAAAATTGGAAGCTAGAGTCCTAAACTTTTAACACTTGATAAGAAAAAATTCCACTGATATTTGTGAAAGAAATTAAGGTTGACTTTAGTATCTCTCACATTATATTTAACAGAGCAATAAACTCAGCTATTTACTAACTGCAATGTTAATCAAATGGTTTTTAAAACACAACCAAATTTGCAGTTTTAAGGAATTCGGTAATGTTGCCAGTTAGTAAAACAACTCTTACTCACATCTAACCTAAGCATGGTTTGTCAATTATTACCATAAACAGTGGCATTTACAGCCAATGTTTAACTCTAAGTTATGTCAAGGCACTTTTCAGAGCGATATAATTTGTGTTAAATCTCCAAAGGACTACATTCAGTGGTCCATTTGAGACATGGCCTCTTAGTTGCTGGTACAACTAGTAATGAGTGTAGAACAAACCAATGTCAAGTTTTTCCATTCAAAAAGGTGCAGAGACTCTCTAAGATTCATCTGACTACTGTGCCTTTAGTCAATTCTCTCTTCCTCCATCTGCATTTTTTTTCCTGGTTGACACCCTCTTATATTCACGTAACAGTAGAGTGGTCAGTAAAATCCCATCAAAACTGATATTAAATTTGTGCTTACTTTTTCCCTGTTATACAATCTGGAAACCATCTTCACTATAAAAGAATGCCTGGAGTCCTGCTCCCAGAAGCAGCTTGTTCTCTGTAGAACTGGGCAACCTGTTTGAGATGCTCGTTAGCCAGACTCTAAGCCAGCTCATTCATTCATACCTTAGTTAATCAATTAGTTCATTTAGTCAACAGATTTTTAGTGAGTGTTTGATATGTGAAAAGCACTGTTTTAAGTACTGGAGATACGCAGTGAACAAAATAGACAAAACTTCTTTTCCTCAAAATGTTTTTATTCTAGAAAAGGGAGAAAATGATAAATAAATGTCAAATGTAGTATGACAAATAGGCATTTCACAGATTTTTTTTTTTGATATGATGAATTACACAAAGAGGATAGGGAGTGTTGGCTTGGAGGAGGTTTTTATAATACCAAGTATAAAGATGAAAGAAAGCCTTACTGAAAATGTGGCAGTTGAACAAAGAGCTGAAGAAGGTAAAGAAGTCATATTAATAAGTGGGAAGTGCCTTTGCAGGCTGAGGGAAGAATAAATGTGGAGGCCTTAAAGTGGGGGAATGCCTAGGAAGTTCAAGGAAAAGCAAAGCCATCTGTGTGCTGGGTACAGAGTGGGTCAAAGAGACAGTAAACATGAGGCCAGAAAGGGAAGACAGAACAGACTTGGAGAAGCTTTGTAACCCATTGCAAGGATTTTCCTTCACTTTGAGGGACATTCAAACCAATTGAGAGTTTTGTGCAGAAGAATGACAGGATTTAACTCATAGTTAAGAGCGTTATGGTGGTCGCTGAATTGAGAGATGATTGTGGGTATGCAAGTGTAAAAACAGAAGGGCCTACAAAGAACCTATTGAAATAATCCAGGCAACAGATGATGATGACTGGTAAGTAATTCACGTGAAAATTTGCTGACAGAGATTATGAAAAGTGTTGGGCTCTGCATTTATCTTAAAAGTAAAGACTACAGTATTTGCTGATTGACTGGGCATTTGGTGTGAAAGACAGAACTCAAAAAAGTCTCTTTGGACTGAACAATCTAAAGAAAAGAATTGTAATGTACTGATACACGGAAGATTGGTGGGAATAAGGGTAGAGGGAAGATGGGAAATGAGAAACTAGATTTATAGCAATTTTATTTGCAGAAGTCTAGTAAACGTCAAATGGCGACATGAAATTGGCTATTGGTTATGAGTTCAGGGAAGAGATCTGGATTGGATACCTGAGTTTTGGAGATACCAGTTTATGAATGATAGTCAATGAGATTGAATGAGATTTCCAAAAGTGGGATTATTTATAGAAAAGTAAAAGGTCTGAGGTTCAAGCTTAGGATATCCTTAGCACTTCAAGTCTGGGGAAATGTGGGGAAATCAGCAAATAAGATGGAGAAAAGCAGTCCCTGGAGTGGGTGGCCAATCAGGAAATGTGTTGTTTTGGAAGCAAAGTGAAGAAAACTTTTAAAGGAGGGGGAAGTGATAATCTAAGTTAAATGCTACCAATTAAGACAAATAAAATGAAGACTGAAAATTGACCATTGATTTAGCAATGTGATCAATGTTTCTTCTCACTGGGGAAAAGAAGGAAATGATGAAAGTGGACAACCAGACATACTTCATCATTTAAAGTCCTCTTTGAATAACCTGAACTCCCACAGCTTCTATGAAGTGAACCAGTTTTGGAATTCTTTATTTTATTATGCTCTAGTAATTAGTTCCTTATGACTGTGCCTTATCTTATTCCATGTTGATATTTTCAAGTTGATCTTTTTAAAAAATACATGAAGGAGATAAGTCAATATTTCTATTATTGTTTTGCAGAAAGCACAGTTTTTAGAGAAGATAAACAGTTCATTGTCACGCTTCTGGTTAGTGGCAAAGTGGTGACTCAGCTCAGGTCTTCTGATCCTCCTCCTTTAATTTCCATAATGAGAGAAGCGAAGACTTCTTATTTATTCTTTGGAACTTCCTTTATGCACTGCCCACTTCTATTCATACATTCTATTTATTCTTACTTAATCCCTTGAATTTTGGTCCTTAGAGTTTTTTTGAACAGTTGGATATCATGACCTTTAAGGACAAACAGTGATATGACTTCAGAGCTTCAGGGAATTTGAACTTCTGCCAGGCTCTGAACCCAAAGAATAGTTTCATATGCCCTTATGTCCATCCTTTCATGAAGGATTTACTTCTTCCTAGCATAGGCAAAAGGTTGGGTAAATGACCAGCACTGTATTATTGAACATATATCTGCCCACTCTCTTGTTACAAAGAGTTATAGACCCAACATCTAAGTACTCAGTAAATCTTGTGAATGCAATCTCATATATCATCACAGTACACAAACTCTTTGTTCTTCTTCTTCTTGATTCCTAAGAGTTTTACTTCTTTCCACTCTTATATACAAACATAAGGAGCCAGAATCTTAGCCACAAAAATATATTGTTAGGAATAGTGGTCATCCATCTTCATCATGAATTCCTAGAGATGGTCACTCATTACCACAAGTTCATGCACATAAGCATGCAGTTGAACAAAATAAATAGATTAGTCACAATTTTTAAATGATGAAACATAAATTGCAAAAATCATGCAGGCAACCGATTATATCAATATCAATTTCCTGGTTGTGATATTGCGCAAGTTAGGCAAGATGTTACCACTGGAAAAACTGGGCAAAAGATATGAAAGACCTCTGTATATTTCCTAAAATTGCATGTGAATCTATAATTATCTCAAAAAGCTTAAAAATGATGCATATAAAAGAATATTCAAGGGCAAACGTCCTTTCCCAAGACCTGTAAACCGTCATGAAGTTGGGAAGGGAATGCACTAGAAAAGATACTGTCTTAGGCAAAATCTATCATGCTGGTTGTTGAGAGTATAGTGAGAAAGTCACAGAAGTAAACAGATAAATGATGATCTGTGAGGGGAAAGATAATGATGAATATTAATTTTATTTTAGCATCAAATATAGTAATTGTGCTTACAGTATTAAATTTTTGCAAAGATAGACCGCTTTCTTTCTTTTTTTTTTTTTTTTAGAGGGACAAGAATCATTTTTATTTTATTTTATTTTATTTTGTTTTTTTTTTAATTAATTTATTTTTTAATTTGACTTTACAATACTCTATTGGGTTTGCCATACATCGACATGAATCCACCACAGGTGTACACAAGCTCCCAATCCCGAATCCCCCTCCCACCTCCAACCCCACAACGTCTCTCTGGATCATCCCCGTACATCAGCNTTTCTCCTGAAATCTTTCAGAATGACCCATCCACCGATTTTAGTTCTTGCCTTAAACATTCAGGATAAGACAAAAAAAAAGTTGTTATAAATTTCTAAATCTTGGCTTCTATATTTTTCAAATTATACATCGCAATTAGTGGTTAGTTCCTCAATGACAGAAACCCTGTCTTGTCAACCGTTGAATCCCCACCTCCAACATCTAAAATCTATTTGGTCACTTACATTCTAGAAGGTGGTGCAGTGGTAAAGAATCTGCCTGCCAATGCAGGAGACACAAGAGATGTGGGCTTGATCCCTGGATTGAGAAGATCTCCTGGAGTAGGAAATGACAACCCACTCTAGTATTCTTGCCTGGGAAATTCAATGAACAGAGGAGCCTGTTGGGTTATAGACCATGGGATCACAAAGAGTCAGATCTGACTGAGCGAGTGCACACACACACATACATACTTACACACTAGTTGAATGAATGACTGGATAACTGAATGGAAGCAATAACGGATGAATGTAAGGAATTAAAATGCTGCTCCTTTGAACAAATCTCCAATTTCTAAAGAGGAAACAATTAAGATTGCCTGGCAAGACTGCCTCACTCTGAGCTCAGAGAAGATTCCAGAGCCGGTGAAAATGTATGAGAGATGGTTGGGGTTTGTTTAAGGAATTTGGCCTCACAGATTCCTTACAGCCAGGCTTGCTGAGTTTTTGCACCTTTCCAGGAACTAGCAGGAGCTCTTAACTTTGAGGCATGTTCCATCTCAGTCCTCCCCTGCTTTCTCTGGCATCAGGTTCTTGCTGCTGATTTTCCTGGTGGCTCTTCTCTGTGGAACAGTGATCTTCTGCCTCCAGTGCTGCCTGAGGAGACTCAAAAATGGTCCCCGAAGACGCACCATGGCTGTTTTTGCTGTTGGAGACTTGGACTCCGTTTACAGTAAGCTGTTTACACACTTCTAGATGTCCTCTTTGGAAACCTTATAGTTTTGTGTGAGTTGAAAAGTTAACCTATGAAAAACAAATTTGTAAACATAGAACAAGATATAGTTTACTGAGGACTCAAAGGCATGGACTGGGAAGAGAGTTTAAATGAGAAAACTTCAGAAGAAGACTCCAAAAAAAAAAAAAAAAGAAAGAAAAGAAAAAGAAAAATGGTGTCTTGGGGAAGTGACTGAGTATGGGAACAGAACCTAAACCTAAACATTCAGTTAACAAGCAAATGGGAAAATGTACACAGGGCTGGGCACTCCAGGTGAAAGCAGGGTTTAAGGTACAGAAGAGTATCTCTGGGCTTTTGATGTCCATCTGTCACCTTGTGTTCATTTACAAAGCTTGCTATGCCTCATTTATCTGCAATAATATCGAATAATGCTTTTCAGATTGTCTGCTTCCAGTGCAGAGCCTGAAATACTTTGGATTGTGTGAGTGAATGTCAGTATTCATGTCCTTTCTCTCCAGACACATTGGCAGTTTCCTGATCCTTCCTGCTCCCCACACCCACTCCCAAACCCTGTCTTTCTATTATTTTTTAGTGTGCATTAAGAGGTTAAGAAATGGAAAAAATTGTGGTCTTGAGTTATTTGTAATTTCCAGCCTCAGCTTTAAGTAGAAAAATGGCAGTTTTGTGATTTCTGAGAGGTGACAATTGACAGTTTATATCTTCGCGTTAAGCATTGTCCTCACTCAGAGATTGTCTGTTACGAGATTTTCCTCCTAAGGCACTACACTGTATATTACAGTTGCCTCTAGAGTGGTAGAAACTAACAGATGTCCTTCAAATACTTGGGTTAGCATAAGATTTTCAACAGAGAGAGTGAGAGATGTTCTGGAAAAACTCACAGCTAAATAGGAAGTGGGGTAAAAATAAACTGAAGTGTTTTAATCTCAAAACTCAGTATTAAGATTTAGTGATTGGATTCACTGTTGACTTTTTTTAAGTTATTATTTAATAGGGAAACACATTGTTAATTTGAAAGATGATTATTTGGGAAAGGATAATTAACGTCTCCAATGAAAATAGCTTTTTCTTCTAAAATCAGCAGCACTTTCCACTGAGTATATAGAGAAATAGAGTCACTGATCTTCAAGCAAAATATGTTGGTCAAAGGGATCAATGTGGTCACATTGGTCTATTTTTCTTTATCTAACAAGAGGTATTCAATAAATAAACACAGCTATGTTTCTTCCACCTTTACTTGAGCTACTACAGAGGAGAATCTGCACTGGTCTTCTTAGCCATCCTCTCACTCTGAAGCGTTAAAACAAAACAAAACAAAAATCTGTTTTTAATTTTTGGTAAATAAGCTATCCAGTTATACTGTTACAACTTTTCAGGCAGTTTATGTGCCACAGTTAAATCCCCATTTATCTAATATTTTTATATTTGCTGGATGATGGTTTACATACATGCTTTTGAATTTTCAGAACTTCCCTGACAGGTATGAATGTGATAAAAGGAGTCAAGACTGCGATAATGCTTCACAATTTAATTTACGCCAACAAAGTACTAGGCACTAGGTCAGGGGTTTCACAGATACCATCTCTAATTCTTAAAATACCAACTCAGAAAAGTGGCTATTACTTCCTTTAGAGGATGTTATCTACTTTTCTCACTCTGCTGTATAAATATACCCCATAAATCTCTGTTGCAGGTCAACTAATATACTCCAGATTTTCCAGGATTGAGGATAATGAGCAATGAAAAGTTACATAGGGCACACACGGCAAAGGATTAGACACGACTGAGAAACAGTACACTCACACACACACACGCACACACACACACACAGACACACACGGCTAGTCACCTCATTCCTGGACACTAACCACAGCCTTTTATCTTGAACCACCAGATGTTTCCATTGGGTGGTTCCTCAGTGGCGGATTTTGCTGTCCAGAACCCTCATTTCCTTCCTCATTCTATCTTTTCCTTCTTAATCTCTGGGGTGTAGCTTTCACTCTTGTTTTTTGCAAGAACATTTAAACTCTTTTTCACCTTAAATGGCATGACCAAGTTCATTTCTGTTGATGTCCATTGTAGAGAACATGTTCAGTTGCCTCTTTTGGTTTATTTCTATCCTCACCTATGGTGATTTTCCCATCCACTGCCTGTCTCCCATCCTGCCCTATGGATGTTCAGGGTGGCTACATAGGTAGAGAATCACCATTCACATCGTCTTTGATGTGGCTGTGGCTCTCAGACTTATGCTTCTTGCCATTCTTATTTTTCCTCTCCAAAACAAAACACAAATAGTTCAGGAAATGGTATTCTCTGTGATCTCTAGTCATTGGTTGGTTGGTTTAATCGCTAAGTCAAGTCTGACTCTTGCAGCTCCATGGACTGTAACCCGCCAGTCTCCTCTGTCCATGAGATTTCCCAGACAAGAACATTGGAGCAGGTTGCCATTTCCTTCTCCTATCTAGGGATCAAACTCACATCTTGTGCATTGCAGGCGGCTTCTTTACCCCTGAGCCACCATGGAAGCCCCAGGTCGCCTCTTCTTAAATAGTAATTTCTGGAATTAAACTCCAGGGAGCTAATATTGTAAGGCAATCTGATACCCAGAACCACACCAAATTTCCTTTCTCCACTGAATTTTCATTATACTCTGACTTCTCCAGACAAATATCCTCCCTATCTAATATTTCCTTAAAAGGAGGTACTCTCCAAAAGAGAAGTGAAGGAAATACTAAAGGACCTTTTTATTGCTGAGAGGGAAGTAAGGGCCAAACCACAGCTTCTGCCTCCACAGTCCCACAAAATTTTGTGCTCCCAGGTTGGAGCTAAGTCCACTACTGCTGGGTTTTCCCATCTACACTGTAGGTTATGAGTCTGTACTTCTGAGTCTTCCTTGTAGTCACTGTTTAGAAGCAGGAGAGGAAAATGAGAACTCGTTTGCAAACTACTGGTGACATATTAGAATATGAAATAAAGTTCCTGGACTCCTTGATCAAAAAGGGGCAGATAGGACTTTCCTCCTGATTATAGAATGTAGGAAATAAGTCATTTAAAGCATTTCAGTGATGAGACGAGATTTTATATATAAGCCCCAGGTTCTTCTTTCATTTTATTTCCTCAAAATTTATTTCATGCTATTACCATATTCTGCTGAATATATTAGTTGAAATAGCTCTGATCTTCTGACCTGAGGGTCAGAGGTTTGATGTTCAAGATCCCATGAAATCTGCCCTCAGATGAGAAGAGCAAAGAGAATTTTGACTGATTATTAGAGGCTGGAGTGGAGTGAACTTTACTGATGTTCAAATATATAAAACAGGAAATTTCTCACTGGCAATTCTTAACAATATTACATGACTCTGGTTGTCAATTATCTTGATTAGAAATATTAAAAAAAAAGGAAGGAAAATACTTGGCTCGGGAATCCTTGTAAAATGTGTTTAAGGAAGGCCTTACCAGTTCAGCCCATCACACTGATGAGACTTCTGTCTGGAAAAGTCCTTAGGAACCTCAGCCAAACACCAAGGCCTCAAGAGAATCTTCTAAACCAATAATTATGCCTTTTCACAATTCTATGTTGACTCAGGGCTCAGATTTGTTTTCCTTCCCCTCTGAAAAGGTCTAATGTTTCCATGTCATAACATGTTATGATGAAGCTCTTTGTGCACCTATAAAAAAATTAATTCCTCTGATACTTCAGCAGAAGGTAAGGAGGAAGAGAAGGTATTGCTAGAGAAAGAGGAGGAGGAGGAGGACCAGAATAGAGTCAAGAAAGTGGAGGAGAAAAGGAAGAAAAAAGAGCTAGAGGAGAAGCAGAGACGCCTCTCCTGAGACACTCACCCTGGCTTGGCTCCTCCTCAGGCTGATCTCCTGGATAATGCTGCATTTCAACTATTCCATCTCCCTGGTTCCATTTCTTCTGCAATTTCAGAAGTAATCTTACCTTTTTCTTATTTCAGGGCAAATAGAAATACTAGTCTTCCAGCAATGATTAAATGTGAATGCTCCAGTTTGGAAAGGGGAGGAGGGAGTGGGCCGTCAGGCAAGAAGCTGATCCTTACATACTCTATTCTCCTCTCTCCTCCCCTCCCTCAGAATCCTGTCTTATTTAGGAATGCTTTTTGAAATGTCATTTTCCTATACCTTGTGTTCTACATGTAAGTATTCTGACACTCACTGTGGGAAACGAATGAGAGTCTTTCACAAGCTGTCATGGATGGGCATGATGATAGTAACGACTCATGTTTATTGAGCACTTATCATGTGTCATGTTCTGGGCTACTCCTTGACATTTCTCATCTCATTTATTCTTCCTTACATCTTTCCTGGTGGCTCAGAGGTTATAGCGTCTGCCTGCCATGCAGGAGACCTGGGTTCGATCCCTGGGTCGGGAAGATCCCCTGGAGAAGGAAATGGCAACCCACTCCAGTATACTTGCCTGGAGAATCCCATGGACGGAGGAGCCTGGTGGGCTACAGTCCATGGGGTCGCAAAGAGTCGGACACGACTGAACGACTTCACTTTCACTTTCACAGTTCCGTGAACAGTTCGCTGTCATTCTGAACACTGAACNTGGAGAATCCCATGGACGGAGGAGCCTGGTGGGCTACAGTCCATGGGGTCGCAAAGAGTCGGACACGACTGAACGACTTCACTTTCACTTTCACAGTTCCGTGAACAGTTCGCTGTCATTCTGAACACTGAACATGAGGGAAGAAAGGCAGAGATTAGGGACAGAGTGGATGGTAGAATGGTGACTCAAATTCAGGCAATCTTAGTCACCCCCATGTGAAAGAACAAAATGATATAAAAAAGGATAAGAACAGAAAAAAAAGAAAGGCATTTTCAAATGAACCAAGTCCATAAAAAATTAGCATTGATTAGTTTTACAAAATCAAACAACAAACTTTTATCTTTACCAACATCTGTCAAAATATTAGGATTTTTGTAGGCATTTGTAACTGAGCTCTCTCAGGTTCCTAATTTGTCTAAAAGTAAAACTAATGCCTGTTTCCCTCCCAATCACATTAAACATGCTTTGAAAAAAAAATTGAGAAGTGACATGCGTTCAATTTTACAAAAGCTCTCCAAGCTTAATTCTGTTATCATATGAATACCCTATGGTTTTCAAAATTTTAAGAGCAACGGGCAAATCTGTAGTATGGAAATAATAATAAACTTTTTCTAACATAAAGAGCAAGTGTCAATATCTTGCTGCCTGGAGCATGACACTAATAACGACCCTGGTGGATATAAATTCAAGCTAATAATTATTTTTAATAAACCCACTCCAGATACAATGATAGCCAAGTTACCTTTGACTTTGTATTGGATTTGCTGGAAGCAATTCATCTGGAAAATGGTCAGTGTTTACTAATTGTATCCACAAAGGAGGGAAATACTGAGGCAAGTCCACTCTGCCAGTGTTAACTCTTTTTATCAAGACATTTGGACTAGCCTACATCATTCCAAACTTTCTAAATCTCTAACCACAAGAAAGTTTTGTTTTTAATAAGAAAGTTTTCATTCAGTAATCTCTGTGCCATTAACCTTATAAGAATAATGATTAAATTATTATTTAAACATTAAAATAAGAAAGTTTAGGAAATAGTACTGTCAATAAAGGAAAATGCATGCATACTCCTAGCATAGTATAGTTCTTCATATAATAATAATGCTAATGATAATACTTTGACCGCCTGATGAGAAGAACCAACTCATTGGAAAAGACTCTGATGCTGGACAAGATTGAGGGCAGGAAGAGAAGGGATCCACAGAGGATTAGCCAGTTGGATGGCATCATTGACTCAATGAATTTGAGCAAACTCCTGGAGATCATGATGGACAGGGAGGCCTGGTGTGCTACTGCCCTTGGCGTCCACAAAGAGTTGGACACGACTAAGCGACTAAACAAGAACAACAAAATGCTAATATCACTATTGATAATAGTGACAGTCAACTTTAATGCATGTCAGGCTTTGTTTTAAGCATGTTACATTCATTTAGCCTTGCTTTTACAGATATTGCACAACAGCAAGCTGAGGTGTAAAAATGTGTAATAAGTTAGCATTAGGTTATTCAATTAAATAAATTAACTCCTTAAGGAAAGTATTGAACCAGGAGGTGAGATTTATATTCTACATATGGCTCCACTCTTTACATATTGCATTAATATTTAAATTATTATACTTTGTCCTGTGAACCAGTGAGATACAAAATAAAGCAAGTACAAATATATGGAAATTCATGATTCTAAATAAGTAAAATGCACTCCAAAGCAATAATTTTGATTAATTTACATATGGATTCCACTGATACAGCTATTGTCTTTTATGTAACTACTCTTGGAGTCATTTTAATAATTGTGGCTTGTTCTTTGAAATCTCCTTGATGGTATAGAATCTTAATCCTTTAAGGAAGGAGTCATCAAACTTTTGTATTAAAGTCCAGACAAGAAATATGTTTGGCTTTGCAAGCATATGATCTCTATGGGGACTACTAATTTCTGCAATTACAGTAGAAAAAGCAGCCAGAGACAACATGAAAATGAATGGACATGATAGTGTTACAATTCATCTTAATACACAAAAACAGTCAAAGGTTAGTTTAAGGGTGTAATTTCTTCTTTAAAGGTGAATTTATGGCTGTCATGAATTTATGTTATATTATTGATTTGGGAAGAAGCAGTCAAATTATTCCCAGAAAGGTAAAGACCTTGTGAAAAAAAGGAAAACAATATAGATAAATGACTATAAAGTATTACTATTGATTTCCTGTGTGACTCTAAAGCAGTCTTTCAAGCCAATACTAATAAAAGATTTCCCAAAAACCTATTGGAATAAGTGCATAATCTCTCAAGGTGATCAGTTTAAGGGAGAAAAAGCATGTCTTTTATGTTGAATGGTTTGTAGTATGCATAATCTAAGTCAAGACCTTTAATTTCAAAATTTAAAATTTGAGAATGCTTTTTGCTTAATGTATGTATTTACTTTAATTACAAACTTTTCACAACTTAATATTTTTACTATGCATCATCGACAAATGTTGAAATTAATTAATTGCATTAGTTGCAGTTTACAGAACATACACATGAAAGAATGAGGTTCAGATGTAATACTTTAATGTTTCTAGTGAGATTGCATATCTCATGAAGGGAGCATTAGCTAAAATGCCATCAGTGTTTACAGGAATCTTGTCTTCTGATCTACCAAAAGGGGTATTTCTTCTCTTTTCAGCTGTTAAATTGTAAATGCTTCTTGATGGCTTAGTCAATGATGGCCTAATCGGTGCATAAGAGCAAATTTTCTTGCTATAATGATTAAAATATCACAGCAGAGAGTGAGATGATTGTAAATTTTTTCTCAAGGGTACAAATAATTTTCTGTTGCTCCAGTGATCCAAGAAATGCCAGATTTTATTAGGCAGCTCATGTGCTTCTGTTTTATGCTGACTAGAAAGATTATGCCTCCACCTTTCTCTTTCCAGGGACAGAAGCAGCTGCGACTCCAACTGTTGGAAGACACCTTCACACTCAAAACCCTGAACGGTTTCATGTTCCCTGTTTTGGAGTTTTTGGCCCCCCGCCTCCATATGAAGAAATTAAAATCAAGCCGATTTCAGACCTAGATCGTTAATTGAAATGATTAGAAATATTTAAAATTCCAAAACATACAATTTAAGAACAATTCTTTCACTTGGTGAGAATTCCTGGAGATCAGTTAATGTAGTCTTAAAAGGACAAATAAATGAATATAAGAAAAGAATTTGGGGCATGGAGATGTTTCCGTACTCAACTAGTGGACTCTTGTTATATCACTGTTGTTTTATAATTTTACCTTCCTAATCAAGTTTCTTGATGCAATCTAGTAGGCAGTAATTAACATAAGCAGTGGCTTCCATTAAGTTCAGAATTCCACTCTAGAATATGTCACAGATTTTTCTGCCTCAATCTCTGTTTTAACCTGACCTTTTCCCTGTTATGGGGTCAATAAAATTATTGTCATTTAACAGTGACCCACAATAAACTGTGGAAAGTTCTGAAAGAGATGGGAATACCCAACCACCTGACCTGCCTCTTGAGAAACCTGTATACAGATCAGGAAGCAACAGTTAGAACTGGACATGGAACAACAGACTGGTTCCAAATAGGAAAAGGAGTACGTCAAGGCTATACATTGTCATCCTGCTTATTTAACTTATATGCAGAGTACATCATGAGAAAAGATGGNGCCTGGTAGGCTGCCGTCTATGGGGTCGCAGAGTCGGACACGACTGAAGCGACTTAGCAGCAGCAGCAGTTCATGATCTGAGCTGCAGTTCATGATCTGAGCTCCCGGTCTTGTTCTTGCTGACTGTATAGAGCTTATCCATCTTTGGCTGCAAAGAATATAATCAATCTGATTTCGGTGTTGGCCATCTGGTGATGTCCATGTTTAGAGTCTTCTCTTGTGTTGTTGGAAGAGTATATTTGCTATGACTANCTGAGCTCCCGGTCTTGTTCTTGCTGACTGTATAGAGCTTATCCATCTTTGGCTGCAAAGAATATAATCAATCTGATTTCGGTGTTGGCCATCTGGTGATGTCCATGTTTAGAGTCTTCTCTTGTGTTGTTGGAAGAGTATATTTGCTATGACTAGTGCATTCTCTTGGCAAAACTCTATTAGTCTTTGCCCTGCTTCATTCTGTACTCCAAGGCCAAATTTGCCTGTTACTCCAAGTGTTTCTTGACATCCTACTTTTGCATTCCAGCCCCCTATAATGAAAAGGATATCTTTTTTGGGTGTTAGTTCTAAAAGGTCTTGTAGGTCACCATAGAGCCGTTCAACTTCAGCTTCTTCAGCATTACCAGTTGGGGCATAGACTTGGATAACTGTAATATTGAATGGTTTGCCTTGGAAATGAACAGAGATGATTCTGTTGTTTTTGAGACAGCATCCAAATATTGCATTTCAGACTCTTTTGTTAACTATGAGGGCTACTCCATTTCTTCTAGGATTTTATAATGGAGCCCCATAATTTATGCCTTGACTGGGCATTTCTCAGCAAACTATGATAAAAACCCTCAGCATAGGTATCAATATTCCCATTGAGAACTCTGACTACAAAAGTAACAATGAGATATCATCAAGTAACACTTTTGCAGTGGCCGTGAACAATGGATATAGGAAAAGAAATTCATGGCAGATGCCATATGATCTTAAGCTGGCCAGTTGATGAACAGAACATTCGACATCTTCACTTGTCAGTCTAATATACCTTTCAAAGTTAGCTTTGATTTATCTCCTAAACTCTTCCCAAACATGTTTGTCCAAACCTTCCCCATCTCAATTAATGGTAACAGGAAGCTTCCAGCTGCTTGGATCATATATCTTGAAATCAGGCTTGAGCCCTCCTTTTATGTTACTTCCTACATCAGGAAATGCTTCAAATTGATTCCATCTCCAAAATAATTCTGGACACTAAGCATTTCTTATCCTGTCTCTGGTGTGAGCCCACGTATTGTCAGTTCTTGCCTGGATCACTGCATACCAACTAAACTGGACTGCTTGCTCCCAGCTTTGACTTCCTATATTCTATTTCCAACACAGTATCTATAGTGGTGCTTTTAGTACATAAAGGGGATCATGTTCCGTAACTAAACTCCAATGACAACACAGCTCACTCAAAAATGCCAAAAGTCCTCAACACATGGCCCTATAGAATCTATACCCTTCTCAAGCTTCCTTTTTAATGACTCTCTCCTTTATTCATTTGCTCCAGGAATATGGTCCTCAAACCCACCAGACGTTATTCTACCCCATATGTCCTTTCTGGCCTTAGTGCTTACTGTTCTTTTTTCCTATGAAACTGTTACCTCAGATATCAACATTGCTTCACATTTTTACCTCCTGTTAATCTTTGTTTGAAAGTCACCTTCTCAACGAGGCCCACCCTGGTTATCCTACTTTAAGTTGTAATTTCTCCTAACACTAGCACTTCAACCTCCTTGTCTCAGACACACTTTTCCTTTTCACAGAGTACGTATTGTCTTCTAAGCATCATCTTCTACTACAATACATGGGAAAATTCTATTCATAGTCTGCTGTTGACTTTTCCTTGCTAGAATGTAAACCAACGAAAGTAGGAATCTTTGTGTTTTCCACTGATTTATACCCCTAGCCTCTAAAGCAGCCTGGCACTATTATGTATTCAAACAAATTTTAAAAGTTCCCATTTCTGAAAATTTCCAAAAGTATCTGGATGGGAATTTATGAGGATGAAACCTTACAGAAGTGAATCTGGGTATAAGCTGGAGACAGTTGACAATACTTTAAAACTTGAAGTTACACATATATCCATCCTCTTATTAAACCCACTAAGGTTATAGTAAAGAAGTAAAAACACTTTTTCATTCACAAATATAAAGAGAGTAGCAAGAAGATGATAAAGAAAATCAGCAACAAGTTTTAGTACATGGAAAGATGCCTGAGACAGATGGGGTTTCAAGTTTCTCCATTATGCTAAATGACTTAAGGAAAGAAAGAAAATAATCTAACAAATTCATACTGTACAAAAGAAGAAACGCCTTAGAGTCAGAGACAAGAGAAGTGAAGAGAATTTTGAAAATGATGAAAAACTTCATCTGCAGGAAGATAGAATTGAAGCAGCCCAGACAAGAACCAAATCCATCAGAACATGACAACAAATAATTGCAGTAGAATAAAGAGGTAAGTGTAGGGAAACATTATTAATGAAAATGTGGTGATAGAATAAGGGTTGGTAAATGGAAAGGGGTAAAAAAATTTGAAAAAAAGGTGATTATAAATCTATGAAAAACAAAAGTTAGATTAACCCTCCCTCAACTGGTTAAGTTGTAAATAATTACTGTTGGATTATAAAATAGATATTATTCATATTGACAATGTAGGCAGAGAAGGAAAGTTTGTATTAGAGAAGGAGCTTAGGGTTAGAAAGTAAATCTTAATTTCTTATTGCATGGAATCAATTGTTGTTTAGTCATTAAGTTGTGTCTGACTCTTCTGCAATCCAATGGACTGCAGCCTGCCAGGCTCCTCTGTCCATGAGATTTCCCAGGCAAGAATACTGGAATAGTTTGCCATTTCTCTCTCCAGGGGATCTTCCCAACCCAGGGATTGAACCCACATCTCCTCCACTGGCAGGCAGATTCCTTACCACTGAGTCACTGTGGGTGGAATCAAGGAATAACATTGAACCTTTTTTTAAAAAAATCAAGTAATAGTAGTAAAGCACATCATTTGAAAATTAGGTCATAAATATCTGAAACAAAATGCCAAAAGAGTTGAAAAGTATATTTCCTCAAGAAGTGGGATCAGGAGATAATGTTCTATGGAAATAGAGCAAATGAGTGCTAGTTTTCATCATAAGCTTTTAGTGCTATTTTACTTTTAAAACTAAATGCAAGTGTTACTTTAATAAAAAGAAGTATAAACAAATAAAGGTTTGGCAGATTTATACTTTGCAATTGCAACAAACAAGGGGAATCATACCATAAATAAAAGTGTTAGACATTAATGTCTTCAGGTAATTTTGCTTTTTATTCATGTTGTTGGATTTTTCTAATTGCTCAATAATATGTGTACATTTCTTTTATAGTTGAAAAT
This sequence comes from Neotragus pygmaeus, assembly GCA_006410875.1. Taxonomy (NCBI): domain Eukaryota; kingdom Metazoa; phylum Chordata; class Mammalia; order Artiodactyla; family Bovidae; genus Neotragus; species Neotragus pygmaeus. The sequence continues at coordinate 476,132 of SJYV01027655.1, forward strand.
CTCAGCAACATTCTTTTTTAAAACAAAACACTGCCTTCATTTATCAGATGAGAAAATGGGCTTTGGAAGGATAATTGACTAATCAAGGTTCATAGCTAATAGAGATAAAACTAGAGACTATGTATTTTCATCTTTTAATTCCTGTTCTAAGTATCTCTTCACTAAGATCTTTTATCTTCAAAAGTGGTTATAAACTATCACCTATCACAGATCATATTTTAATTATAATGTCTTAAAAATACTAACTGAATGACTACATATATCAAGTATTATACAAGGTTCTGAATATATTTCTTCAGTAAACTTTATTATTGTTAGTATTATTTTTTATGATACTAGTTTCCACTACTTTACTCTGATCTCCAGAGACTTGAAAGTTCTGAGGCAAGTGTTCTTTGTGGTCCCCTGAAGTATTAGTAGTAGTAGTAGTATTTGTTACTTCAAATAATAAAATGATAAAACTAATTTAGGTTATATGATTATCATGATATTTAAAATAGAAACTTAAAAAATAAGCCTATTTTCTTTTTTGTCATCTCATTTCAGAAAATCTTTGCCTGCATCTTATTTCATCAATAAATCATTAAAATTCAATTTAGCCTGGCATCTCAAATTTTAATTCTGATAGGATTAGATTTTTTTTTTCTTTCCATGTTAGAGCATTGTGTTTTTTTTTGTTTTTTTTTTTTGCTTTACCAAACCATCTTAGTTTAGATTTTTAAGCTGTTATGTATATAAGGGTAGAGCCAATGAACAATGTGATACCTTCAGATGAACAGCAAAGGGACTCAGCATACATATACATGTATCCATTCTCCCCCAAACTTCCTTCCCATCTAGGCTGCCACATAACATTGAGCAGAGTTCCCTGTGCTATGCAGTAGGACCTTGTCCGTTATCCATTTTAAATACAGCAGTGTGTACATGTTGATACCAAACTCCCTATCTTTCCACGTTCTTCTCCCCTAGCCACCATAAGTTCACTCTGTAAGTCTGTTTCTGTTTTGTAAATAAGTTCATTTGTATCATTTCTTTTTCAGTTCTGCATATAAAGAATGTCATATCATTCCTTCTCTGCATTCATTTTTTTTAAAAAGGTTTTTCTTACTGCTGAAGGATGTAGTTTTTTCTTTGAATATCCAGCAGAGGGCATGAAAGCGTACCTATAATTCTAGCCAAAAGCCAGATTTGATGTAATGGCTAAGTGAAACCATGAAGCTAGGTTTTGGACAGACCCTAGCAGACTGTAATAATAATGAGGTTCAAATTTGCAAAGAGGAATTTTGTACTTTAGCTCATATTTCTTACAATGAAGCTGAACATCAGACAAGATACATGCCATCAGAAAGTCTAGGTAATTTGAAATGTACTTCTGCAAATGACGTCTGTGAATTTGAGCTGCCTAAAAAGGCTGAGTAATTTATGTATATGCTCCTCCCGTGGACTGTAACATCTGCAGTACTGACCCTGTAGGTCTAGTCTGTTTCTTTTTTTTACCTGACTCTGAGTTCCCCTTTAATTTTAAACTTTGTAGTTCTAAATTTGTTTCATTTGTGTTAGGAGCACAACTTTTATAAAATACAACCATAAAATTCAATATCTTTCACAGAAATGAAATAGAGCTAGGATAGGACTGTATAGTGTTCAAGTGGACAATAAAATGAAACTCCACCAGAATATATTTAAGGCAAAATGTGAAATACTTCAGGTTTGAATAAGAGAAAATGAGACAGTGAAAATGTGTTGGCTATAAGGCTCCACTTTCAATGATTTTTTTTTTTATCAGAACAAAGAATATAGAGTATACATTTTTAAGGGATCTTTCAGGTTTAAATTCCTTTTGCTTTATGATTTTGTATAAAATAACAATACAGGTTTTTTTCCCCCTGTTTGATACTATATCCCGGAAAGTAGTATATCTTTTTATTTTACTAAATGTTGTTCTGGAAAAATGAAATGAAAGTAATATCTATTTACAAAAAAGCATAATTTGGCGATAAACAAAAATGTAATTGCATTTGTGCACTTAGAAATAGTTATTTTTTTTCCCTTCTAGAATTATGTCAGGGTAGACATACTCTCTGACTGATGAAACAAGCAATGTATATCAATCAAAATGTCAGGTATTTATAATAGTAAAATGAAAAATGGGCTTCCCTGGTAGCTAAGACAGTAGAGTCTACCTGCAAAGCGGCAGACCTAGGTTCAGTCCCTGGGTTGGGAACATCCCCTGTTGGAGGGCTTGGCAACGCACTCCAGTCTTCTTGTCTGGAGAATCCCATGGACAAAGGACCCTGGTGGGCTAACCTCCACAGTGTTGCAAAGAGTAGGACATGACTGAGTGACTAAGCACAGCACAACACAAGATGAAAAAGGGTATTGCTCAGAAGCCCTGAAATTATCAATGAATGCACATATCATTATTTCAGTATTATGTTTATTGTGGGAAGCATTCCTCTTTGGAAAATTTATTTATGGGTTGCAGTAATTAAAACTATGAGAATTTTCATTTAGCTAGTAATTAACATAATTATAATTACTTCTGTCTTTATATTTAATAAAGCATCAGTTTTCTTTTTCCATGGATATGAAAATTGAATTCATGAATCAATTCAGATTATTCTCTAATTTATGTATCTAAATCCGGATAAATTTATAATGCTAAAAAGTCTTAGTTACTAACTAGTTGCTATTTAGATTTAGAAGGACCTGAAACAATTAATTTTTTTCTTAAAAAATATTGTTAGATACAAATAAGAAAACCTAAGTATTTATTTTAGGACTTCCCAGGTGGCGCTAGTGGTAAAGAACCTTCCTGATGTCTGGGGAGTTTGTAATTTCCTCAGTTCTGTCTCGTCCCAACAAAAATTTGAAGTGATGGACAGACCAGTGTTATAGCCCTCAGATGGACCAGTGTTACAGCTCCGTGTTACAGCTCAGTTTTATTTAGAAAGTAAAGGAAAATACATCCTTGAGGCATACGGGCATGCCAACCCAAAAGACACGAAGAGAAGAGAGGCCCCCAGTCCAACTTTGGTTCCGCTTTTTCTATGTTTTTTCCTCCTCCCCCTGGGCCTGCCCTATGTAAATTGGGCTAGCCAGGAGTGCTGTTTGTTTTACCTGAGGTCCTCACTCTGGTCCTCAGACCTTCCTTTGTTCTATTTTTGTGGGCTTTTCCCTTCCTTGTCTTTTAACCACCGCCATTCTGGATTCCTTTTTCCTATTTTAACTACCTAACATTCCTCCCCTCAAGAGATAGGAAGCCCAATTCTTTGGGAATGGGGGCATTGAGGCTTTTCTGGCTACTTCCTGCTGAACTGGGATAGCAAGGGGCATTGGGCCTCCCCCTCTTGCTAGTCTTAAGCTTCAGAGCCCTTATAGCAGTGTCCATCTAAGGGTGAGTGATATTTTCTGTGGTTGACTGTAGTTTTATATATCCTTGTTGAGTTGGCACTGCATGTTGTAGCTTGTTGACCTGGGCATAGAAAAAAATGGGTTAGATAATAACATGGAGTAATCATAAGCAGCATCAGTATGGTGATGACAAGGACTAGTAGGGGGATTGGCCAACTCCAAATTCCAGATTGTAGCCACCTTGAGAACTCTCCAGCTCATTTTTTGAGATCCTGTGGGGTCTGAATGTTTTCCTTGAGGACTATGGGACTTTCTTTAAGTTATCTGGAGGTATTTACTCAGAAACAACACATCTCATTCAAGATGGCTCAAGTCTCTCCTTGTTCAGGGATCAGGAAATCTATCTCTTGTCTGTTTTGGATTACAACCCCTGTAAAACTGTGTTGGCTCTTTGGCACTGTCCTGAGAAATCTTATCCCCAGAAACTTAATTTTGGGGGTGTTCATTAGAATGGCCCTCATTTGCAGTCCTGAATAGGTGTCTGAGAGCTCCCATGGGCTCACAGGTATATTGAGTGTCCTCTTCTGTTTTCTTCCATGGCTTGACTTGTGAGTAGTGAATCCAGGAGTCGTGTCCTGGTACATTGACTGTTGTGGTGGTAGAAAGTATTACGTGTTAGAGTCCCTTCCATGTGGGCTGGAGTTGAGTCTTTGGGGACCCATCTTTTTAGATTTTAATTAAGACTTGAGTCCCTGGAGCATATAGTGGTGACTCTTTAGAATCTTTTGGGTCCTGGATGACACCCCACAAGTGTATATCATGTTGGAATTGCCCAATGGCCATGGTATAAGACCAGAGGGTCTGAGTCTCTGGATCTAGGAAGAGATCATTGACATAAACAAATGGTCTCCCATATAGCATCTCCTTAGGACTAAGACCAACATATTCCTTAGGGGCAATATGAGTGCAGAGCAGAGCTATTGGTAAAGCCTCCTTCTATCCCAAGGAAGTCTACTGGGTTATCTTTTTATTGCTGATTTTAATAATCTTTCTACTTTTCCTGAAGACTGAGGCCTCCAGGCACAAAGGAGATAATAAGTAATTCTCAATGCTTTAGAGACCCCTTGGTTGATCTTAGGAGTAAATGATGTCCCCTTGCCACTTTGTAATGACCTGGGCAGACCAAATCAGAATGATTTCATGGAGCCATTTTTTTACAGCCTCCTCAGCCTTCTCAGTCCTGGTGGGAAGGCTTTCAATCCATCCTGTGAATGTATTCATCATGACTAATAGGTATTTATATCCTTCAGAAACTGGCATCTGGGTGAAGTCCATCTGCCAGTTCTCTCCTGGGTAGGTCCCATGTCGTTGGACAGGCTGGGCCAGCTGGGGTCTTTGCATTGCTTGGGGTTGTTTAGTTGGCAGGTGGGACATGAGGAGACCACTAGCCTTTTAGTTGTTTGGAGGCTTGTTCTTCTGAAGGATCTTTCTAGTAACCTTTGGAGGGCCTTTTCCCCTAAATGAGTGGTGGCATATAAGGAGTTAACCAACTTCCATCAGAGGTTCCTAGGCAGAAAAAGGAGTACCTCCTTGTGGAACCACCCCATATAATCTTCTTGAAAGCCCTCACTCTTAGCTTTAAGAGTCTCACCTTCAGCATATGAAGGAGTTTCTGGCAAATTAGTCTGTGAAACTGAGGTGGCAACCCCTATTTGGTCATGGTTCTGTAATGCAGCTCTCCTAGCTGCCTGATCGGCTGCTTGGCTCCCTCGTGCCACTTCCGTGCTCCCTTTCTGGGTGGGAGATTGAAACCTCAGTGGGCAGATAAACTGCCTCCAAGAGCCTAAGGATTTGATCGCCATACTTGATTTAGAACCCTCGGGTGGTCCAGTGGCCTCTTTCTTTCCAAATTGCAGCATGTGCCTGTAGCACCAGGAAGGCATACTTGGAGTCAGTGTAAATGACTTCTTTTCCCTTTTCCTAGCTCTAAAGCTTGAGTCAGGGGTATGAGCTAAGCTAACTGGGCTGAAGTACTGGGTAGCAAAGATTTAGCCCATATGGTCTCAAAATTGGAGACTGTTGCATATCCAGCTCTTCTTTTTCCATCCTAGAAAAAGCTGCTTCCATCAGTGAACCAGGTTTTCTCAGGATTGGTCAGAGGATCTTTTGACAATCCCTCTCGGGGTTTTGTCCAATGGTCCAAAGTTTCTAGGCAAGAGTGAAAGAGGAGAGAGCCCTTGGGAGTAGGCAGGAGGGTGGCTGGGTTAACAGCCTCACAAGCGGATATAGTGAGGCCTGGATTTTCCATCAGCACTACTTGATATCTGAGGATTCTTTGATCAGGCATCCATAAATAGTTTCTCCTATTTAGGAGTTGTTTCACTTGTTGGCTGGTAAAAATAGTTAGTTTTCCCCAAAAAGAGAGTTTTATAACATCTTCTATCAGGATTTCAATAGCTGCAAGACTTCGAAGGCAGGGAAGCCAGCCTCGGATGATTGGGTTGAGCCTCTTGGATAGGTAGGCTGCAGGCTGGGGCTCAGGTCCCAACTTTTGAGTTAACACTCCCAAGGCTATTCTTTCTTTTTTGTGGACATAAAGTTGGAATGCTTTTTCCGGGTCTCGCAACCTCAAGGCAGGTGCTTGAGTTAAGGCTTGTTTTAGTGTGGCCTCTGCCTTCTTTTGAGGAGTTCCCCACATCAGTGGGTTTGAATTATCCCGTCCCTTTAAGCTTTCATATAAGGCCTGGGCAATTAGACCATAGTTGGGTATCCAGATTCTACAATAACCAGTTAGCCCTAGGAAAGCTCACAGTTGTTTTTGAGTTGTAGGGGAGAGCAACTGGAGGATTCCTTGTACCCGATCAGAGGACAGCTTCCTGGACCCGTGTGTAATCTGAACTCCCAGATAAGTGATCTTTGTCTTGACCATCTGTGCCTTAGCATGGGAAACTTCATATCCCCTCTCTGCCAAAAAGTTTAGAACCTGAAATGCATGTTGCTGGGCATTTTTCTTATCTGGAGAGCAGATTAGTAGGTCATCTATGTATTGTAATATTTTCCCATTAAGTTCCAGGTCCAGAACTAGAAGATGCTATCCTGGCTAAGAGTCTGCCCAAAAGGTGGGGGCTATCTCTGAACCTTGGAGGTAATACTGTCCAAGTCATCTATTGGCATTTTTTCCCTGGAGCCTTCCACTTGAGGGCAAAAAGATATTGGGGTTCTTTAGCCAATGGTATGCAAAAGAATGCATCTTTGAAATCCAAGGCTATAAACCACTTGGCACTGGGTGGGATTTCTCCCAAGATTACATAGGGATTGGGTACTGTGGGATGTGGGGGGACTACAGGTTCATTTATGATCCAGAGATCTTGAACCAGTCACCAGGTTTCATCCTTTTTCTTTATAGGGAGGATCAGGGTGTTACACAGTGAACTGGTGGGAAACAATAGCCCACAGGCAAGGAATTTATTTATTAGAGGCTGTAGCCCTTCCTGAGCTTCTCTTCTGAGGAGATATTTTTTCCTGTTAGGAAACTGAGTGGGATCTGAGGACAGTGATGACTGGTTCAGCTTCGTGGGCTCGTCCAGGAGTCCCCTGGTCCCACACACTTGGGTGTTAATGTTGTTCTCCCATAGTTTTTGGTCCCTCTCTATTGGAGAGGGTGTAATGGTTTCCTCGGTAGTAACCAGAAGCTGTAGGGCTCTAGGGGCTGAAAGCTTTCCATCACAAGGGTAGTCCCCAGTTTAGTGAGTATATCTCTTCCCAATAAGGGAGTAGGACACTTAAGGACCACCAGAAACTGGTGAGAAAATATTTGTCCATCCTGGCAACAAAGACCCGCTCCAGTACTCTTGCTTGGAAAATCCCATGGATGAAGGAGCCTGGTGGGCTGCAGTCCATGGGGTCGCTAAGAGTCGGACACAACTGAGCGACTTCACTTTCACTTTTCACTTTCATGCATTGGAGAAGGAAATGGCAACCCACTCCAATGTGGGAGAATCCCAGGGATGGGGGAGCCTGGTGGGCTGCCTTCTACGGGGCTGCACAGAGTCAGACACGACTGAAGTGACTTAGCAGCAGCAACAACAAAGAAGTGCTCGGATGAATCTTTTAGTAATTGTTTTACTTGTTGCACCCAAAATGGTACAGATTTGGGAGCAGAAGGCTCTGGAGTAGGTCAGGACAGAGTAGGTAGCTCCTGTGTCAACCAAGAAATTCTCAGACACACCAGAGACATCCTATTGCACCCTTGGTTCCCACTCAGTGATGGTTATCAGTGACAGGTGGGCTGGCTGGAGTGGGCCACTTCAGTCCTGTTAAACCATCATGAGGGAAGACTGGGTGCTTGACCATTGAGGCTCTTGGATCCAAAGGGCAGAGTGCCACCCAATGTCCCAACTGATGGCATTTGTAGCAAGCCACTTTAGGAGACATGTCACGGTTTGGACACTCTTTAGCCCAATGCCCCGCCTGTCCACAGATTAGGCATTTGCCTGGTGCCTTGTCCTTCAAGGACTCGGAGTTTGCCAAAGGGCTTCTCTGGAGGGTGGCCAGCATCTGAGCGTGCCTTGTCTCTTTCTTTTTCTCCCTTTCCTGGGCCTTGGCTTCCCTCTCTTGTTCTCCGTTATAAAAGGTATTGGTGGCTTTCTGGACCATCTCATCTAAGCAGACAGCAGGGTCCTGCTGCTGTAGCTGTTGTAACTTTATCCTAATGTCTGATGCACGTTGGGGCAGGAATTTGTCCTTTAAAATCACCTATCCCTCGTAAGAGTCTAGGTCCAGATTGGTAAACTTTTGGAGGGCCTTTTTCAGCCTTTTCAGAAAGGCAATGGGGTTCTTTTTGGGTTCCTTAGTTATTGCTGAGATGTGGGTATAACTGATTTCTTTTTGCTGGGTTGCATTCAGTCCTGCCTTCACACAGATCAGAAAACGATCCCTTTCCCAGATGTTCTCAGGGTCATTATAATTCCAATTAGGATCTGAGGAGGGGACTGAAGTTTCCCCTACTGGGTTATTTATCACTTGACATGTGAAGCCCCATAGCATACAACTGGGCTTCCTTTAAGACCAAGACCCTAGCATGCTCAGGGTCAGATAAAGTTTGACCAAATAAGACCATGATGTCCTTCCACGTCAAGTCAAAGGCCAAGGTAATGTGTTGGAATGTATCTATATATTTGCCTGAGTCGTCTGTATAGCTTCCCAAGTGTTGTTTGATCTGTCTTACTTCTAAGAGGGAGAAAGGCTTATGGGCCCTTGTTAGACCAAATTCTCCTCCAGTTTCAACTAAGGGACATACTCAAATTGGCTTTTGAGGAGGGAGTGCTCCCGGATATGGGGGCACGTTTAGATATAAGGAAGGAGCACCGGGCAACTCGGGAGCTGTGGGAGGTGAGCTTTCATCGGGGGGTGGGTGTTTCCCTTCTCTTGGTTGTCTATGCCTAACGCTATTTGCCTAGTAGGCTCACTTTTAGGGTATACAACAATTCCATACTTAAGCCAGAGTTCCTTCATATCTCTTAGTTGGAAGAAAATTTGGACATAGGGCATCTCTGTCCATTTGCCTTGTCTTTTTCAGAATAAGTCTAGCTGCAGGATGGTATTGTAATTTAAACTCCCATCCTCAGACCAGTGTTCCTTGTTCCCCAGAGGATACCATGGCCACACAGTGGCACAAAAGAATTTTAAGCAAATTCTCCTTAGAGTTAGAGGACTGAACATCTTCCAGTTATCAAGGATGCATATCAAGGGCATCTGTCGGGAAGTGCATTGGTTATTTCCCATCTGAAAGACAGTGATAACAGGGAGGAAAATAAAAAAGAAAAAACTAATAGACCTCCTTCAATTTCCATGAGTGGACTTCCTTAGGGGCGAGCCTTTTCGAAGCTTATCCTACCCAGTACTGTTGCAACCCAAGAGCCAGGCATCCCCGGGTCAGGATGCAGATCCCCTGGCAGGCTGAGGCATGACAGCATTTTGGAGATCGAATCCCTAGCCAGGTTGAGGCAGGTTGATCTACCAAGAACTGGGTCCCTGGGCAGGTTGAGGTGTGTCAATCTCCTGGGATCCCTGGACTAGCGGATCCCCAAGCAGACTGAGGCATGACAACTTTTTGAGGACCATATCCTTAAGTAGGTTGAGGCAGGTTGACCTCCTGGGGCCCTGGACTGGTCTCCAGCATGACCTGTGCTTGGCAGGATTAAGGGGTTGTAACTGTAACTCATTGCCAGTTTGTTCACTGCAGATGGGAATAGATATTACAATGTAAAGCAATCCAAGCCTCTGCCCTGAGACTGGGAACCTGCTGAAGCAGCTACAAGCCTTATCCTCTTACTGCTCTAAGGGAATGTAAGTCACTGATTTCCTCCCCTAGTCTTCCATAAAAGCAGGTTAGAACGTTTCCAATGGTAAACATTTCATTGTTATAGGCCCATTTTAGATAATAACAGAAGTAATGACAAAGGAGTCGGTTATCTGGTCCGGTGAGGGGCATTAAGAGTATTTTAATAATAAGCGGGGTGGAACAATGTTGCCCACAAGGGAGCAAGGTCTTCGTTGTAGTAGTTAGTAACAGGCTTAAGAACAAATTGATAAGAGGCAACAGACCAGATGTTCCATAAAAGTGGAGTGGAGATTTGATCTGGGGGTATGTTTGGAACTTTAGGAGAAGGGTGGTAAGGATTTGGGCCCAAATGGCCTGCAGGGCTAACTCCCAAAGTGGCAAACATTATCCCTGGAAGCCCAATTGCCTTTGAAGGGATGGCAGCAGATGGACTTCTAGCAGGCATTGTGTGCCTGTCATCAGCCCTAGCAGGTCCACTGAGAGATGCTGTTGTTGCACCTGTTGTAGGAAACATGGAAGATGAAGGCCCGAATATCTAGAGGGAGTGGATATTATACAGTATTTCCCTCCCAAAGGCCAACTCTTTTCTGGTTATCCATCCAGAAGATTATAGAGGCAACATTGTGGGCCTGGACGGGGCTCAGGGAAAAAGGATGAAACAGGAGGAAAGGGGGCAGGGCACTACTTTTGCAACAATGACATAGGACAAGGGCATAACATAAACCAATTAAAGTCAAACGGGTCCAAAATGACAAGTCAAATTCAACTAAACCTTGATCCCAAATCTGTAAACTAAATGGTACAGCCAGAGGTGGCAGGACAGTTCCAAGGCACTGTCAAAAGACAGAGGAGTGGGTGGTTCCCCAATGGTTGGGGTGATCCTCCCACTCAGCATATGAATTCACCTAGCTGGCAAAAAACTAGCCACACCACATTCCACAGCCACAGCACTTGCCCTCTGCAATGGCCCACACCCTGAGGAGTGTGCTTCTTTCTACATCAGAACAAATCCACCTCTTAACTATTGCGGTGTCTCTAACTGAATTTTTGCAATGAGACATCAGACCCTGAGCTTCATTAGGTCCTGAAGCCAGGCACCATGGGTTTTGGCCAAACTCAAGTCCCGGGAAAGAGGAGCTGAAGGACAAGAGGAAAAAGCAGTGGGAAAAACGTGCCGAGGAATCCCCTTCACAACCAGCCAGAAAATCTGCTAAATATCTGACCTGTGCTCACAGTTTTCATTGACCTGATCCATGGCACAAAGATTAAGGACAGAAGAACCCCCACCGGCTTGGGTAACAGCTATTAGAGTGCAGAGGATAGTGAGCCTTCAGGACACACTGAGGATAACCTCTCCAGAGTCCCTCAATTGCCCCCACTGCCACTCACCTGTTGGCAGGGGGTTCAAGAAAACAAGAAACGAGAGATTATAAACGAATTAAGATTTTGTTAGGCATATGTCCTTCCAGCCATAGGAGTGAGGACCTCCTACCTTAACGGGAGGTCTTCTGGAATCTGAGATTGAGCTACATGAACTTTCTGCCCAGTTCATTTTTCACTGTCCAAGTTTCCAGCACGCTGGGCTTATTGTCACTTCCCCTGCCCTGGGTTTTCTTCACATTCAGCTTCCACTGTGGGGCTTTTGCTAAGGTGGGCTCTTGCTGTGCTTGGCCTCCTCCTTGTGGGAGCTGTGCCGAGGTTGTTTTGGCCAAGTTAAATGTGAGAAATGGCACCATAGATGTCGGGGGAGTGTATAATTTCCTTGATTCTGTCTCATCGCAACAAAAATTTGAAGTGACAGATGGACCAGTGTTATAGCCCTTGGATGGACCAGTGCCACAGCTCTGTGTTACAGCTCAGTTTTATTTAGAAAGTAAAGCAAAATACATCCTCAGGGTGTGAGGGCATGCCGACCTAAAAGACATGAAGAGAAGAGAGTTCCCCAGCCCAATTTTGGTTCCTCTTTTTATATGTTTTTTTCTCCCCCCCCCCACCCCCGGGCCTGCCCTATGTAAATTGGAATAGCCAGGAGTGCTGTTTGTTTTACCTGAAGTCCTCACTCTGGTCCTCGGACCTTCCTTTGTTCTATTTTTGTGGGCTTTCCCCTTCCTTCCCCTTCCGCCATTCTGGACTCCTTTTTTCTGTTCTAATTACTTAACACTGCCGATGCAGGAGACATAAGAGACACAGGTTCGATCCCTGGGTTGGGAAGATCCTTTGGAGTAAGAAATGGCAACCCACTCCATTATTCTTTGCCTGGAAAATCCAATGGATGGAGGAACGTGATGAACTACAGTCTATAGAGTTGCAAAGATTTGGACATGACTCGATGATTTATTTAAACTAACTTTAAATACACACAAGAATTTATTTTAAACAATCAAGTGGGCCATTGCATGCTTCCCTGATACCATATGAAATGCTTGTCATTTGTGACTTTGCCAACAATATAGACTGATGTTACATTAGGAGAGTTGAATGAAGGGATGGGAATGCCAGTCTCTAAAGGATACCAAAACATTACTGTGGTTCTTTCTGGAGATAGGGCTTTTTAAGGAGAGTTTGCAGTTGAAAGGAACACTTTGGTAAGCTGTGTAAGGAGCAGCCAGTCAAGGAACAAACACTCAGGTAACANGGTTCCCTTTTCTCCACACGCTCTCCAGCATTTATTGCTTGTAGACTTTTGGATAGCAGCCATTCTGACTGGCATGAAATGGTACTCTTTGTGATCCCATGTATATACAGTCCATGGAATTCTTCAGGCTACAGTACTGGAGTGGGTAGTCGTTCCCTTCTCCAGGGGATCTTCCCAACCCAGGGATTGAACCCAGATCTCCCACTTTGCAGGGAGATTGCAAGATTCTTTACCATTTGAGCCACCAGGGAAGCCCATGAATTCTAGATGGGTATCTTGTCCTTTCTTTCTGACCCAGGAGTCGAACCAGGGTCTCTGGGATTGCAGGCAGATTCTTTATCAGCTGAGCTACCAGGAAGCTCAGCAATAAGTATAGTTAACTATTATTTTATTTTTAAAGAATAAATAAAGAATAACAGTAGGGTGTATATATTTTCAAAGGATTTATATATGCCATAAATTTCAAACTTTTTCTTTGTAAGGATAGAAGAAATATGTGATAGTTATATGTCTTGGGAGAGAGATGGTGGGGGAAAACCATAAAGGTGGGTAAAAGAGATATTGTTTAATATTTACGTTCTGTATTGTTAAGTTTTGAAAAATCTTACCCATGTATAATTTTTCTCTATGTTTACAGACACTCTTTGAGTGTGAAGATAATTGGTATTTTTATTTGTCTAATGTTTTATTCTTTTCTGTTTTAAACAAATAGATTCTTTCAATAAAAAATTTAAGTGAAAAATCACCAGTTTTTTTTTTAATGGAAACATAAGGTCACCAATATTGGATTATGTATTATATTGTTTTCCAAATATATCACTGCATATCAGGGGCCAAAATTATTCACTTGAAAGTATTTAGTAGTTCAAATTTGCAGAAACTGTTCTAAGAATATATATATATATATATTTACAAATAATTCCCAGTTTATCTCCTTAAAATGAAATTGGAACTATTCTTTCCAGCATGAGGATGTGGATATAAAGAAACAAAATCAAAAAGGTGAAAGAATTGATTTGAAAGAAGATTGAAGTGTAATGGAGAATATATGGTAGGAAGATTAATTTGGGAATCAAACTTATCTCTGTGATGGTGAAGTCTGCCTTAATAAGACTTTGCTCCATAGATGATGCCTCAAAGAGGCTGACTGTAGAAGGGAAGCCAGGATAGTTACTGGCAGAGCACCTTATGACCTTGGATTATATTTCTAATGAGTGCTTTTTAGCAAATATCTTCATTTTCTTTCTTTAAAAGGGGAAAAATACTATTTTCCTAGGCTTTTCATTTTAGAGTAATTTGTGAATTTCAAAACCACCTTATCCCAGTTATGTTCTAAGGTCATGGAATTACAATCTTTAGCACAATAGCTCCCCGCTCTTGATTCTGTTTCTTTGTACTCATTTTTCTCTTTACAAGGAATTATTTCCCTGTTATTTTTTTTCTTTGAAAATGCCTGTCATCTTCCTTTATGCAACTGAAATTTCCCTCTTCTCTGAAGCTTTCCCTGACTCCAAAAGTAGAAGCAGGGGTCACTTTTCCCATGACATTTCATTCATAACGACATTATGCAATTATTTTATTGTATTCTAAGGTTTCATTTTTTGTGTGCCTCTGTCCCCTCTATGCCTTAGGCTGCTTGAAAACATACAGATGGTCTTTAAATAAAACTGCACAAATTGTGCATGACTAATGGAAGGAACAATTCAATGAACAAATAATTGTGTACATTGGATACAAATTAAATACTTAAGTTTCTCCAGGCTAGGGTATTATCATCATTCATTCACTCGTTTATTCAAAAATATGCATTAATGACCTACAATGCATCAGGCCCCGTGCCGGGAATACAGCAGTACACGAAGTAGGAAGTGTTTTGCCTTTTCAGAATTTGCTAACTTGTAAGATTGAGATACAGATCAGGAAACTGCACTCATAGTGAAGGGCAATGAGGTAATGAAAGCAGAGCCCTTGGGTGTTGGGGAACCTAGTCTAGTGGAAGTCAGGGAGGCCTCCCTGAAGAAGTGATGTGTTCCTGGAGACAGGAAGGATGACATGGATAAGAACTGGAAAGGGAAAAGTGGTTCTAGAGCTGAGGCAAGACAAGCATGTGGCTTCTAAGGCAGAGGCTGAAGTGCAGTTTGATTGGAGGGTGGTAAGATATAATGGCATCTGGTCCCATCACTTCATGGCAAATAGATGGGGAAACATGGAAACAGTGAGAGACTTTATTATTTGGGCTCCAAAATCACTGCATATGATAACTGCAGCCATAATACTAAAAGACACTTGCTCCCTTGAAGAAAAGTTATGACCAACCTAGACAGCATATTAAAAGTGGAGGCATTACTTTGCCAACAAAGGTCCATCTAGTCAAAGCTATGGTTTTTCCAGTAGTCATGTGTGGATGTGAGGGTTGGACTATAAAGAAAGCTGAACGCTAAAGAATTGATGTTTTTGAACTGTGGTGTTGGAGAAGACTCTTGAGAGTCCCTTGGACTGCAAGGAGATCCAATCAGTCCATCCTAAAGGAAATCAGTCCTGAATATTCATTGGAAGGACTGATGCTGAGGCTGAAACTCCAATACTTTGGCCACCTGATGCAAAGAACTGACTCATTTGAAAAGACCCTGATGCTGGGAAAGATTGAAGGTGGGAGGAGAAGGGGATGACTGAGGATGAGGTGGCTGGATGGCATTGCTGACTCAATGAACATGAGCTTGAGCAAACCCTGGGAGATGGTGAAAGACAGGGAAGCCTGGCGTGCTGCAGTCCATGGGGTCACAAAGAGTTGGACATGACTGAGCAACTGAACTGAAGAAAGGGACAGAGTGCTCAAAGAAGTAGGAGAGGTATCCAAGGACCAAATTATGGCTGGCCTTTTAAAATCATGCTAAAATGTTTGTTACTTTATCCTAGAAACAATAGGAAGACATGTAAGGTAACATTATTGAATATGTTTTTTTATAAAAGCTCCATCTGACTGTAGTGTAAAGCATTGATAGGAGCAAGGGAAAGAGGAAGCTGACACAACCATCAAAGAGAGAAAAGATAATGAACTATATATTGATCATTATAATATCAGCATACCTGAAACGTTTAAAGTTTACAGTACTATAAACAAGAAAATTATATGGTGAAGGACATAATGAGACATCAGAATAGTTGTATTGTCCAATTCCCCTCTGTGGAAATCGTCTTTACTGTATCAAGAAAACACAACAGCTAGTTTACAAAAGCCCACACAGACCAAAGGTCTGTATCATTTACAGACCTTAAGCATTTAAGTATCAAAATAATAATCACTATTAAGGGTTAAAGCACATAGAATTAATGGTAATTTGTAGGCTTTTAATGACACTTAAATATAAACACATATTGAAAAACAATATTCATAACTTTTTTTTTTTTTTAATTTTTTTTTTTTTAATTTATTTATTTTTAAATTTAACTTTACAATACTCTATTGGGTTTGCCATACATCGACACGAATCCACCACAGGTGCACACAAGCTCCCAATCCCGAGTCCCCCTCCCACCTCCCACCCCACAACGTCTCTCTAGATCATCCCCGTACACCAGCCCCAAGCGTCCTGCATTCTGTATCAAACATAGACTGGTGATTCGTTTCTTACATAATAGTATATATTCTTCAACGCCATTCTCGCAGATCATCCCGCCCTCTCCTACTCCCTCTGAGGCCAAAAGTCCATTGTCTATGTCTGTGTCCTTTTGTTGTCTCACATACAGGGTCATCATTACTATCTGCCTACAAGAGACCCACCTCAAAACAACGGACACATACAGACTGAAAGTGAAGGGCTGGAAAAAGATATTCCATGCAAACAGAGACCAAAAAAAAGCAGGAGTGGCCATAACTTTTTGAACTATTAAAAGAAGGGCCATATCTTCTTACCTTTCCAGGAAAGACCTGACTTAATTATTAATGGCCCCCACTTTTACTTGCAAATTGTCCCTGTTCCAATGATAAATTACATATTATCTCACTAATAAACTAACTCTTTATTTTGTATTAGTGAATTGGCAAATGAAGGGGAAGAATTTTAAGCATTTATCCTGCCTTTTCAGGGTAACTCAAAGAAACAAAGGCTTATTTTACCAAAGAATTTTTACTACAGATGAAGATAGAATAGAATTAGAAAACCATCTTTCTACAAACTGTAAGCAATGTATTGACTCCAATCAAGATTATTAATTTTAAAACTATTATTTTAAAATTATTATGGTTGATCAAGAATAAAATATTTCTGTAATTTCTAAAATAACACCACAATAATCACTTGTATTTGTCACTAAAGGAAAAATACGTACAACTGAGGAATGGAGGAATCAGATAAGCATCACCCTGACCCAGTGGACAATTTTAGCATAATTACATCTAAATCAACCAGATATTAGGTCTCCAAATACACTTCACATCACCTACAGTATGTTTTAGAAACTATTTAACTTGATTTCATCAAAGACTTTTGATTTAAATTTCAATTTGCTGGAAATACAAGGTATAGAAAAACAAGTTAAATAACCGCCAGACAATCCAGAAGATGGAAAAAACTAGGAAAAAATGTTCAGCTTTTTCTTTTAAGTATATTAGGGAATGGTGAAAGAAAATATAGCTTGATTAAAAGAGCCTTGAGTGGCATAACAACCAGAGGAAATGCAAATATTGATTTGAAGAAATCAGTAGTACAGTGCATTTTGAGAAACTTGGGTAAATTTAAACATGGATTGGATGTTAGATAAGATGAAAAGTTATTGCTGTGAAAAGACAATGATGATTAATGGAGGAAAATTTGATTAAAAAGCCACACATATGGAATGCACTCTTAAAAATGAAATATATTGTCTTTGTACATATATGCATAAACAGAATATCTGGAAGAATGTACAGATGTTCAATAGGATTTAAGGAGTAGTGATATAGGCAGAGAGCATATGGTCTCACTATGTTTTAGTAAGATAAAGTTTGGTTGTTTGTGCTTTCAAACTTTCTACTACATAATGCACACGTATAACTTTGTTAATAACAAAAGGCTAATTTCAGTTTAAAATGTGATATTAAAAATTTTATAAATTTATAAATTTTTATTAAATTTTTTGTTTATAAATTTTTTCTTTTTCCATTTTATTGTTTTTTATTTTCTCTTATCCCAATTAAAAGGACATATTAAATTATAGTACTCAGATTGAGTGGGCTATTTTAATATTTCAATCTAATAACCAGATGTGTATATATTTTGGGCTTATATTATTTTTTCTTTCCAAGCATGTTGATCTATCACTGTGTCAATTATTGCCTCTTCACAATTTGACATTTGCTTTGCTGTTCACTAGCTGCTTTATTTGGGGATGCTTCATTGAATTACTATGGATTAGGAATNACCAGATGTGTATATATTTTGGGCTTATATTATTTTTTCTTTCCAAGCATGTTGATCTATCACTGTGTCAATTATTGCCTCTTCACAATTTGATATTTGCTTTGCTGTTCACTAGCTGCTTTATTTGGGGATGCTTCATTGAATTACTATGGATTAGGAATAAAGATTCCCAAGGGAATGTCCAAAAAATTACTAATATTTTTCCTAGGATATGCAAAAATGGTTTTATTGAGAAAAAATTCAAAACAGTCATAGATTTAAATTATCTCCATAATCTTCTGAAATATTTCCTCATAGAAATGAAAACTTTCAGGATGGAAAATTTTGTATCTCTAAAATTTAATTAATCATTTAATTAATTTTATGGTGCCTTTTCCCAGAAATATTTCAAGATACTTAATAGAATATACAAAACATGACAGACAATAAATCATAAAATAAATGTGGGAATAAAAAATTTAAATGCCAAAGTTGAGTAAAAAGAACACAAAATAAATTTTTAAATGCTTAGAATAAAACCCATATAATTAATAAACATAATAATTAATTTTGCTAAATGTCAATTAAACAGTTAATAACATCCATGAAGTAAAAGTGAATCAATCAATCACTCTTAATTCTAAGATTAGATTACTAATTCTCCTGAGATATTGGTAAAGAGATGCTTGTGAAGTATGAACATCATTTTCAAGGATATATGAACAAGATGTTATTATCTCATTTTTACATTATCTAGCTTTTTAAACTGGAAACACTTCTTTTGAGGGCTTCAGAAATTCACAACTGTATTTCCATTTTCCAGAGGACTAATTTTTATTTTGGTTTTATAATCTGTTAAGGTACTGCTTGACTATTAATGCTATTCATGTGACTTTCAAGGAAACAGAAAAACTAAGATAAAATTTTATAGCTTTAAAAAAACTCTTCAGTTTAAAAATTGAAGAATGGTTATATTATGCATATGATTAAAATCCATGAGCAATCTTTCATTGATTTCTTTAAATATGTATATAACTATTTTTTTAANCCCAATGGGCTGCCGTCTGTGGGGTCGCACAGAGTCGGACATGACTGAAGGGACTTAGCAGCAGCAGCAGGAAGTCTTAGAAGATATTAGACGAACTAAGAAATTAATTTTCATTGGTCTCTATATCATGAGTGATTCAGGGAAGAGGTCCATCTGGCTTAAATTAGAGTAGCTAAGAAGAGCTCTGAAAAATACATTTTATATTCAGAACAATATAAAACTGCTGCTACTTTGGAAATAAAAAGGACTAGTCATGCTTATGAAAAATCAGTAATTAAGAATGATTTGTTTAAAATTGATTGGCTGTTCGTTGAGTTTGTGCCTTTCTGTATGGAAGCAAATCTGGTAGCTTACTTTATCTCTATCATGCCAGTGTTCACATCACATACCACAGTCATAGGGTAAAAAATGAGCTTTTCAAGTTGAAATAAACTGAAAAACAGTTAACTCTATGTAGTTCTAGTCTCTGNAATAATCACCAAAAAGGCTTTTAAAAAATTAAAGCTTTATATACTTTTTAAGTGGTTAAAAATTGTTCTAGGACATCAAAAACCTTGATTGGGGATATTAGCCAAAGATTAATATCTGATTACAAAACTAAGGAAAGCAAGGTTGGTGAATGTGCTCCTTATTCCTTAATTCTAGAAAAGCAAGTCACATATGATCCTAAAATGAACTCCTTCAGAACAACACCCTTCTTCATCCCAAAACTTTAGTTGAGTATCTTTATCCCCATCACTAGTCCAGACCAGTACCTGCTATTAGTAATGTGGTTCCAGCAACAAAGCAGATGCGGACTTTGATGTATGGCTCATCAGGGAGGAATTTCACGCAGTCAAGTCCAAGAAGCAGGGTAATAAATCCAAATCCAGCTAGAATATCTGCAGTAATCATCAGCGCCCGAGTTACCACCAGCTTCACTAGAAGATCAGATCATGTGGTTTCAGCATAATCAGAGGAAGGAGACATGTTAATACATAGAGGTGCACCAAAGAAAAAAAGACAACTGAATACATCAACACATGCCCAGTAAACACAATCACACTTTAAATGTGCATGAACTTGAAAATACTTATTTAATTTTTTCATAATATTCAAAAATATTATGACTATTGACATTAATTGTTTAAACAAACATTATTTGTTTAAGCACTGCTTATTATGATCCTGTTGGCCTCTTAGCAAAATGCCTGGGATAATGCAGAGACTAAATAACTATTTCTCTTTTTGCCTTCTGTTTTGGAATGAGTCCTGTTCACAAGTATTATCTGAAAGCTAGATTGAAAGTAGAGTATTTCTTCTTCCAAAGATATCCAATAAATATTCAGTAAATAACTAATCACTATATTTGTTTGAATTTCTATTGAAAAAGTGTAAATAATTGGTTAAAATTTAATATAGAGAAGAATAAAATACTTCCAGATGTCTCACGCGAATTCAGGTGGGAGCCATCAGCACATCTTTAGAAGAAGGAACTTCTGTTATTAAGTAGACTATTTCTGAAAACCAGAATCATATTTTCTTTTAATTCCTTTATGTTGTGACCCCTCTTGGCCAACACTCTGCATTAATCTATCCACCTTGCATTGTCAACTGCACATATTTTAAAGCCATCACCAATGAGAATATTTGGCAGAAAGTCTAGTAAGAGATCAGGTAAATAGAAGTGGAAAAGTAGCAGTCATCTGTAATGGGAACATCAACTGTGAAAGTTTCCTCAATTGTGAGTCCCAGTGATACTAAATTAAAACTAGGATAACATTATCGCTATTGGAGGATTAACTATCTGAAGTCAGAACTATTGGTACTTTAGCTGGCTAGTGGAGAGGAGTAATAAAATTTATTGCTTTGATGTTATAGTAATTATTTTATTTTCATAGTGATTTGGGGTTTCATTTTATTGAAATAATTTTTTCCCCAATGATGAGACCACTTTAGGACCTAGTTAGTTATAGACGGCCTGTAAAAATGTGGCCAATCTTCCTCATTTCAAATACAAAATATTTTCATAATCCTAAGAGAGGAAATCAATGCATAAAGTAAATCTGTACCTTAAAAGGTGAATATTTAAGATATCAAAAATTGGAGAGATGATGTGGGGTGGGAGGGGGGAGAGGGATTCAGGATTGGGAGCTCGTATGCACCCATGGCGGATTCATGTCAAAGTATGGCAAAACCAATACAGTATTGTAAAGTAAAATAAAGTAAAATAAAAATAAATAAATAAATAATAAACACAAAAAAGTGACGATATTTTTAAAAATTTGACTCAAATTTAGGCCAAATCTGAGTTTGTTTTTTTTTTTCAAAACTGAAGAAAGAGAAAAATACGTAACTTGTTAGGTTGATAGCTTTTTATATTTTGACAGATCTCCTTGATCCGCAAATGGGTACACAGAAGTAAGCCTCCTGTTCAGCACTCCAAACCAAGTGGTCCCACACTCTGGAGTATTTCCCTTGAAGTTTTCTAAGTCCCCTTTGAAACTTGGGTCAACAGGGCCAGGATTGTCATCTGGATAGAGTGCCCTGAAATCATTGTGGGCCCTGGTCTTCCCCTGTCTGACCTAGACTCCTATACAAAGTGTGATTCAGACGCTCCATGGAACTCGAGGACTCACTCCTGTGGTGTCATCCAAGGACCATATAGCTAGTCCAGTTTCAAGAAGGCAGCTCTGCAAGTAAATTGCTAATGCTGGCCAGTCAGGAATCTCCTTTTGGAGATTGTCTGGGATTGGGTTACCAGATTATTGAAGGGGTCAGATGGACTCAGATTAACAGTATTAACGGAGTCCTAAAAAATGCATCTGAGTCTAAATACCCTAAGTGGACAAGAGCAATGAGAAAGGTGATCTAATTGTGATTGTATAAAAGATATCAAAGACTAAAAATAAAATCCTACTCTCTTATAGGTAACATCATTAACTTAGAGGATACAGCTCATTAGTTTCTTAGAACACATTTTTATCTCTTTTGTCTTTAAGAGAAATATGGTAGAATTTTTGAAAAATATTAAGAGTTTTTAGGATATTTTTAAAAGTAATAGATAAAAATATATCAAGAGGACAATGTGAAATAGTATAGGGAAAAGATACAGGACCATTTTAATGTACAAACAGTGGCTTTCTCTGTGTAGTAGGCTTATGAATGATTTTATTTTCTTCTTGCATAAATATACATAACAATATTTTAAAAGTTGGAAATATTGTATCTTCTCAGCTCTAAACGTAGCCCTGAATTTCTAGAATAACCTAATGTTCACACGAACACAAATGCCATTCCTATTTACCAAATCATGCTTCCTTCTATGTAGAACTAGGTTAGTACAAAGAAGAAGAGAAAACATTAAACTTTTTTTTTACCAAAAAAAGTGAAATAAAAGCCTTATGAATTATGTTTAAAAGTATTCCAGGCACTCAAATCCTAAATGGCAGAGAATGCTGTTTTTAGAGCGCAACTCCTTTTAAGTGCTTTTTCCTGGACTGAAATAGCTGTTCAGGGGAAAAGTCACATTCTAAGGGTTTACTTTTCATTTATCTTGAGAAAAGAAGTTGCCATGTTGTACCACCNATCCTAAATGGCAGAGAATGCTGTTTTTAGAGCGCAACTCCTTTTAAGTGCTTTTTCCTGGACTGAAATAGCTGTTCAGGGGAAAAGTCACATTCTAAGGGTTTACTTTTCATTTATCTTGAGAAAAGAAGTTGCCATGTTGTACCACCACCCATCATTTTATTTGAGAGACTAAAACAAATTTGCTTTAATGACTACACCAGTACTTAGCACAATCTGATGTTCTAAATAAATAAATAAATAGTATGGAGAAGAGTGGAGAGAAATTAGTAATTAGGCTTTTCAATCTGTGAAGTCTCTATTCATAGAAACAAAGGCCTTGTTAACGCCTAACTATAATTTAAAGCTAAAGGTAGAGAAGATGAAGGAACTGGCTTTTTATATCTGCTAATAATGTGTCACATATCTGAATTTTTTTCATTCCTGATCCCACAGTCTGTGTCTTTTTGCCTCTTTGTCTCCCTATCCTTCTGTCTCTGTCTCTGCCCCTCTGCCTCGACCTTCTCTCTTTCTTAGCAAATCATTCACTGAAATATTGTGAACTTTCTATCTGACCTAAATCATTGCTAAAAGACTTCCATGAAATCTTTTCATCTAACCTATCAACTCTAATCATAAAAATCACTGCCCTTAAAGAATTAATTTCATTTTTTAATTGTTTACCGTGAGCCTACTGTGTATAACACACTGTAACAGACTGTTTGTGAGATAGCAGAGCTGAATAAGGTAACGATTTTACCCTAAAAGAATTTATAAATAGATGGGGAAAGATTAAATATGCTAAAAATGCTTCAATTCACATTTCAGAAATGATAAACTAAAATTTTAATTGAAACATTTAGAACTGAACAAAACCTTACTATAGTATAGTAGAAGACAAAAACACATCATGGAAACCTGAGTTCAATTTCCTTTGGTTTCCCTGCCCTGACAAGAAGGGATGTGTAAGGCATACGTACAGGAGTGCTCAGCAAGTATAGAATCATACTCATCACAGGTGCGAATTCCATCAAAAGCATTTGTGACACACTCCCACCAGAGGCCTCGACATTTTGTGCTCACCTAGATGTTGGAGAAGACAATATGTGAAACAGCCAGGCAGACACACTTCAGTTTACCTTGATCACAGGAAGAACTTGGCTGTTATGAGACTAGTAGCAAAGCACAGTGCTTACAAACACTGTAAGCATTTCATTGACAACAAACACCTTGCATTCTAGAGTATTTTCTCTTAAGCACTAACAATAAAGACTTTTCTCAACAGAAAGTAAACTTATTTCCTGATTTGGGAGTGGAGGGGGAATAAGTCATGCTGAAGACGGATAAAATCAGAATTAAACACCTTCAGATGCCTATGATTGGTTCCATCATCAAGTCAATCTAATCTGGCAGCACTTCATTTTGCTCTGCTGACATTTATTCACACACACACACACAAAATCAATATAACAATAGATGATCACTGTTGACATCTTGAATCTATTAGGAATGTACATTAATTTTTCTTCATCATGAAGATGAATCCCATGAAGAAACATATTATTATACATGAAATTCATAGATTTAAAATAATGGTCAAAGAAAGCTATACATGAAGACAACAATAAATGAAATATAAAGACCACATGACTTCGCCCTTGCTCCACTGACAGACTACAAATGCTTAAGCTATAATGTGGATGTAAACAAACTGAACATTAATTTCATAAACCTGACAATTGTAAACCACTACTACTTAGAAATGTTGTACGGATGATTCTAAATATCCACTTTAAAGCTAAAAGGTAGCAGTGTCCTGAAACTTCTCATACTTTACAAGCTGTAAGTCAAAATAGATTTCCTAGAATTATAAACATGCCAACAGGAAATGTTTTCAAGTATTCTTGACAGAACTGTTGCATATGGAACAGAGCTAATATGATTGCTTATTCTGATTCAATTACAGATTCACATTATTTTGGCAATCTGGGAATAGTTTAGTAAGATTTAACCAAAAATTATCTTGGAAAAGGAAAGCTTAAAGTTTTCCTTAAAGAAAGAATAAATAACAGAGCAGAGTGGGAAGAGAAATGAAAAGCAGGGAGATTGTAACTGATGTGGAGAAGAAAGGAATATAGAACATTTTTATTTGCAAAATAAAATTATATAAGAGGATAACTGTGCTATGAAATTCCCTGCCCCATGTTCTGACTTGAAGTTGTTTTGTGCAGCAAATAAGACTTTACTACTGGCTGAAAGTGAAGTCCCTCAGTCGTGTCTGACTCTTTGTGACCCAATGGACTACAACCTGCTAGGCTCCTCCATCTATGGGATTCTTCAGGCAAGAATACTGCAATGGGTTGCCATTTCCTTCTCCAGGGGATCTTCCTGACACAGGGATCAAACCCAGATCTCCCACACTGCAGGAAGACTCTTTACTGAAGTGACTTAGTATACACATCTGATCTGAGACACCACAGAGACTAATAATTTAATACAGAAATCTATGAAATCTAATTATGTTAGATTAATCTATGAAATCTAAATTATGAAATCTAATATATGTTTCTGAAGGAGGATTTGAACAGACAAAGTTATATGAAAAATGAAAGTGTTAGTTGCTAAGTTGTCTGACTCTGCAACTCCATGGACTGTAGCCCACCAGGCTCCTCTGTCCAGGGAATTTTCCAGGCAATACTGAAGTGGGTTGCCATTCCCTTCTCCAGGACATATTCCCGACCCAGGGATCAAACTGGTGTCTTCGGTGTTGCAGGCAGACTCTTTACTGTTTGAGCTACCAGGGAAGCCCAAAGTTATATACACATAAAATGTAAACTATACCTGATAAAACAGACTTTAAATTGACACTCATTACTTGTGTTGTTTCTTTGAGCAAGATCTTACCTTTTTGAACCTCAAACTCCTTGTCTTTATATAGGAACTAATGCTGAAGTGACTATAAGAATTGGGAGCTCGTATACACCTGTGGTGGATTCATGTCGATGTATGGCAAAGCCAATAGAGTATTGTAAAGTAAAATAAAGTAAAAAAAAAAAAAGAATTAAAAATTACAAAACATACATAGTACAAGTGATTTGCTCAATAAATAATAAAATTTGTAAAGTACTTAAGCATCATAATAACCTGAGTAGTGACTAAGTTCAGCATTACTAATGAACCATATGAAAGTTGAGAAAAGTAGATGTAATTGGTTGAATGGCAACACCTGCCCCCAAATGTGACCATGTTCTAATTCCCAAAACTTGTGAATGGGACCTTATTTGGAAAAAGGAACTTTGCATATGTAGTTAAATTAAGAGTTTTGAGATAACAAAATCATCTTCAATTACCAGGGTGGCCCTAAATCTAGTGACAAGTATCCTTATAAGAGACACACACATGTACAGGAGGCAATATTCAAAATGAGTAACCAACAAGGACATATTGTATAGCATATGGAACTCTACTCAATGTTATGCGCCAGCCTGGATCGGAGGAGGGTTTAGGGGAAAAAGAATACATGTATATGTATGGCTGAGTACCTTCCCTCTTCACCTCACTACCAAATATTGTTAATTGGCTATATTCCAATACAAAATAAAAAGTTTAAATTCTGAAAAAAAGAAGAAGAGAAATGCAGAGGAGAGATAGAAAGAAGAGAAGGTCATGTGACCACTGAGGCGGACTTCAGAGTGACTCAGCCTCACGTCACTGAATGGTCATCAGAAGCTGGAAGAGGTCAGGAATGCATTCATTCTCTTCTAAGAGCCTTCAGAGGCAGTGCAGCCCTTCCAAAACTTTGACTTCAAACTTCTGGCCTCCAGAACTGCAAAAGAGTAAATTTCTCTTGTGTTAAGTCAACAAATTGTGGTAATGTGCTATGGCGGCCCGGGAAAATGGATATAGTAGAGATGATTTGTACTAAACTATCATAATACAACAGAAAAAAAGCCTTCTCATAGCCTTTTACTCTTTGGAGTCTCAATGAACAGAAATACACTGGATCTAGTTCATTTCAACTTGAAGTAGGTTATGTGGACCTGAAGTCACTATTCTAATAATCAGAGAATCTCCAATCTCCTGCTAACTCAGCTACTTAAATAAACTAATGAAATCTAATTTAGTCATTCTATGTGAGGTTATTTAGAAAACGAGATGAGATATATATTTGAGGATACTTATTTTAAGCTAAATAGTATTTTTTTCTTGCCAAAATAATCCAGTAGTGCTGTCATTTTTCAAGGCTATTGATCATTTACCTGCAATGACTGTATTTAGAAAAGCAATGAGCTCATTAGGGGAAACAAGGAATCCAATTTCATTAGGTATTAATGCTTTAGGGCACAATATTAGATTATTTAGTATTCACACTCAGTCAAGGTACGTGAGAATAGTGGCTGTAATTAACTAAACTTTTGTGTTAATATAGCACTTACTGGAGACACTCTTAAAGGTGCCTTTGTGCACAAAAAAACAAGGTTAAAAGACTGTAGGTTAGTTATCACATTTAGGAAAGCCCTCCTTGCCTAAAATTTAAAGTCTTCACTTATCCTTCTGTTGTATAATGGCTTATTAAGAACTCTCTAAAAGGCACAAAGATAAGTGAAAGTGTTAGTCACTCGATTGTATCTGACTCCTTGTGATCCCATGGACTGTAACCTTCAAGGCTCCTCTGTGTGTAAAATTCTCCAGGCAAGAATATTGGAGTGGGTTGCCGTTCCATTTTGCAGGGGCTCTTACCAACCCAGGGATCGACCTTGGGTCTCCTGCATTGCAGGTAGATTCCTTACCCTCTGAGGAAGGCAAGCAACTCTATAATGCTTAAAGTTTTAAGAAAAGGTTCTTGCAAAGCAGACTGATGCTTAAAATATGGTTAATATTTCTTAAAGGGCAAAACTGTGATGTTGGAGAAGACTCCTGAGAGTCCCTTGGACTGCAAGGAGATCCAACCAGTCCATTCTAAAGGAGATCAGTCCTGGGTGTTCTTTGGAAGGAATGATGCTAAAGCTGAAACTCCAGTACTTTGGCCACCTCATGTGGAGAACTGAGTCATTGGAAAAGACTCTGATGCTGGGAGGGGTTGGGGGCAGGAGGAGAAGGGGACGACAGAGGATGAGATGGCTGGATGGCATCACCGACTCAATGGACGTGAGTTTGAGTGAACTCTGGGAGTGATGACAGGGAGTGATGGTCAGGGAGGCCTGGTGTGCTGCAATTCACGGGGTTGCAAAGAGTCGGACACGACTGAGTGACTGAACTGAACTGAACTGAAAAGGCAAAAACAACATTAACTATAGTTTTATCTCACAGTGTTGTCCAAAATGGACAATTCCAAATTTAAGCTTTGTCCTCTTAACATGTGATCCATATATTAATAGATAACATATAAAATAAAACTTCGGTATTTTTTGTTTATATCAATTTTTATTTTTTTAATTACAAAAGTATGATAACACATTTACAGAAAACTTGGAAAATATAGAACAAGGTTACATGTAGTTCCACTATATACTATCATTATCTTTTAAGTAGATAAATTAAGATTTTTAGTTGGAGTTTCAATATCAAATTCAAAAATTAACAGAATGAATCTACAGAGAAGTAGAAGGATACAGTAGACCTGCAAAGCACTGTAAACCAATTCAACATANTATATACTATCATTATCTTTTAAGTAGATAAATTAAGATTTTTAGTTGGAGTTTCAATATCAAATTCAAAAATTAACAGAATGAATCTACAGAGAAGTAGAAGGATACAGTAGACCTGCAAAGCACTGTAAACCAATTCAACATAATTAAGATTTATACAATTTCCACACAACGGTAGGATACAAACTCTATTTAAGTTCCCATAGACTGCAAGCTAGGAGACAGTGGAATGTATCTGAGGATGTACAACAAGGTGCAAAAATTTCATGGTCTAAAGGCACTGAAATCATAACAGAGACTGTTCTCTTATTACTGTGGAATTCTGATACAAATCAATATAAAAGATACTTGAAAATAAACCACATATTTTCAAGTGTAATGTGACATTTGCCAAGGGAGATCTTTGACTTAGCCATTGAAAGCCTCCATAAAGTTAAACTGATAAACAACATATAGGGCGAAGATGTGTATAAGAGACAGTCACAGNAAGATACTTGAAAATAAACCACATATTTTCAAGTGTAATGTGACATTTGCCAAGGGAGATCTTTGACTTAGCCATTGAAAGCCTCCATAAAGTTAAACTGATAAACAACATATAGGGCGATTGCAAAAAGAAAGCATTTACTTTGTAAACAATGTTTTCCCTGGTTTGTTTTTCACTTTTTAATTTTATTTTTATTTTATTTTATTTTATTTTTTTAAATTTGAAGCAGTTTATTTACCTGTTTTTTCTATCGTGGTAGATTTTACATGCTTGACAACTTTTTCATCTATGATAGGAAAAAAGTTAACACAGTGGACATTTTAAATGTTTGATACAGGATGCATTTAATTTTATTTTTAAAGGGTTTTTATTTTTATTATTTATTTATTTGGCTGTGACACATCTTTGATATTTGTTACGGCATGTGGGGTCTAGGTCCTTGGTCAAGGATCGAACACATGACCTCTGTGTTAGGATCACAGAGCCTTATCCACCGGACCACTAGGGCAGTCTTGATACTTGATGAATTTTGATATCATTTCAATGAATAGCTGTTGATCCTGAAGTGAGGAGAAGTCAGTTTACCCACGGTGTGACAGTAAAAGTACAAGACACAAATATGAAGCCAGCATAAAGTTTTTAATATGTATTATTTGCCAACAGTAAAACATAAAGATTTTATAAGAGTACAGATTTCTGGCCAATCTGGCCACTAGAAATTCCTAGTTCCATGTAGCAACAATTAGCAAGAACTGAGTGGTTCTTCAAATTTCTGCCTATCATTGAAAACTTGCCTCAAAAGTACGTCTTCTTCCATGAGATTCTCCCAGTCTCTCCAGCTGGAGTTAATGTCTTCTTGAATCCCACAGCAACCTGTCCATATTTCTATAGCATTTATAATGTTGCATTATCTTTTCATATGCATTTATGTGCATCAGTCTTCCAAGTCTGTCTTTCAGACTATGTTCATTCATTCAATCTCTGTCCCATGTTAGTCAACCAGCTAATGCTGAGGATACAGCAATGACCAAGATAGGCATGGCAGCTTGCTTCAAGGAGCTTACAACCCCTGCTTCTCAATGTATAATAGATGCTCAATAGATGTTTACTGAGAGAAAATATTGTCAATTTATTTTTAATCCATACACATTAACTCTCATTTCAAATTTGCCATGGAAAATGGTTACTGATACACTAGATGTACAATTGATGCTTAATATGTCCTTTCAGCTTGACTGGATAGAGTAGAATAGTCAAATCCAGGAGTCAAAGGACTGTTACTGAGACTAGGAGTTTATGCTGATTGGATGTCAGCCTGGACCCTATCTATTCAATTGACTCTGGAAAGTATTTACCATGGTGGTAAGGATGAACAGGATACCACATAGACAAGACTTAAGGAAACTAGATTGATAAACTCCCAGTTGAGTGTGAAAGTCAAAGTGAAGTCACTCAGTCATGTCTGACTCTTTGTGATCCCATGGACTGGTCCTCTGTCCATGGGATTTTCCAGGCAGTAGTCCTGGAATGGATTGCCATTTCCTTCTCCAGGGGATCTTCCCCACCCAGGGATCGAACCCAGGTCTCCTGCATTGTAGACAGACGCTTTACCATCTGAGCCACCGGGGAAGTTGAATATATAATGGCAAAAATTAATTCCTTAATCCTGGGATTTCTTATTCTAAACTCTTTAGCAGTTTCCCATTACGGCGTCTCTATCCTAGTCTTTGCCAGTTTCTCTTTTCTCATCACTCTGTGTTACAAGTAGCAANGGGGAAGTTGAATATATAATGGCAAAAATTAATTCCTTAATCCTGGGATTTCTTATTCTAAACTCTTTAGCAGTTTCCCATTACGGCGTCTCTATCCTAGTCTTTGCCAGTTTCTCTTTTCTCATCACTCTGTGTTACAAGTAGCAACACACAATTTTGCCTACATTGTCTTTTTACTACAGTTTTGCATGTGTGTCTTGCCTCTATATATTTTATACATCTTTTGAGATGAGAGAAACTTATAATATTTTAATTCACATTTTTCATATGTAGTAATTATACACAGCAAGTTAGTAAATATTTATTCTTGGCTGACCACTATCAAACAAGATTTTTCTTTTTCACTATGCATTATGTTATAAATGCATATGCATTGGGATTTATGTGTAAATATAAAATATAGGAAAAATAATGCACTAGCCAAAAGAAAACTGGGGTAAGTCATGAAGATATATTCTTTCAAAAACCACCATAAAATAAAATCTTATAGTTTCACACCACTTTGCCACCTTCATGCTAGTGTACTGCAATTTTGAAGATGCAACTTACTGGTTTCCAGTACTTACTTGAATATATTTATTAAAATGCAAAAGTTTTAATAATACTATAGCAAACGACATTTTCTAAAACATGAAACATTTTCACTTTGAACAAACATGGCTTTTGAATTTTTTTATACTAGAGTTCTGAACTTTTAATTTTTATATTTTCTTTTCTTTTTCTTACTATTCTAGGGCCTAAAAGAACACAAGACAGGTATTTATAAGGATGAAGAAGCAAGATTAAAATAAACTTAATAAATGTCATCTTTCCCTTCTACTCCATTTACATACCATGAATTTATTTGCTAAAATACATTTGGTTAACTCTGCTTACTTAGCTGTGAAGCACTGGCTAAAGGTATAAATGGCAAGAATGGGACAATACAAACTTAGTAGGTAAAATGTAATGTCTGTGGTCTTCATGATAATATCATCTAATTTACATATATGGACTATATAAGTATTTTCATTGTAATGTTTATTGTTTAATTTAAGCCATATATTTAATCATTTTAGAATGTTTTCCTTATGCAAGTATGGTATCTTAATTTTGCAATGTTTACTATCCAGTGACAGAGATCACAATTTATGTTGAGTGAATTATTATAAAATATTAATTTCCTTTTATATCTCTCCTTTTTTTCATTTCTTTCCCCCTTTGAAACACCAGGAAGAAAGGCTATATTTTCTAGATGAGAACTCTCTTCACTAATTTCATTATACATCTCAGGGGACTGGATCTTTATTGTTATCTGATTAAAAAGAGGAACCAGATCCACATATTGGAAAAATTTAAATTGCAACAAGATGAAAAGTCTTGCCTAAGAAAAAATAATGATCTTTCTACAGAGATACTTCTTGTTCAATGTGAGATTTCCAAATAGAACTTCATATTTTATTTCATTTATTTATTCATTCTTTTAGTAAGTGTGTCAAGTATCATAATAGGTACCCATTCGGTTTATATCAACAAATACCTCCTAAGTTCACGTTATTTAGAAGGAGGTGCTAAGAACTGTAGGTGACAATGAGGAAAATTAAAGAGTATTTCTGGCCTCAAATGTCTGCTGAAGGAATTGGAAATCAGTTAAAAAGTACAACTAGTATAGAAATAATCAGAGTATATGCTAGTTATAGTAATTTAAATATTTACTTTATATCTGAAAGAATTGTAGCATCATTAATGCAAATGGAAATCCCAGGTTACGAAGATAACGGAAATCTGGTTATGAAGATAACATGAATACAAACATAGATTACCTTTCATTTGAGGTAATAAAATTTTAATCATAGCATTGCTTGGTATATGGCAGATTTTCTCAGTAAATAACTAAGAAAAGTTGAACTGAAAAATGAAAAAATAAAACTTGTGAAAACATTTTTTTATTTTTGATAGTTGAGAGACCAGTAACTTTGCAGAGAAGCTGCTTTTCAGTTTCACTATGGGTAACAGTTAGAACTGGACATGGAACAACAGACTGGTTCCAAATAGGAAAAGGAGTACATCAAGCCTGTATATTGTCACCCTGCTTATTTAACTCACATGCAGAGTACATCATGAGAAATGCTGGGCTGGATGAAGCACAATCTGGAATCAAGATTTCTGGGAGAAATANGAAAATATTATGACTTTACATGCTGCCAAATGAAGGAGCAATTTTTATGAGAGATCCACTAAATATTGACAAATAAAGAGACTGTTGGAGAGAATTTTTAAAGGTTCTTATAATGGGAAGTCTTCTTGGGGAGTGTTTATTATCATACATTTCAGGTACAGAATATATGAAAAAGCTAGGAACTACTAACTATAGTCCAAAGTTCACAAGGATTTACCGGAGGTGAGTAAACTGGACTGCTCATTGCATTCATTTACAGTAGAAGTGTTCTTGCACAGAACAGACGGCAAATTGTTTGTATGTATTGAGATGAAATCAAGGAGACACTTTAAGTGGTAGGATTTCCAATCTATCTCAGCAAGGTCTGACACTTTTAAAATTTTTATTTCTTATCAAGTGAAGTTAGCAGTTCCATCAGCTTAAGGGGAAAGATTTTCAAGTTGATGTAGAAAATATTTTAAGAATGTTTTTAGATGTGATTTTGCATATTTTTAAAAAAGTAATTTTAAGTGTGCTCAAGTCCAGCATATTTTTGTATTCATCACCTAGTACTGACAGTCCATATTCTAGCAAGTTAATGGTAGCAGAATGTTTCTATCTGCACTTTCTGAGTACGGTAAAAGGACAGTTTTTTATTTCATTCACCAGTTACGTGCATGGTCAGACAATGCACCCTGGACTAACATATAACAGACATCCTTTATAATATTTCAATTCTATTACAATTTTCAGAAATATAATTTTCAAGTGCTAGCTAAAGAAATACTTAAAACTCTATTGGCTTTGAAGTGCCATGTAGGAGTCAGAGGAAATTTAAAACAAAGGAACAAAATAAGACAGAAACATAATAATACACAGAAAAACAGAAAGATTATTACTTTCTATCTGAAACTCCAACATGAAAGTTTAACAAATAAAATTAATAGAAAAATATAAAAACTTGCCCTCGGGTATCTTTCTTAAAATTCATAAAGTTATAGCATTTGTTAGAGTAAATTGCTCTCTTCAGGATGTACACAAGAGAACATAGTGCATTGCTATATATTCTTTCTTTGAGTTCCTGATGCAGCTTCTTTTACCTACACTTTTTGAGGTCTTGCCAATGAATAGTTGCTGATTTTGAAGAATTGATTTTTACCTCTTTCAGATTCTTATAGCCACTGGGAAAAAAATTCTAAATTTCAAAATTACTTCATTCAGAACTTCTCTAGTGACAACAATAAAATTTTCAGATATGAACCGCTCACTCATCTCTTGGACAAACATTAGGTTCACAAGTGCAACTCATTTTTAAAAGAGGGTTTCTTGAATCCATGTCTGTCCCCTGCACTTTGGGATACACTGGAAAGATTTGGCTTCACAGGGAACTTTTTATCCTATTTGGAAACTCCTTAAAAGGACATCTTTCCATTACACAGTAATTGGGTAGGTTTTATATGACTTGAGTTTAATCACGTGATCAACTTTTCGGTGTTCATTTCTTAAGAAAGTCTATCACGTTACCCTTAATGCTATATTCAAGATTAGCAAATTTCTATTTGTGTGGAAGGATGTTACTGGAATGTTATTCAACTGGGTATACACAGCAATGGAAGAGGTGTTTCTGGAAAGCTTATATAATTATGCTTGTATGAGTTTACCTTTATGAAGAAAGGAGGATTATCCAGTTACCTCATCTGTAAAATGGGATAACAATACCTACCCCACAGATGAGCTGTGTGTATTAAATAAGTTAATACTCTGAAGACTTAGTAAGTAGCAAGTAAGGAATAAGTCTATCCACTTTGGCTAGTACTACGATCACTAGTCCTAGAATGTAATGCGACAGGGAGCCTAGAGAAAAGTTGGATGGACTTGGGTCAGTAAAAGAAGCTACTGACTTCTTACCTCCAGGGAGTCATCTGCATTCACCATCCAACAGTCTGTCCAGGTGGCCACAACCAAGAACCCAGTGGAGAAAAACGCAAAGAAGCAGGCAACATACTGAAGAAGATCCCTCATCTTAGCGAGCAGACTGTCTGGAAAGGACACATGGGAAGCTGCCAGCCCTGGGCCCAGTCTTCTGTGTTTCTGGTTCCTGGGGATGTTGAAAATACTGCTCTTTTCCTTTTCCTTGCTCCCCGCTGCAGGTGTCTTAACAAACATGCTGTAACCCACAGAGGGGTCTTGGAGGTCATTATCTGCAGCAACCAGCCTCCAATCAGAAGCCAGGTCAGTGAAAGGACTGAGTGTGTTTTGAGTGGGGGAGAAAAAGAGCCCTGTTCATGGTTTCTGCCCAGACCATGGGCTAATGGGAGATGATGGTCACAAGAACCACGTGCCAGCATCAAGATGGAGAGAAGGAAGAAGGGTTACACCCCATGCTGACGCCTGTAAACTGATCTTTCTCAGGCCCTCCAGGGAAAGTGAGCTATTCTCCTCCTCCCCTCAGTAAGGGGGCTACATGGTTGACCAAGCGCTTTTTTATTATTAGGACTATTTTAATATTCACTAACTACCTAAGACAGGCTACTGGTGAAACTATGCCAGCAAGGGCTTGCTCAAGGGAGTTTGCATTCCAAACTGCTGGACAGAACAGCCCATAAAGGGTTCCCAAGCATCTGGGCCCCAGGTAGAGCCACGGCTCCTAACCTTTTGACATCATTCAGTGGGAAAGAGTATGCATTTTAATCCAGACAGCTCAGGGTATAAATCTTTGTTCTGAAGTTTATAGGCTGAAGGCGCTTGGGCTCCAGTTTCCGTAAAATGAGGATAT
This sequence comes from Neotragus pygmaeus, assembly GCA_006410875.1. NCBI lineage: Eukaryota > Metazoa > Chordata > Mammalia > Artiodactyla > Bovidae > Neotragus > Neotragus pygmaeus. The sequence continues at coordinate 511,259 of SJYV01027655.1, forward strand.
TAATACAAGCAGACATCATGACGTGCTTGGGAAAATAAAACAACATTGTGTCTGTAAATCATTTAGAATAGTATCAGACAAAATAGCTAAATGGTAAATATTAACATGACCAAGAACTCCCTATACGATTATTGTTTTCCCCATGAACCAATGTTTGAAAAGATGCTTGAAAAAGAAACTGTATGTGCTAGAATAAAACAATTTATTTTAAGTGTTCAATGTAGCATAGGCAACTTGAATTTCGCAGCCTTATTAGTATAAATGCTCAAAGAAGCAAAGGGAATGCGTTCAGTATGTCTGACTCTTTGTGATGCCATGGACTGTAACCTGCCAGGTTTGTCTATCCATGAGAATTTTCCAGGCAAGAATACAGGCATGGGTACCCATTCCCTTCTCCAGCGGATCTTCCAGACACCCAGGGATTGAAACTGGGTCTCCCACAGTGTTGTAGGCAGATTCTTTACCATCTGAGTCCTAGGAAAGCTGATAAATATGCCATAACCAGTGGTATTTTTAAAATACTTAAAAGAACATTCAATAATCGTCAGACAGATCTTTCTACACTAAAATACAGATTTGTAAATGAAAATTTAAAACAATTTATGTGGTTCTTAATGCAAGGGAAGGAAGGAGAAAGACAGGGAGAGAGAGACTGAGAGAGAAAGAGAAAGAGGAACAAGTGAAAAGGATTAGAAACAGGTCATTACTCTGGGAAGAATCAGCTACCAAGATAGTTATTTTAGTGACAGCTGAGGAAGGGATTACTTTTTTCCACTTAATGATTCAGTTATAATATTTAGGGTAAATGGCTAAAATCAGTATTGATAAAACATCTTTCAAGTATATATCAAAATAATATACGTTTGTGACTAAAGTTTCTTGTTTTCTAACTTTAATTGATTTGTGTTCAAAAGTAGAGAATGTAAATATAAATGTGAGAGCTTTTGTAAAGCCATATGTGGAATATAAGTCTATTTATTGTCATAAACAAGGCTATGTGTATGTATATATATATGTCAGTAGTTGTCAGTAGTTGGTGAGTTACAAATTCTTTTAATTTTATTTACTTTATATGTCTTATTTTACTTAATAATTAGAGAAAAGAAAACTTATTTTTAAAGTGCTCACTCAAAGAATGGAATTTCCTATAGTGTAAGGCAGCTACAACACACACATGCTGCTTCGTGAGTCATAAGTGAGTGTGTCCCTATGCCCTAAAGTCTAAAATGCTCATACTCTGTTGATCTGGGCAAGGAAACCAATTCCAGAAGCACATGCCCATTACAGGAAAAGTCCTGGACTTGGCTGCTAGCTTGCCACCCAGGGACCTTTCACAATGTACTTTTCCTACTAACAATGCACCCCAGGGCAATGGTTCTTAAACTTGAGTACACACTGGAATCTCCAAAGCTACTTGTTATAACTGCAGACGTCGGAGTTCCAGCCTCAGAGATTTGGACTGGGGACATTTGGAATGAAAGCCAAGAGTTCACATTTTGTAAATGTTTTATACAAAATTCTGATTCTGAGCCAGCCAACCATGCTTAGAAGAATTAAGAAGAGAAGAAAAATCAGCATTAAAAAGAAGCATGGTACTTTACAGAGTCATATACTATAGTTCCATGGACAGAGGAGCCTGGAAGGCCACAGCCCTTGGGGTTGCAGGACTGAGTGACTAACACTTTCACACTATATTATAGCTCACAGAAAAAGCTGTGGAAAGGGAGATACCAGAATCACATCTTTGGTACCAACTCTTCCTTAATTATGCTATATTAGGTCCCAAATTCAAATATCAGAACTGAATAGAGAAGATGAAATGAAAAAAAAAGAACTGAGCACCATGCATGTACTATGCATGCAAACATATACATGTACACACACACACATACATATATATATATATCTGGAAATTAGAGATTCTTTCNAACCCACTCCAGTGTTCTTGCCTGGAGAATCCCAGGGACGGGGGAGCCTGGTGGGCTACCGTCTATGGGGTCGCACAGAGTCGGACATGACTGAAGTGATTTAGCAGCAGCAGCAGCATACTGTAAAACATGAGAAAATGCTTAGTAAAAAGAAAAAAGCAAGATACAAAAGTGTATGAATGGGTATGATTATGGCTGTAAATAACACACCAAATATATAATAAAAAAGGACAAAATAAATTCCTCACTGTGGTTGTAATAGGCCGGCAGGGCATTAAATGGATGGCTTTGTCTTTCTTTAAGATTTTAGTTTTTCTTTGTTGGTATTACTTTTATAATAAAAATATTTTAAAGTAAAAAACTGTATCCTGAGATCTATATTTGCAGTTTATTTTTGTATCCTAATATTACCACACACTTGGCAGCTTAAAAATACAACACATGTAATATCTCAACATTGGGTCCTTTGTAAGGCTGCCGTCACAGCTATAGTCTCATCTGAGGCTTTACTGGGGAAAGGTCTCCTTCCTCACTCCTGTGGTTGGTAGCAGCTTTCTATTCTCTGTGAGCCCTTGTACTGAGGACCTCGGTTTAGTGGGCTGTCGGCAAGAGGCCACCCTCTTTGTCGCATGAGCCTTGCCAGCGTAACTGGTTGTTTGCTCAAAGCCAGTGACAAGGGGAGAGTCAGCAAGGTGGACCTTGTAATCTTACATAATGTAGTCATGGATGTCCTGTCACCTTTGCCATTTTCTATCGGTTAGAAGCTTATTAAACAAACCAGGGCTTATTACACTAGAAAACAGCAGCAATGAGAATGGGAACTTGGCCAAAAGAAGGACAATTGTTTAAAGCATCATTCTTGAGCCACAGTAGTTCCTGACTCCTTTCCTTTGGTGTTATTTGAATTTGACTTCTCTTTTTGATGGAAGGTCTTTGTCACTCCTTCAGGCTCCTCTGCTTCCCTAGAAGGCCTGAAGATCCACCGATTCAGAACAAAGTGTGTTTCTGTGACCCCAGGTGGAAATTTGCAGACTTATTGGTTCTTAGGGTCTTTGCCATTTGACTCCTTTTGAGAATTTTCACTGCAGTGTTAGAAAACAGTCTGTATTTTCAGAAAGTNCACAATAAACTGTGGAAAATTCTGAAAGAGATGGGAATACCAGACCACCTGACCTGCCTCTTGAAAATCCTGTATGCAGGTCAGGAAGCAACAGTTAGAACTTGATGTGGAACAACAGACTGTTGTCTGTTGGACTGTTGTCTGACGTGGACTGTTGTCTACGTCAAAGCTATATATTGTCATCCTGCTTATTTAACTTATATGCAGAGTATATCATGAGAAATGCTAGGCTGGATGAAGCACAAGCTGGAATCAAGATTGCCTGGAGAAATATCAATAACCTCAGATATGCAGATGACACCACCCTTATGGCAGAAAGCAAAGGAAGAACTAAAGAGCCTCTTGATGAAAGTGAAAGAGGAGAGTGAAAAAGTTGGCTTAAAACTCAACATTCAGAAAACTAAGACCATGGCATGCAGCCCCATCACTTCATGGCAAATAGGTGGAAAAACAGTGGAAACAGGGTCAGACTTTATTTTGAGGGGCTCCAAACTCACTGTAGATGGCGATTGTAGCCATGAAATTAAAAAACACTCACTCCTTGGAAGGAAACCTATGATCAACCTAGANGCAGCCCCATCACTTCATGGCAAATAGGTGGAAAAACAGTGGAAACAGGGTCAGACTTTATTTTGAGGGGCTCCAAACTCACTGTAGATGGCGATTGTAGCCATGAAATTAAAAAACACTCACTCCTTGGAAGGAAACCTATGATCAACCTAGAGAGCATATTAAAAAGCAGAGACATTACTTTGTCCACAAAGGTCAGTCTAGTCAAGGCTATAGTTTTTCCAATAGTCATGTATGGATATAAGAGTTGGACTATAAAGAAAGCTGAGTGCTGAATAACTGATGCTTTTGAACTGTGGTGTTGGAGAAGACTNTTCCTCTTTTGGTATCCTATCATTTTGCCTTTTCATAATGTTCATGGGGTTCTCAGGCAAGAATACTGAAGTGGCTTGCCTTTCCCTTGTCCAGTGGACCACATTTTGTCAGACCTCACCACCATGACCTGCCTGTCTTGGGTTGCCCTGCAGGCATGGCTTGGTTTCACTGAGTTAGACAAGGCTGTGGTCCTAAGTGTGATTAGATAGACTAGTTTTCTGTGATTATGGTTTTAGTGTGTCTGCCCTCTGATGCCCTCTTGCAACACCTACCATCTTACTTGGGTTTCTCTTACCTTGGTCTGAGTGCATCTCAAAGGAGAAGACAGATGTGCTGGGAGCCATGAAGATGGAGGTGCAGGTGCAGAATAAACCATTCCTGAGTACAGAAAACAAACCAGAGGGCATAGCAGAGGGGAAGGGGCTAAATAGGAGCTTGGGATTAACATATACACACTCCTATATATAAAGTAAGTAAACAACAAGGACCTACTATATAGCACAGGGAACTATATTCAGTATCTTATAATAGGTATGATGGAAAGGAATCTGAAAAAAGGATATACAAAATATGTGCTAAGTTGCTTCAGTCATGTCCAGCACTTTGTGACCCCATGGACTGTAGCCCGCTGGGCTCCTCTGTCCATGGGATTCTCCAGGCAAAAATACTGGAATGGATTGCCATGACCTTCTTCAGGGGATCTTCCTGACCTAGGGATCAAACCTGCATCTCTTATGTCTCCTGCATTGGCAGGCAAGTTCTTTACCCCCAGCACCACCTGGGAAGCTGTGTGTGTGTGTGTGTGTGTGTGTGTGTGTGTGTGTGTGTGTGTGAAGTGTGAAACTGTTAGTCACTCAGTCATGTCCGACTCTTTGCAACCCTGTGGACTATAGCCTGCCAGGCTGCTCTGTCTATGGAATTCTCCATAGACTCAGAGTTGGCTGAATGGAACACTTAACTGTCTCGTGTGTTCCAGGTTTTGGGCCACTCACCGGGCCACTCACTGCAGCTTCTCAAGGACAGGGACGAGGGCGAGAATATTGGAGTGGGTTACTACTCACTTCCCAACCCAGGGATCAAATCCAGGTCTCCTGCTATACAGGGAGTTTCTTTACCTTGAAACTAACACAACATTGTAAATTAATTACACTTCAATAAGACAAAAACAAAAGCAAAAAAACATTCGTGAGTCTGTATAATTAAATCCATTCATTCTCCCCATGCTCTAGATTCTAATACTTAGCTTTATCAACTCAATCCTAGGTGAGGTCCATTCCATTCAGCACACATACAGCCTACTCCGAGCAGTACTATGCTAGATCCTGGAGACAGAGAAAATAGAGTACGGAAGCTCTGGTTCCTATCCTTGAGAAGGTGCAGTGAGTGGCCTGAAACCTGGCACATGAGAGGAAGTGAAGAGTTCCGTTCAGCCAACTGAGTGACAGTACCGCTTCCAAGTATAATATAGAGGCACATTGGTTAGAAACATGCAGGGTCTCCCAGTGCAGTATAAACATGAAGGACAGTCATCACTCTGCAAGGGACCCAGCAGTGTTTACAAAATATTTTCAAACCCATGGTCTCATCTAAGCTCCATGAAGACAGACAGTTTTGTTTTGTTGACCAATGTACTCTCAAGTGCTTAAAAGTCTGCCCGCACTATAGCAAGCTCTCAGCAACTAGAGGATACATTCTATTTACTTCTCACAGCTCTCACATTTGACAGAAGAGATAGGAATAGTGGACTTGGTCCTTCAGAATCAACCAGCATTCCCCAGGATAAATACTGGGCCAACAAGGGTGGCTCCATTACACTTGCAGCTCCATAGCTCTTCATTCCTCAGGATCCCTAAGACATTGTGGTTGATTCATAAGCACCATGTTCCCACTGGCCCAGCATTAGAATGACTCCTGGTTGAAGATTTAGAGCCACCTGGTGATGAAGAAATCGGTGCCCTCAGCCTCGCACCCTGACTGCATCTCGGTTCAGATGGAAATCCTGCAATTGTTCCTTTGGCCTGCAGGTGGAAGCAGCTCTGCGTTTTCAGCTGGGAAAAACACCAAGTTGTTTTTGCGTTCTTGTTTCTGTTAGTGTCACACACTGTTCCTTCTGTGTTCATTATATGTTCTTAGGAAAAATAAGCTGATTTGTACCACATCTTATGAATAATCTTTTCACTATTTTTTAATTGCCCAATGCTCACTGGAAAAATGTACATAATAAAATCAGTTGCTGCTGTCAAACACCATACTGCCTACATCTAATGGCAAAATAAATCCATGGTAAGAGAGTTTCGTCCTCAGAGTCAGCAGACTCAAGTTCAGGCTAAGCCACTTAACATACGTGAGCTCATGGGCACAGTATTTGCTACTGAATTAATAGCTGGCTCAATAAAATGAAAATGACAAATTCTGTCTAACTTGACTATGAAAAATACATAATATTTGTAAAGGTCTTAGACAGGGCCTGAAACATAATAATCAATAAACTATAGCTACTATTTTTTTACATTACAATCTTGCTCTTCTTCAGATGTGCCATATATATATGGATATGCATGCGTGTACAGGTATGTATCTGTGTATGCCTATGCATATCTATGTACGTATACATAGACGTGATACATACATAGATAGATATATAGAGAGGTAAAACAACTTAGTCAACTGAACACAGAGGAAACAAAAAGTGTAATCATGAAGCAATCTCATTTTTCTCTCCTACAGTCCTTTCAAATACATTCATTTTGAGCCAATTCTTCGCCTGCCTCTTGGATGAAATCTAGGGTAAGTCCCATGATATTGCTGTCATTATTGGATGATATAAATTCTAGCAGTCATTTCAAGGCACAAAGACACAGTGTCATTCCAGTTATATAAACATCTGTACTCTGCACAATGGCCAAATCTTTTGCAGCCAATCCTCTTTCGTGCAGGCCTCATAGCAATGTGCCTACCACAGTCTCTACCCTTTAGGTTTCTTGGACCCAAAAATGGACAGCAGTCCACTAGGTCTCTCCAGGTTCAGGGAGCAAACACCAGGTTCTCAGTGTAGACGAGTTGAAATTCCTTTCTCTGGACTTAAACTAAGGTGCGAGAACTCTCCTCCTTGAAGGCAGGGAAGTGGGGCTCAATACATATCAAGAACTTTCTGAAAATGGCTCCTAATATCCATTTCTTTTCTTGGAGATAACTGTCTTTTTTTGTATGTGTGTGGCGAGATTGAGAAGGGTGAGAAGGGTGGAAATGGTTAGTCCACTAAGAGTTGCAAAACTGGTTCAAAGACAACTCTTTTGCAACCCCTGCCTGGGGTCCCTCATCTTACTTTGGAATGTGGTATTTACTGTCTAGTGACTTCAGTCGAAACTGGGACTAAAACAGTTCCAATTGAAAAACCTAGTACACAGGCTTTCTTTGTGTTAAACTGAAACTCCGGAGTTCATCTTAGCTAGACCCCATCTGGACTTACCATGTTTGCTCATGAGTCTGCTCATGAGTCTCATTTAAGATGGACCTAAGCCCACCTAGAGGAGAAGGTTCCAGTTAGTGAAGTAAGTGAGGAGATTGATAACCATCTTATGTTAATTATAACTGAAGGAAGTTAGGAAGAAGAGGATATTTAAAATCTTAATAAAGGGGAGAGCAAACATGACGGTCAGTTTTAAATAGTAGAAGGGTTGTCAAATGGGAAATGATTAATAATCTTTCCAGGAAGCTTCAGAGAACATAACAAAATATTGTAAATGCACAGAAAGGAAGAGCTATGCTCAATTCAGGAAGAATTGCCAACAATCAGAACTGACTGTAAAGAAAGTGGTCTGGTCTGATGGGTTCCTTAATACTGCAGATGTTCAAACAGAAAGGATTACCATTGGCAAAGGTTCCTGTGTCAGTTCATGGTGGGATAATTGAACTCTGATTTGGAGAATGCTTGGAGAGCACGGGATCCTACAAAATTTGTATGACCTAAATCAAATTCCTTATGATTATACAGTGGAAGTGAGAAATAGATTTAAGGGCCTAGATTTGATATATAGAGTGCCTGATGAACTATGGATGGAGGTTCGTGACATTGTACAGGAGACAGGGATCAAGACCATGCCCATGGAAAAGAAATGCAAAAAAGCAAAATGGCTGTCTGGGGAGGCCATACAAATAGCTGTGAAAAGAAGAGAGGCGAAAAGCAAAGGAGAAAAGGAAAGATATAAGCATCTGAATAGAGATTTCCAAAGAATAGCAAGAAGAGATAAGAAAGCCTTCTTCAGCAATCAATGCAAAGAAATAGAGGAAAAGAACAGAATGGGAAAGACTAGAGATCTCTTCAAGAGAATTAGAGATACCAAGGGAACCTTTCACGCAAAGATGGGCTTGATAAAGGACAGAAATGGTCTGGACCTAACAAAAGCAGAAGATATTAAGAAGAGGTGGTAAGAATACAAGGAAGAACTGTACAAAAATATCTTCATGACCCAGATAATCATGATGATGTGNTCTACTCCTGACTCCCGGACTGGAGATTCCAAGTTGATAAATAACGAAACCTACCCCTCGGGTATTTTCTCAAGTCTCAGTGATTTCAAAGGGTGTGGTGTGTGAGGGTCAGGGAAGCCCAACCCAACAGTTAAGCCACGTTTATATTTAAGGCAAACAATAAGAATGTAAATTTTAAAAAATCCTTTAATTTGCGGGTCGAAGAAAGTATAAAAAGAAAAATGCAAATGATCCCATCTGCTGCTCACAGCTGACTGGCTGCAAGGGAGGACCATGTGGCCCGGCCCTGCGCGGTCAGTGAATTGGTAGAATAGATTTTAAAAAGAAGGCATATGCTGGCTCCTTGCTGCCCGGGCGCGGGGAGGGTTTGAATTAACGTATAGTTTTGCATTACGTATCCTCTTCCAGACCGCTCCAACTGGGAATTTAGCAATTATGCAAGTTCTTCCCCTTTGGGTTTGAAATCTATAGGCAAGAGGTTATCTAAGACCTTTGAGGTTCTACGTGGAACATTCTCGAACTGATTTTGAAAAGTCAGTATTAATTGCTATGCAAAATTAGCAAGCAGCAGGGAGAACCAGGGGGTGTTTTATAAAAGAATCCGTACGTGCTCAGTGTCATTCAAAAGAGGATGATGAAAAGAATGGGGCCGAGATAGCAGCCCTTCAAATTCAAAAGAGTTGAGTCGCCCTATCTACATTTAAAATAGGGCGGAGGGAGAAAGGGAGGAGGACCGCTTGGGGCAGAATGGTTAATTTATACATTCCCTGAAGACAGAATGGAGGCACTTCTATTTCTGCCGGGAACTTGACTTTTAACATTCGCACATTAAATAACATGTATGATATAGTACACCGCTTGACTTAGTTAACATATAGCAGTTTTAGTTTCACCTTCAATTTAATGTGACAGTTATAATTAGAATTTAAAAAGTATAAGTTGCATTTCATTAATTGAGTTTTCTAGGATTTCCCAGTGGAAGAGTTAGGAAGAATTAAGAGTAGCATTTAAGCTCACTTTGCATTTTTAAACCACTTTACTTAATGCTTTAAAAATGTAGAATGACCTTGTTACATTTTAAGGGGACTAGATGAAATGTGTTACAGGATATATCTATAGCCAATCATTAACAGTAACAGCTCAGGTATTGGAGGAGAAATTAATAAATCATTGAAAATAAAATAATTAAAAATGAACATTTCCTCGTTCACATTGTTCAGAACCAGAAGTTTTGTGAAATAACAATAATTCTATAGTATCTAAAGCAAGAAGCGTGCTTGACTGATATAAACTGACTTTTCAACCAAAACTATCTCTCAGGAAACTACAAAGTGACCTTGAGTATTATTGTAAGTTGTGTATCTTAATTTGCATAACTGGATCGACATTGCTACTTAAAGTAAGCTATTCCAAATGAGTTGTTAGCAAAAATGGAAGTTACTGCAGTGTGGGAAAGGAAACTACCTACCTTCAAATGGTTTTATATGTTTATATGAATTTCTGTTTTTTTAATAAGGAGAAAAAGAAAGCAGGACAAAAGTTTTTTTTTAAAGGTAAAAACATGCATTGGAGTTGTCGTCTTCCAGTTGTATCTTGGAGTCTTTAAAAAACAATATTTTTGAAAGTACTATTGGATAAATGTAATGCCTTATGAAAAAATATGAATAAACATGGAGTAAGATGGGGAGAAGGACTTCCCTGGTGGCTCAGCAGTAAAGAATCCTCCTGCCATTGCAGGAGATACAGGAAATTTGGGTTCGATCCCTGAGTCGGGAGTATCCCCTGGAGAAGGAAATGGCAACCCACTCTGGTATTCTTGCCTTCGGGGGTGGGCTACAGTCCATGGAGTCAAATAAAAGTCAGACATGACTTGGAGACTAAACAACAAGATGAGGAGAGGAATGAGGTTTTACAAAGCACAATTCTTGCCTGATGTAATCGTAAGAAGTCAGCAGGAGTGACTGCTAATGATTCATAAGGATATGTATAAAGACCTGAAAAAAATAAAAACCTAAGATTTAGAGGTCTGCTTGATTGGAAATTTCTTCATTAGAAATGCATTTTTCAAGATTTCCAATTAGAGCTGCTACAATTGATCTAATGAATTCATTTCCTATTTTACCTGAGTAAACGGCAGCAGGGAGTAAATTGGCTACTTGGCCATACAAAGGACTCACATAAAACACTAAATGTAAAACCTCAAAATTATCCAGCATTTAATGAAGAGTGGGATATCTTTAATATCAATCAATGTATATAATTAAGAGTGGCAGATAGACATCAGGTTTCACATATCCTTTAGCTGTTGTTCTAAAGGTTTTGATCATCATAAAATGTACTTATAGCTGCCTCAACAGTATTTATAGGACTTTGTATCCCCCAGTAGTTAAGTCTTAAAACAATGCAACAGATTTCACTGTTACTTGTAGACATTTCCACTTTACTTCTTGCCTGCTGGATGTATAATTTTGCCAAGCCTTCAACTTCAAACAGAAGTAGCTGGCAGATCCAGATTCCGTGAATACTCATAACTGAAGTAAGAGGGAAAAAGAGGAGGAGCAGAGAAGCTTGTATTAACTTTATTAAACAGAACCTACTGAGAGACATCTTGCTGAGTAACTTGCAAAACTGACTTTTGTTTGGGAAGGTGGGCTCAAGGACTTCAGTTTAACTCTTTGTGTGCTGGGAATGGGGTGTGAGGGGAACCAACCCCACCTTTAGTGGAATCTGGAGCAGGTAAATGAATGACACACCATGATCCAGTGTGGGAAAGAAAAAAAAAAAGAGGTGTTGCATGAAAAATTGCAGAGAATTTGTGCTGGGCAGTTTTCCTTATGTGTGGAAGAACTACTGAATAATTTAGAGGCACCTTGAGATTTTAAGCACCCAGCATAACCATTAAAATCTGATTTTAGTAGAATATCTGGCTTGCACAATAGGGAGTCTGCAAAAAGAAATGTTAGGGAGAGTGAAAACTGCTGCAATCTCTGTCTCAATTTCAAGCCCTTGAGAAAACAAATGCCAATCTGAAATTAGAAGATGCTTACTCCCTGGAAGAAAAGTTATGACAAACCTAGATAGCATATTCAAAAGGAGAGACATTACTTTGCCGACTAAAGTCCATCTAGTCAAGGCTATGGTTTTTCCTGTGGTCATGTATGGATGTGAGAGTTGGACTGTGAAGAAGGCTGAGCGCCGAAGAATTGATGCTTTTGAACTGTGGTGTTGGAGAAGACTCTTGAGAGTCCCTTGGACTGCAAGGAGATCCAACCAGTCCATTCTGAAGGAGATCAGCCCTGGAATTTCTTTGGAAGGAATGATGCTAAAGCTGAAACTCCAGTACTTTGCCTACCTCATGCGAAGAGTTGACTCATTGGAAAAGACTCTGATGTTGGGAGGGATTGGGGGCAGGAGGAGAAGGGGACGAGAGAGGATGAGATGGCTGGATGGCATCACGGACTCGATGAATGTGAGTCTGAGTGAACTCTGAGAGATGGTGATGAAAAGGGAGGCCTAGCGTGCTGTGATTCATGCAGTCGCAAAGAGTCGGACATGACTGAGCGACTGAACTGAACTGAATTTATCTCTTACTTTACATAGAATATGAGATCTTCTTAAGCCAAACCTCAGAGATGACTCAGTGAATCATTCATCAATAACCACACCTCAAATTCAGCAGCCAGGCATATATCATTGTTCATTCTGTAACTTATTTCCCCTTGAAAACCAAAATTTTCATTATGGTACAGTACGATTAAGATATCAATGGTGCTTTGGGTGAACCACAACGTAATAAACCCAGTGTCAAATTGTAGTGTTTTACTCCCTATGGGTTAACTGGTAGCTCAGGAAGCCATCCTAACATGAAACTTTTCTCTTGAATGGCTTGTATCCTTCCACATATATCCTTATTTTCCTTATTAAAGTGGTATCAAATAAATATATCAAAACCAGTTATCTTACAATTTGAGCATCTTTTAATTGACTCAAGCACATTCAACTGTTACAATTTTTTCTCATCATTTTGTACTTCCTTCTTATTTTCTTTCCACATATTTAAGCATTCACCTATGTCAGTTTCACCTCTTTTTTTAAATTACAAAGCCTATATTAATGATGAATATATTTATAGTGAAAGTTCACTGTATACTTAGTCCACATTGAGTAGAAAAACACTGAAACTGTAGGCGATGCCCTTATATACTGTTGAGTTGTATCCTTATCATTGTCCTTGTGCTCAGCTTTATAATCCAGTTGTCTTAATTGATGTATTCTTAGCTCATTTAGAATGAAAATTGCACAAAGCCCTTATCTAAGACAGTAGATGGCAAATTTGGGGCTTCATTCAATATACTGGTGAGAGATGATGTCAGTGATAAGAATAACATTATCGAGGCAGAAGGACAAAGTATAAGATGAAGAGGCACTGAGTCTCTGCTATACCCAGAGTTATGTGTATGTTTAGGACAGTAGAGGAAAAGAGAGCTGGAGTGGCAGCATCACAGAAGATCCTCAATCCTAGGCTAAGGAGCATGGATCAACATACAATTTATTGACAGCCACTGAAGGTTTTAGACAAGGGGGCAAGAGTGGTCAAGTAGTAGGCAGGTCAGGTAGCATCTCTTTTTACTACTATCTATAAAATTAATTCCTATCTGCCCTAATTCCTATCTTTAGCTTTTAAACCAGAGTGATCTGCTACCAGGTGTGAAGAAACTAATAGAAACAAGTTCTAATCAATTAATTATATTTTAGAAAACTATTTTGGGTCCTTCCTCTTCACTCTGTCTCTAGCACTTTGCCCCACATCATCCTGTACCGCTGCCCTGTCTTCCTGGATTCAAAGTCTTTGGAGTTTATCTGTCATTGAAATCCCACCATGGACCTTTCAGACTTAGAAGTTGACTGTATTCCCTAGCTTTTGGTGCTCCCTAGGGCACAGCTCATGCCCACCCTCCTTGCCAATCTGAATAACCTCCATTGTATTCTACTCAGCTCTGGCCCCAGAGACCCTACCTTGTATAAGTTAATCTGCAGACTTATTTCCCTCTGTCCACAGAGGGAAGGTACCTCCAGGCCTTTGTCGTCTCTCTGATTCTTTGGCAGGTGAGCTAAAATTCTACTAATTTAGAAATAAATTCACAGTCCTACATTTTTAAATCTTTGTAATTTTTCCAACAATATTTTCACGGTCAAATTTGATCAGGAAAAGCAGGAGAGAGTGAGAAGAAAACAGAAACTCAAAGGTCTTGATTATTCAGGGGAGGGGAGGTAAGGTTGGGTCACTCTGCCACTCCTTCTCTGTATCCTAAGTTATGTTCCATGTAGGTAACTATTGCGAGAACCACAAATATCCTCTCCTTTCCTGAAATATACCTTTGTTCATGCTGCTTTGTCATCAGGAATGACCCCTTCTAAAATCCAAAATCTACTTATCTCAAATTTACATATCCTTCAAGATATCTTTTCATAAAACCTCTTGTCAATAATGCTGGATGAAATTATCTTTCTACCATTTCCTCTACACATCTTTTGATAGTTAACTTTCTCCACCAAAATAATTGAGCCAGAGAGTGACCAGACATTTGGTAAAAATATCCAAATGTGAGGGTGTTTGGGGTGAGATTAACATTTAAATCAAGCAGATTTATGTTAGACATGGGGCTAACATGAGTGGGCCTTTATTAATCCATTGAAGGCCTGAGTAGAACAAAAAAGGCTGGCCATCCCCCCAAAAAGAGAGAATTCTTCCTGCCAGACTGGGTTAGAATTGGAACGTTGGCTTTCTTCATCTGTTAGATTTGACTGAAGCTAAACTTGGGTATAGAGACTTCCAAAATTAAAATTAAAAACATGCCAGTGGCTTTCCTGATTTTCAGAGCTTTGGACATTTGACCTAGGATTTTCCAGGGTCTCCAGCTTGCCTACTCATCAAGCAGATCTTGGAATGTGACTTGCCAACCTCCAAAATCCAGTATGTGTGTGTGTGTGTTTCTCTGGAGAAACCTAGTAGATATCTCATAATGTGAAGTCAAGTGGGCCTTAGAAAGTATCACTACAAACAAAGCTAGTGGAGGTGACGGAATTCCAGTTTAGCTATTTCAAATCCTAAACGATGATGCTGTAAAAGTGCTGTACTCATTATGCCAGCAAATTTGGAAAACTCAGCAGTGGCCACAGGATTGGAAAAGGCCAGTTTTCATTCCAATGCCAAAGAAAGGCAATGCCAAAGAATGTTCAAACTACTGCACAATTGCACTCATCTCACATGCTAGTAAAGTAATGCTCAAAATTCTCCAAGCCAGGGTTCAGCAATACATGAACCCAGAACTTCCAAATGTTCAAGCTGGTTTTAGAAAAGGCAGAGGAACCAGAGATCAAATTGCCAACATCCCCTGGATCATGGAAAAAGCAAGACAGTTCCAAAAAAACATCTATTTCTGCTTTATTGACTATGCCAAAGCCTTTGACTGTGTGGATCACAATNGGGGGCTCCAAAATCACTGCAGATGATGACTGCAGCCATGAAATTAAAAGACACTTGCTCCTTGGAAGAAAAGTTATGACCACCCTAGATAGCATATTGAAAAGCAGAGACATTACTTGTTCAGCAGAGGTCTGTCTAGTCAAAGCTACGGTTTTTCCAGTGGTCATGTATGGATGTGAGAGTTGGACTGTGAAGAAAGCTGAGCACCGAAGAACTGATGCTTTTGAACTGTGGTGTTGGAGAAGACTCTTGAGAGTCCCTTAGACTGCAAGAAGATCCAACCAGTCCATCCTAAAAGAGACCAGTCCTGGGTGTTCATTGGAAGGACTGATGCTGAAGCTGAAACTCCAATACTTTGTCCACCTCATGCGAAGAGCTGACTCATTGGAAAAGACTCTGATGCTGGGAGGGATTGGGGGCAGGAGGAGAGGGGATGACAGGATGAGATTGCTGGATGGCATCACTGACTCGATGGACATGAGTTTGAGTAAACTCCGGGAGTTGGTGATGGACAGGGAGGCTTGGCGTGCTGCGATTCATGGGTCGTAAAGAGTCAGACACAATTGAGTGACTGAATTGAACTGAACTGAAGAAGATTATATATCACTCCTCTTTGCTCACTCAATCCTTCTCAATAGAGTTTCATTCTAGACATTATGCAATTTTTTATTAACCTCTGGTCACTTCTGTCTCTGAACATATGTGTGTGCTATTTCTTCTGGATGGAATGCTTCTTTTTTTTCTGGCCATTTATTATAACCCTAATAAAGCTGAAACTCCAATACTTTGGCCACCTGATGCAAAGAGCTGACTCATTTGAAAAGATCCTGAT
The DNA here is from genome assembly GCA_006410875.1 of Neotragus pygmaeus. Lineage (NCBI taxonomy): Eukaryota > Metazoa > Chordata > Mammalia > Artiodactyla > Bovidae > Neotragus > Neotragus pygmaeus. Next base: position 527,002 of record SJYV01027655.1, read on the forward strand.
GCTGGGAAAGATTGAGGGTGGGAGGAGAAGGAGACAACAGAGGATGAGATAGTTGGATGGCATTGCTGATTCAATGGACATTTGGGTAAACTCCGGGAGTTGGTGATGGACAGGGAGGCCTGGCATGCTGAGGTTCGTGGGATCGCAAAGAGTTGGACATGACTGAGCGACTGAACTGAACTGAATAATCAATCAAGGGATGAATATTAACTTTACAAAGCCTGATGTGATATTTTTAGCTCACTCTCCTCTGTTTGATATGTAATCAATAACCATATAGTTTGCTGCTGCTGCTAAGTCACTTCAGTCATGTCTGACTCTGTGCGACCCCATAGACGGTAGCCCACCAGGCTCCCCCGTTCCTGGGACTCTCCAGGCAAGAACACTGGAGTGGGTTGCCAGTTTAGCATGCCATTATTTCAAGGTTTCTATATATTAGCTTAATGTCTCCAGATGATGCTTAACAAACACACACACAAAAATTACCAAGTAGAAAATGTCAGGCACACATTAAGTACTTTATATCCAAACAGTAATAAAGCACCATTCATGAAGTTTGCAATTGTTTGGGAGAAGAGATAGATAGATACATAAATATAGAAAGGAAGATCAATCCTTTGTTGAAATATCTGTTTTTGAAAAATGTTTTAGGAGTATAAATGGTGGAGTGATTGGTATCTCTAGGCAATTACAAAATGCTTCATGAAAGAGAATATGGCTGATTTGGTTCTAAAATGATGATAATTCATTAAACATAAAAGAAAGGAGCAAACAAATTAAACATCTTGGAAAAAAAGAGGGAGGGTGAATGTGCATCACATTATTGAGAAATGAGTTTGAGGCAAACACCAGTAAGCAAGCAGGAATCCTTGTGTTTTTTGTTGTTTGGTTTTTGTTTTTGCCTGTGTTTTAAATGTCCCACTGTATCCAGTGCAATGATGGCATCATTGTAGAAGCACATTTGCTGGGGACGTTTATCTGTTTATTTAAGAATTCATGCCCCAGTGGAAATAGGAACTGTGTTGACTAGCTTTATTAAATGCTAGGTTTCAATAACTATATGTTGAATGAAAAAATGAATTAGTTGCATGTGTCAGACATTGTGTTAGTTTTAAAACAAAATCTCAAGTATATTTCTTTACCTATGCCTCAAATGAGCAAAAAGGTCTATATACCAGTGCTTAAAGAATTAATGAAAAACTTGTATCAACATTCCTAATTTTAGTTATATTTAATTGCAGTTTTTAGATATTTTCATTTATATTATTTCATTTTGTATTAAAGACACAATTGGAGAGGCATCATATCACCATTTTACAGATGAGGAACATAAAGGCTATTTAATTAGTGACTTATCCAACTTGATAGAGGTAGAAAATGGCAGAATCAGAGTTAGGATCCAAGAGCATCAAAGTGGAGCACAGGCACACATCCAGTGGAAACTATGGGGAAGGAGGCTAGGGAGAGAGGGGATGTATGTGTAATTTACATTGTTGTACGGCAGAGGCCAACATGAGATTGTCAACATTTTTTTAATTTAAATAAAAAATAGAGAACAAAAAACTAAAAAAAAAAAAAAAAGTCAATGGAGATGAGTCAGGGCAATGGAAGTCCTCCCGAGGAGAACAGGCCTACTCAAACCTGGCAAGTGTTCAGGGACAGTCCCACTCTATATGTCACCTGTCCAACATCCTGACTCCTTAATCCTCAAGTACGAGTCAGGTGTCAGATCTATTGTAACCACCACTGAATAGGCAAGAATCAGGACCTGGCAGTCATGGTATTTGTATTATCATACTGGTACAATGAAAGCTCTCTACAGAAACTATGAAGCAAGGTATTTTACTCATTTGAATTTATCAGTGACATAGTTTCAACCAATCTGCCCTCAGGGAGGCAGTGACATCACTCATGAAGGACGGGCAGTTATGATGTACTCTATGTCCTGTTTTATGCACGTGTATAAATGCCGTGAAGTTCTACTCTCCTTCAGAAAAATCTTCTCCTCCCACTCTTGTTTCTTCTCTCTCTTGTCTCCCAAACCTATCCACTGAGATCTTCCATCTTCCAGAATCTTCTCAAATGTTTTCATCGTTTGAGTGTATTGTGAGGCTCATTTGTATGTAATCTCTCTTTGGATCAATATTAATTAACTCTTAGCTTGTAAAACACTTATTGGCGGCTTATTATATGCTATAGACTAAGCTGGTTGATTTTTGAGTGTTATGTTTTTATATTCTCTCAACAAGTGCAAGGGGGAGTTCTATTATACATTTATGAATAAAGAAACACATGATTAGAATGAGAACCTCATCCTCTTATCACCTGCAGTATTGCACAGACATCTTGCTTATAGCAAGTGCTTAAGAATTTAATTTTGTTGGATTGTTTTGTGATCAGAGATCACTAATTAGAATACACATATCTTAGCATATTGGGATTCCCTTGTGGGTCAGAGGGTAAAAAGTCTGCCCACAATGTGGGAGACCTGAGTTCGATTCCTGGGTTGGGAAAATCCCCTGGAGAAGAAAATGGCAACCCACTTCAGTATTCTTGCCTGGAAAATCCCATTGGCAGAGGAGCCTGGCAGGTTACAGCCTATAGGGTCGGAAAGAGTCAGACATGACTGAGTGACTTCACTTTCACTTAGCATATCATGATTATTAATTACATATGTAGATACAAACTAACAACAATAATTTATTTGCATATCTAAGGAGGCTTTAAACAGAATAGCAAAACATTGTTATTAGATGTGATTTTATTTACTTAATCATGGACCAACTGAAGTCTGCTTAGCTAACTGTCACACAGAGATGAAACTAACTAAAAGTGATAAAGCCCAAAGTGGAGCCCAAGAATGGAAATTCTTATGACAGAAGATCAATCATGTGACTCCTCCATTTTAGTGAAATGTTTAACTACAAAATTCAAACATTAGTGAAAAAAAAAAAGCTTTCAGAATCAAATACATTAGCAGTAATTCCTTGTGTCTCCTCTACCACATTGCTCTCCACTACCCTTTTAAAGATTCTCATCACTCTGTGGATAAAATAAAAATTGTTTAGAATGGCATGCAAGAGCTCTCTCAATTTGACACTTCTCTGCTTCTCAAGGTTCACCTGTTATGACTTCTTACATGCAGGCATGTTCTTTTGAACCAATAACTATCTCTCCAAGATCTGGAAAATGCTCTTCCCTCTACCTGGAGGATCCTTGTGCTTCCCCTCTCCTCACCACTTAACTAATTCCCTCTGCCTCCTTCTAGACCCAGGTTTCATTATTTTGTAGCTGGTTGACTCCAAAACTTTGCTTGTCTGAATCACCTGCATAGTTGTTACCAAAAAGCAGATACCCAGAGAGATTGTGATTTACAGGAATCATAATTTCTTAAAATATCTCCTGGAGTTTCTGGGAAATCACTGTCATAGATAACTTGCCTCTTAATCTCTCCTCCATACCAGGTCAAGAGCTCCTTATCAGCAAAGACATTCCTTCCACCTCTCTGATGCCAGCTAGCATTAGACCAATAATAAGCACTGGAGGAATAAATGAATAAAAGAAGTTGGCAAATCAACCATTTCTTTGTGTAAATTGTTTTCTCTGCCTACACATCAGAATATATATGCCTTCATTTTCTGATAACCTTTTGAGATCCTCTTGGTTAATCTTTTCTGGCTATATAATACTATGGCAGATATTTTTCTTTTTCTCTTGTAACACTTTATGTGATTTAGTCGCTAAGTTGTGTCCAACTTTTGCGACCCCATGAACTGTAGCCCACCAGGCTCCACTGTCCATGGAATTTTCCAGGCAAGAATGCTGGAGTAGATTGCCATTTCCTTCTCCAGGGAATCTTCCTGACCCAGGAACTGAACCCAGTCTCCTGCATTGCAGGCAGATTCTTTCCTGACTGAGCTATGAGGGAAGTCCTGTAACACTTTTTAGCCTGACTTATATTTATGTATTTGTGTATCTCTCCCACTGAGTTCTGAGCCCTCAATGTTAGAGACTAAGTCTTTTTCAATTTTGGGATCAGTTTACCCTACCTGTACTTTTTGAATTAAACCAAAATTTTATTTTTCTAATCTTTCACATTCCTAAAATAAATAAAAGCCTTATGACTATATAACATATAACAGGCAGAAATATATCCATAATCTTAAAGTTGATCTCACATGCAGAGCTTTGATTCCCAAACTTTATGAGGACCACACTCATATCAATATGTAAGACACACACACACACACACACACACATATCTATCTATCTATCTATCTATCTATATATATATATATATACACATCACCAACAGGAAGAGAGATGAGGTTTCAGACCTTTGGAGTAGAATGTAATCAGTGCAATAGAACAGGGAGACAAATTCTTAGTAATAAGTAAATCTGTAATAGATGATTTCAGTAAAATTTATTCTGAAGGCAGTGATGTGGATTAGTTTGCAAACTGTGCCTCAATCAGCCAAACTTAATGTCTCCTCAGTTCCAAACTATGTCAAGCAGGACCTGTCAGTAAAAACAGTAAGTGAGAATAGCTGTGAGACTTGATAAAGTGAAGGAAGTGGTTACTGGGTTTACTGCTGCAGATGTGAAAACATGAAACAAAATACTGAGACAACAGAGACATAAATTTGTAACTAGGTAACCAATCAGGGATTTTGTAAAAGGAAAAGCTAATCTCAAGCAAGAGTGAATAATAGACAAGGTTTAGAGAACAAACATAACCAGAAGAAGGTAACATTTAAGTTGAAAAAAGTGAATCGACTAAAAATAGAAAACATATGAGGCACTTGTTTTTGGATTGACTCACAAATACCTTGTTAGGTAAAGAGTAGATGCTTGAAGGGAATCAACTAAATGCTGAATAAAGAGATAAATAATTAATTAATGCATGAAGGATCATTTGGCTAATTAATGTCCATAATTTTAAGTAGTACCATTACATTCTGTTCTTTTCTGTCATCCTCTTTAAATAGAAAAGTCTAAATCTCTTAAATGTAACTGGGCCACAACACAAAAACTGGATTCTTCCTTTATAAGTCACATTCATATCTGAAGCATTTTCTCTTCCTTGCTTCATGTGGGTCTCCCTTCCCTGAGCTCCTGCATGGCCAAGGGTTTTCTCCAGTATGACCTAACTCAGATATCTAATGAGGCTATACTCATAATCCTGACATTCCAAAGAATGTGAGGGTTGAAACAAAATTAAATGCTAAGTCTTCAAAACAGAATAACACAGCCTAAATCCCCTTAGTCAGTTAACATTTGCAAAAATGCTGTCAGTTAAGTTTTCAAGCAAACAACACTTATTTGACCTTAGAGAATTATATGTGAAAGGAAAAGTTAGGACTACTTACATTTACCTTAAAGTGTGTTTCACTGAACTGAAGTTTGAACACTCATTCTGAATATATAAAAACAATAGGGGGAGGCACAGGAAGGAGAAAAACAGAAATAGAGTAATTCACAATAACACACAAGAGATCTTTGAAAGTTTTGTAAACATACACCCCTTTTAATAAAGAAACATGGCTTAGATATAAATCTGTAATGCCACTTAAACTTATTTAACTGTTCCCTATTCTGCTATTTTTAATCTGAAGATACCATATACAATGTTAACTCTAATTAATCTTTGGTTATATTCTTATTAAAAATACTTAAATTATAGCAAATCTAGTATTAAAATGTAGCATATACTGTGTATAAACTTCTTACAATCTTCTTTTAGGTATTGTAGCCTTCAGTCTTTTAAAAAAGACAACAACAAAAAACTCTTTTCTAACTCTTTTCTGGTATTGCTGAATTTCTAAAAAATAGTGTCAACTGAAAAATGAAGTCTAACAAGTGATGTTCCTGGATCTAGGTAGATAAGTTGGTGTCTAGATAGGGGTGAGAACTCAAGAATCTTACATGCTGACCTCCATGTGCTGCACATATTATGTTCAACCACGAGAGGATTTTTTTTCAAATAGATGGCCAACGGCAAGTCCAGTCCTGCAGAGAGATAGGAAATAGAGTACTTCATGATATTAGAAAGACCAGGAGAAGAAAGTAAGCAGTCAACATGCCATTCCTTTTAGTGGCCTCCTTCAGAGCTGTGAACTTTTTCACCTCTAAAGCAATTCATGGAACTTGCTGAGAACTTACAAGTTTGGCCCTATAGGCATTAAAGATCTGATTCCGCCTCAGGGGAAACTACTATGGATGGTCTCACCTATTACATGGTAGATCAACATAGAGTCTCGGTATCTGGAGGTTTTTACCTGCATTTTTACGCTATAGAACTTCTCTGTGTCTTAGTTCTATGATTACAAAAGATACAAACTAACAAGCTCAAACTCTCCTGCCTAAAATCCCTTCTCTTACTGCCATCATCCATAAGAGAGAAGAAACATCCACGGTGACCCTTGAGAAGTTTCTCGTTAAGAAAAGCGGAAGAAAAGGGGAGTCAGGAGTTCCTTAATACGTAAGATAAGATTTTTTTTTAATTGCAGGGTAACTATGTGTATGGATTTCTTAGATCCCTAACCAAAGTATGAAAACAAGACTCTGATTGCCTACTATTTATAAAAGTATGGGTGTATTCTGAACTGTCATATATTTTCTTTGTCTAGTCATTTTCTTTGTCTAGTCACAGATTTTCTACGTCATTGACCTGTTCTGAGAAATTTATTCATAAAGAAAAAAATGTTGCCTGAGCATTGTGTGAGTTATTGAATAATAAACAGATGACTAAGAGAATGTTTTCTAGGAGCTCACAATCTACTTTGAACATAATAGCATTACTTGGGGCAATGTACATTAAATACCATGAGTTACAGCTATATTTGATACTTATATACTCCTCATACTTAAGAAGTTTCAAAACAGAAGAGTCTCTTAAGACTTCACTTAAAAACATAGCTAAAAGTCAAAGTTTCTCTACTTAAGCTTGTCAAGCAGACTAGGAATCACGGAACATATTTCTTTTTCATAAATGAGTCACTCCTAAAAATACAATATATTCTTTGCCTGTATGGTTTATGGAATCATTAATGAAGTGTTTCTGCTGTCATAGGTATGAAGTAAGAATATGCTAGCTAATAGTCTCAGTGACACCCTTGAGATGGAGCTAAGTTATGAATGAGGAACGGGGAGCAAAGCGAATCACTCAATGGATAAGGCTCTGGGGTACTCAAGTTTCAGCACCAATTCAGATGTATATTCATTATTTTAAATGATTTCATTACCTTCAGGCTCATTTTCAAAGCAAGGAGAGGAAAGGGAGTTCTCAGCTACATAAAAGTCTTATTTTAAATTTAATTTCCTAAACCAGACAAGGGAACAGAGAGAGTCAGGCTGGTGATGTCAGGGACTGGAGGCAGATAAAACAAAAGGGCTGCATTTTGAGAAATGGACAGATATTCAGCATATACAATAAGGAATGAGAGGCAGACAGAAATACCAGAGGTGAGCAGTCAAAGGCTAATGCCAATAGTTAGCGAATAGAATCCTAAGAAGCAGGCTCTGGCAGGCATCATATCCACAGACCGGAAGCAAGTCAGCTACATTTGGAAGACCTTAATACCTAAGGCCGGCCTTTGCCAAATCCCAAGCCTTCGTCGTGTTTCTAATTAAGAGAAGGAATAGAGAGACTTCCCTGGTGGTCCAGCGGTTAAGACTTTACCTTCCAGTGAAAAGGGTGGGGGTATGATTCCTGGTTGGGAAGCTAAGATCCCACACGCTTCTTGGCCAAAAAACCAAAACATAAACAACAGAGGAAGTATGGTAATAAATTCAATAGAAACTTTAAAAGTGGTCCACATCAAAAAAAAAAAAAAATCTTTTGAGAAAAGTTTAAAAAAAAAAAAGGAATAGAGTAATTTGCATGTAATTGCTAGGTGTCAAAGGTCATGTTATGTCCTTTCACAAATGTAAGCTCTTTAATTCCACTTGCTTTTGAGGAAACTGAGGTTCAGAGAATGTTACCAGCTGGCCCGAGGTTCAGGGAACATGAAAGAGCTGGATGTCCATTCTGAAAANATGTAATTGCTAGGTGTCAAAGGTCATGTTATGTCCTTTCACAAATGTAAGCTCTTTAATTCCACTTGCTTTTGAGGAAACTGAGGTTCAGAGAATGTTACCAGCTGGCCCGAGGTTCAGGGAACATGAAAGAGCTGGATGTCCATTCTGAAAAGATCTGGTGATAAGCCCTTGGGCTGAAAGTAAACCCTGTTTCTTTTTGTAATGTTTCCCTGGTGGCTCCGACCGTAAAGCATCTGACTGCAATGTGGGAGACCTGGGTTTGATCCCTGGGTCAGGAAGATCCCCTGGAGAAGGAAATGGCAACCCACTCCAGTACTCTTGCCTGGAAAGTCCCATGGACGGAGTAGCCTGGTAGGCTACAGTCCGTGGAGCCGCAAAGAATTGGACACGACTGAGTGACNCAGGAAGATCCCCTGGAGAAGGAAATGGCAACCCACTCCAGTACTCTTGCCTGGAAAGTCCCATGGACGGAGTAGCCTGGTAGGCTACAGTCCGTGGAGCCGCAAAGAATTGGACACGACTGAGTGACTTCACTCAATTCTTTAGGTTGGGGGGAGGGCATGGAAACAACTTCAAATGCTGTCAAAATTAAAATCTAACAATAATCAGATTTCAAGTATAGTAAGTCCTGCCAAGATGTGAGCTAAGTAGGAAATGAGGAAGGCTGGGAAGAATTGAGGAGGCCTAGGATCCAGAGATGAGACATGCTTTACGTTACAGTAGGTGCTCAGGGCCAGACTCAGCCCTCAGAGGTAACAAGGTAAACAGCTCAGAAGGCATAAGACAGAAAAAAATAATCATGTTGGCCGTGGACAGGGAGCAGTTTAGTTCAGCAGATGCTCAACTACCTGGGGCAGCATGCACATAGGCTCCACTGCCAGAGTCTGGGGTCTAGAAACATGCAGAACCAAGAAGGAGGGCAGAAGGTGTGTCACGGGCAGATGTCTGGGTGCCTGACTTACAACTCAGGTTTAGGAGTGGGCAAAATCCCTGCTGCCAGTTGACCTGGACAGGATAATCCAGGATTCTATCCATTAATTAGGGGCTTCCCTGAAGGCTCAGCAGTAAAGAATCTGCCTGCCTTGCAGGAGATGCAGGATATGTGGGTTCGATCTCTGGGTCAGGAAGATCCCTTGCAGTAGGAAATGGCAACCTCATTCCAGTATTCTTGAAAAATCCCATGAACAGAGGAGCCTGGTGGGCTACGGTCCATGAGGTCACAAAGAATCAGATAGGACTAAGCACATATGCATGCATTCAGTAATTAAAATCAATAATTTATTTTGTATGTACTGACTTCAAACTATTGTTCTAGCCTGCGATAATCTGAGTGAACAAAGCAGACAAAAACGCCCGCTTTCATAGAACTTACCTTCCACTGGAAGAAAGAAAGTAGCAAGTAATTCAGGTCCCAAGGAACAAAGCAAGGATGTAATTAGAAGAGCAGGCTTTATTGGGCAAATTGAGAACATCAGAGAGCCTGAGTCTATTTCTTAGCCTGAAATATTATCCTAAGACTTAGAAGATTTCTTCCTAATAGGAACATGTGCTGCACTGTGCCTAGTCACTCAGTCATGTATGAGTCTTTGCGACCCGATAGACTGTAGCCCACCAAACTCCTCTGTCCCTTGCATTCTCCAGGCAAGAATACTGGAGGAAGTTGCCATGATCTCCCACAGGGGATCTTCCCAACTCAGGGATCGAACCCAGGTCTGCAGCATTGCAGGCAGATTCTTTCCCAGGCAAGTCACCAAGGAAGCCAAAGAATACTGGAGTGGGTAGCCTATCCCATCTCCAGGGGATCTTTCTGACCCAGGAATTGAACCAGGGTCTCCTGCACTACAGATGGATTCTTTACCAGCTGGGCTACCAGGGAAGCCATACTTGGTCTTAAATCCTAGAATGATATTGAACCTGTAGAGTTTGGAGGGGTAGAACAGCAGGAAAGTCATTACTGGTGTCAGGGTATATATTTTTAAAATTATTATGAATAATCTAGACAGCATATTAAAGAGCAGAGAGATCACTTTGCCAACAAAGGTCTATATAGTCAAAGCTATAATTTTTCCAGTTGTCAAGTACACATGTGAGAGTTGAACCATAAAAAAACTAAGCACCAAAGAAGTGATGCTTTTGAATAGTGGTACTGGAGAAGACTCTTGAGAATCCCTTGGACTGCAAGGAGGTCAAGCCAACCAATCCTAAATATCATACTTGGATATTCATTGGAAGGACTGGTGCTGAAGCTGAAGCTCCAGTACTTTAGCCAACTGATCCAAAGAGCTGACTCACTGGAAAAGATCTAGATGTTGGAAGATTAAAGGCAAAAGGAGAAGCGGGTGGTGGAAGATGAGATGGTTAGATAGCATCACCAACTCAATGCACATGAGTTTGAGCAAACCACAGTAGACAGTAAAGGACAGGGGAGCCTGGAGTGCAACAGTCCATGGGGTTGCAAAGAGCCGGACACAACTTAGTGACTGAACAACAACAACAACAAACAACATTGTGAATAATGTAACCCTCACATACATATGACCTATTCATATCTACCTGGTTGCCTGTATCAGAAGTTCAATGATCATGAGAACATCCAGAGACACACTAGAAATTTAGGCAGGTTGCACATTACACAAGTCTAGTTCATCATTCAGATCATAGTCTATGTGAATTACATCCTTACAGATATGCAGCTCACAGCTTGAATGGCCATATACAGCAGTCTTAAGCTTTTCTAAGAGATAATTAAGTTCATTTGTATAATTTTTTTTTTAGATTCCACATATAAATGGTATCATTTGTTGTTTGTCTTTCTCAGTCTAAGCATATTTATAAAACAGAATAAGACTCACAGATATAGAAAACAAGGTTACCAAAAGGAAAAGATGAGGAGGGATAAATTGGGAATTTTGGATTAGCAGATACAAACTATGACATGTAAAACAGATAAAAAGAAGGTCCTACTTTATAGCATAGGGAATTATACTTAATATCTTATAATAAGATATAATAAAAACTAATAATTGAAAAGCAGTCTGCTAAAAATAAAGCATAAATTGAGGAAATTTCATATTTCTTTTGTCTTTTTGCAAGTTAAAGGAGGAACTTTCAAATTAAATAAAAATACTCGNTATCTTATAATAAGATATAATAAAAACTAATAATTGAAAAGCAGTCTGCTAAAAATAAAGCATAAATTGAGGAAATTTCATATTTCTTTTGTCTTTTTGCAAGTTAAAGGAGGAACTTTCAAATTAAATAAAAATACTCGAAGAAGCAAAATTTGACTTTCCACATGTTTTTAAAAGAAAAAAAATCCACATCTTTTAAACAAACCTTAAAGATTCATAAACTAGCAGAGCACCTCTAACAGACATGGGAAATCAAAAGAGACTCTTCCAAAGTTATAGAAGTGCAAGTGACAGCCCCAGATTCAGAAACCAGATTTCTGAAGGCCTGTTTGGTCCTCTGTCCACTATGTTACCATGACCTTCATACAGAGAATGTCACCATTTAGGGTGAAAGATTCAGCATACCATCTCTGCTGCTAAGTCACTTCAGTCGTGTCCGACTCTGTGTGACCCCATAGACGGCAGCCCACCAGGCTCCCCTGTCCCTGGGATTCTCCAGGCAAGAACACTGGAGTGGGTTGCCATTTCCTTCTCCAATGTATGAAAGTGAAAATATGAAAGGGAAGTCGCTCAGTCGTCTCTGACTCTTCGCGATCCCATGGACCACAGCCCACCAGGCTCCTCTGTCCATGGGATTTTCNCAGGCAAGAACACTGGAGTGGGTTGCCATTTCCTTCTCCAATGTATGAAAGTGAAAATATGAAAGGGAAGTCGCTCAGTCGTCTCTGACTCTTCGCGATCCCATGGACCACAGCCCACCAGGCTCCTCTGTCCATGGGATTTTCCAGGCAAGAGTACTGGAGTGGGATGCCATCACGTTCTCCCATACCATCTCTATGCTTCATGTTTTCTCAGAGTATAAAAGTTGTCTTGAAACTTTGTGCTAATTCTGACTCAGTTCACAGAAGCTTCACAGGTTTCACTTACCCACACCTACTTTTATTTGAGCAAGGAAAAATAGTATCAGTACTTCCCTCTAGCAAGTCTTGACAAAGCCAAAGCTGGTTTAGTCATTTATCCATCCATTCTTTCATAAGATTTTATCATAGGAGGATGATTCACTGTTTTTTCTAAAGATAGAAGAAATAAATAACAGAATGATTTTTATTACACTGAACTCAGTAAGCAAATTAACATATTTATATTCTTTTGACATGGAAAGAATTCAAGATATATTTTAAATGACAAAAAGCCAATTAATAAATAGCAAAGGGTCATTTTTGTAAAGTAAATATACAGTTTTGTTAAAAAAAAAAAAAGGCTAGGATAATTTACTCCAAAATTGAAATAGCCAAGAGTACCCTTTTAGTATAAAACTATCAAGGTCTCTCACTGTTGACACCAATGGTAAAATTTCATTCTTTTTATGGTTGAGCTGGGTTTTGAAAAGACAGAGAAACCTGAGATCAAACTCCCAACATTTGCTGGATAAGGAGTTCCAGAAAAACATCTACTTCTGCTTCATTGACTACGTCAAATCCTTTGATTCTGTAAGACCACAACAAACTGTGGAAAATACTTAAAGAGATTACCTACCTCCTGAGAAATCTGTATGCAGGTCAAGGAGCAACAGTTAGAACTGGACATGGAACAACAGACTGTTTGCAAATCAGGAAAGGAGTACGTCAAGGCTGTGTATTGTCACCCTGCTTATTTAATTTATATGCAGAGTACATCACGCAAAATGCTGAACTGGATGAAGCACAAGTTGGAATCAAGATCACCAGGAGAAATATCAGTAACCTCAGATATGCAGATGACACCACTCTTATGGCAGAAAGCAAAAAACTAAAGAGCCTCTTGATGAAAGTGAAAGAGGAGAGTGAAAAAGTTGGTTTAAAACTCAAAATTAAAAAAACTTAGATCATGGCATCCAGTCCCACAACTTCATGGAAAATAGATGAAGAAACAATGGGAGCAATGAGCAACTTTATTTTCTTGGGCTTCAAAATCATTGCAGATGGTGATGACAGCCACGAAATTAAAAGATGGTTGCTCCTAGGAAGAAAAGCTATGACCAACCTAGACAGCATATTAAAAGCGGAGACATTACTTTGCCAACAAAATCAAAGCTATGGTTTTTCAAATCTAAACTTTGCTGTCTAGACAAAGCTATGGTTTTTCCAGTAGTCATGTATGGATATGGGAGTTAGACTATAGAGAAAGTTGANCAGTCCAACTCTCACATCCATACATGACCACAGGAAAAACCATAGCCTTGACTAGACGGACCTTAGGTACATTTTGGCTAAAAGGATATCTGCCACTTACAAACCACAAGGCAGCTGAATTTGCCTGTGAACAGAACACTAGAGATGCTCTAGCTTTATACAGTTAGTACCAAGGCTATTTAGATGATCTTGATTGGAATTTCTAGGTTCTCTTTCTACTTCAGGATCAAGGAGGGCCCTCTGGAGGGACTGACAAACCTTGATTTCATGTGACACTTCCTCCAACTTTTAAGACTCACTGTTATATCACAGAATCTCAAGTTGGCTCTATGTTAATGTCATAACTTGTAATCCTGGCTTGATAGCTGAGACCCAAATTGTCACTTCACCCTTGTCCCTGTATTTGATGGAATGAACAAATATGGGATGTGAGCCCTTATTAGAAAATACCATCCCTTTAAAATAGAAAGTCAACTAAAGGACATGATTACAAACTCAAAGGTAGAAAGAACCAAAGATTCTCCGTGCCTGGAACTGTTCGCCTCTTAATTCATTTGCTTAGGAAAACAGGAGAAGCGGCAGTGGCTTCAAAAATGTATATTAGTTTTACTATCCAACTTAGAAGCAATGAAAGATTAAAAAAAGGAACACAGACCAATTAAGCTGGAGAAAGAGATTTTAAAATCTATTTTAAGGAAGAGTAAAGAGGAAAATGGCATCTTAAAAATGAGGTTAGACCAATATAAAAGGGGATTGAAACTGCTCAAATTCCCACTGCTTGAAAATAAGAAAAGATATTTATGTTATCAGATCAGAAATGATCACTAGAATTCAAACAAATTTAACACCAGACCTGAGATTCCCTCAAGAAAGGCCAACTCACTGAGGGATGATTTCCGAAAGCCACAGGTCCTCACTTGGAGCAGTTGGCAAATCACCCCTTAAAAGAGTGGGACAACTATACCAACTGGTTATTAAAAAAAAAAAAAATGGGGGCAGAATTGAGGGAGGAATCATTGTGAGATATTCAAAACATTTTTCAGGTGGGTTTCCAAAAAAATGGATGACGTGTTGAAACAGAGTGGCAGAAATTCCCATTTCTCTGAGGGAACTTACCTTGGTCAATATATTTATGAAATGAGAATTCAAAAAGAAAGAGAAAAAATGTGATGAAGTCTAGATGTGACAATCAGAGAACAAGTACAGGATTTGATTAAATGTCATCTGATGGAAGAATATTTCTAGGTAGAAATTACCCATCTCATTGAAAGTAAGGTAGACAAAATTTGCACAATGAACCCAGAACTTGGTGATTTCTTCTCTATGATGATGATGATGATGGTGAAGAATTCAGAGTAGTTTTAAAAATAGCTGTCTGGACTACAAAGATGAAATAAACAGAAAAGAGGTTGCCAAGTTTCAGCAAGCTGCATTAGCTCCCACATGGATTAGAGAAGGAAAGGGGCCACTTTAAGAAGTAGATTACATTGTTAAGAGGCTCGAATAGCATTCCTCAAATGAGTAGGGAAATAGCAGAGGGAAATTCAATACCAATGGTATGTCCTAGTATTTGAGAAAAAGATGTAGTAGAACAAAAAAGCTACTCAGACACTGGGATATTCAAAACTAGTTTCCCCAGGGGCACAGCTTCAGAAGCATCAGAATCACTTAGTGCAGAAATGTGTTCAGGGTGGATCTTCAGCCAAAACAAATCAGGAATGTAGGGGACCTTTTCTCTAGGGGTGACTTTCATTGCCCAGTCAGTCCCAGAGCGAGAGGCAGTGAGACAGCCACTATGGCACAGGACCAAAAAAACCTTTTTCTGAGACATGGTACTCTAGAACTTGTCCTTGGGGCAGCGTTAGGGGCCCACGGCTTAATGGGAAAATGGAATTAAGAGATCCTGGATGTGCTACATGTGAAAGAAAGGTACTTGAAGTCCTATTATTAGAGCTGCTCCCGTTACAGTTAATCTAAATGTGCAAGGAGGCAGAAATGCCTCAGATGACACTCTGTGAGGATGCAGGAAGCATAGATAGTTTTATGTTTTTTTTTTTCCCTCACAAAAAAAGTAAATGCAGAGAAATGTAAATACAAATGAAAGCGTAGTCTCAAAGTAGCTTCTTGTTGGGAGAATTTTCCTCCTTTGGCTTAAGTAAGCAGGTCATAGAATCCAGACAGTGAGTCTTGAATGACAGACTTCCTAGTAGGTTGAATCCAAAAATATATTTTTTTTTTCTCAGACATCAGATTTTTCTTAGAGTCTTGGTAGCCCTTGTTCTGGGAATGTAATTTTGTAATTGATCTAAGGGTAGGAGATTGCTTCCCAAATTGGATCTGAAAAAAGCCTGTCATCATTTTCTGTGTCTGTTAACTCTTAGGGCTTCCCTGGTGGCTCAGATGGTAAAGAGTCAGCCTGCAGTGATGGAGACCCAGATTCAATCCCTGGGTCAGAAAGATCCCCTGGAGAAGGGAAAGGCTACCCATTCTAGTATTCTGGCCTGGAGAATTCCACGGACTGTATAGTCTGTGGAGTCGCAAAGAGTCTGACATGACTGGTGACTTAGGGATCTTTAGAAGTGAGGTTCCTGAGGGTCTAGGAGCTATTCATAGTAATTGAATTACTATGACTTCCGGGACTTTGGAAACTCCAAATCCATTCCAGAGAGAAACTGTTGTAGTTGCTGGATGGACCCTACTCTACCTAGGCAGAAAAATACCCTTTGCTGAGCCTCAGTACAATAACAAGTCGGAATGGTTTTTGTTTTGTAATTGAACTTTAACACCCAAGAATTTAATTTTAGACTTTAGTTCCCTTGGATTTGCCTTTGAATTTCAAGTTGTAAAAGAATTTAGTCTTTGGATTTTAATTTCTTTCTTGGAATGTAATAATAGAAAGGAAATTGCACTCAAAATTGAAGCATTACTATATAGGTATTTTATTATCAGAGTATCTTTAGGATAGGATTCAATCTCTGCAGAACCTTTGTCATGCTACATTGGACAGCATATATGGACGTAATTTAGGGCAGAAAATAGAGGATACATTTTCAACTTTTGGTATGGAGTGGATTCTAAGTTGAATGTGTAAATCTGACCCATTGCAGATTTTTGAGGGGACAACTTTTAAGCTGCCTGCTACTAGATCCAGGATGAAACCCAAAAGAAGAGAGACTGGTGTAGAGTTTGGTCTCATGAAGGTGGCCACATGAAAGGTCTCTTGAGGGAGACAGCTACCATTCTTGCTGACCATAGGTTTTGACGGAAGAAATTTTCACGTATTGAGGTATGAGGAAATCATTTTGGGCTTATAACATGATTTGGCTTGAACTTTATGCTGACTTAAAACAGCTTGTCTTACAGCCCATCAAACATACATGTACATCTACTTTAACCATTAAAGAACAGAGTGTTGGTTGTCATTCAGTCATACAAAAGGTTAAATCACACCCACTGCAGTCACCCCACTGGCAGTTTGACCTGAGGGGAATTCAGGAATGGAAAAGAACAAGAAAAAAACAAACAGGTTGAAGCACTCTGTCCTTTGGATATATTGGAGCTCCTAAAAAGTTAAGATCCATCTCTGAGGAAAAATTTAAAGGACCCTAGATTTTTTAATCTTTCTATATCTAGAAAAACACTAAATCACTAAGTTGAGATATCTGTTCTTTGTGATTAGCAGTAATTTTTTACCAAGATATATATTTGACAATGTGTATTTCCCAGCCAAAAAATTTTTATGTGTACTGACTCTTCTACCTCTTTATAGCAGTCCTCTCAGTTACTGAGAAGCTGTTTTCTGGGCTGTAGTCCTCAGTTTGACTTGAGTAAAGCTCTCTCCTATTCCTATTATAGATTTTTAATTGATTATTTGTATCCACATCTTCATGCTCAAGTCCCACAAGTTAAGGGAATCAAAATCTAGGGATTGTGCCTCGTCCCTACTCCAAATGCTTTGTTCTTGTGAGAGGAGCTCAAGTAGTTAAAGTTCTGGGCTTCCCTCTACCCCACCAATCACCCTGCCTCTGAGAAGATTCTTAGCCTATGAGTCCATTTTGGAGGAATAAAGGCATGCTCAGCTCAGCTCCTGTCTTTCTCCTCTTGGAAACGAGCATGCATGCTCCTCCGTTATTCCATATGGGGAGTCCTACCCTGGTGCAGTGCTTCTATGCCTAACTGGGTAAGTCTGCCTGCTTCTGGACTTCATTGTTAGTGAGTCCCAAGATATAAGCTGGGCCTTCCAACTTGACCTCTATCAGATATAAAAATACTTTGGTTTCATTTTTTGACTTAGAATGTAAATTTTGGTTTTCTTTGCTCTGTTAATACCTAGTTTGATTATTTTTTCAAAGTCCTTAATTTCCTAATCAGAAATGCAAGTCAACTCAATAATTAGTTATTCAGCACCTACTATATATTACTGTGCTGGACACCAGGAATACAGAAATAAACAATATTTATTAGATGGTAACTACTTATTTACATATATTAGAAAAAATATATTTATATATATATATTATAAAGTTGGTACAAAGGGCTTCCTTGATAGCTCAGTTGCTAAAGAATTCACCTGCAATGCAGGAGACCTGGGTTCGATTCCTGAGTTGGGAAGATCTATTAGAGAAGTGATAGGCTACCCACTCCAGTATTCTTGGGCTTCCCTTGTGGCTAGCTGGTAAAGAATCTGCCTTCAGTGCAGAAAACCTGGGTTCAATACCTGGGTTGGGAAGATCCCCTGGAGAAGGGAAGGGCTAGCCACTTGAGTATTCTGGCCTGGAGAATTCCTTGGACTGTATAGTCCATGGGGTCGCAAACAGTCGGACACAACTGAAGGACTTTCACTTTCACTTTTCAGTACAAAGGAAGAAGCAATCAGTCTGCCTGGTAGTTGGAGATAGGCAGCTTTCATGGAGAAGGAGATTTCTGAGAAAAATGGCTAAGCAAGGGAAGCATATTTTTAACAGAAAGAAGAGTACAAAATAACCACATGGGCTTAATGATGTACATGTTGTATCAGATACTGAAAATATTTGTTAATTCCTGAACATAATTTCTATGGAAATCAGGATGGAGATGTAGAAAGGACTGGATCATGACCATTTGAGAAGCTTAAACTTTGACAAAATCTTGTCAGGAGGAGCCTTTTGAACAGCCTTACCCCAGAGAATGATTGGTTTACAAAACAGACCAAATGACTTCTAGGTTTCTTTTTACTTTTACAATTATCTGATTTGTGTTTTGGACATTGCTGTAAATTTAGAACACTTCTCAGCTATCCTGAATCAATTCCTTACCATATTGTATTAGGATTAGATAGGATTAGGTTTGGTTGCATATACAGCCAAAAATAAAATAATAACAATGGTTTAAACATGACAATTTGTTTCTCTGAAGTAAAAGCAATTTAGTAGGCTAGTCTTACTGTTTTAAACAATTATTGATAGTCAGTATTCACTAATCTAGAGCCAGACATCTTGGAATGTGAAGTCAAGTGGGCCTTAGAAAGCATCACTACAAACAAAGCTAGTGGAGGTGATGGAATTCCAGTTGAACTGTTTCAAATCCTGAAAGATGATGCTGTGAAAGTGCTGCACTCAATATGCCAGCAAATTTGGAAAACAGCAGTGGTCACAGGACTGGAAAAGGTCGGTTTTCATTCCAATCCCAAAGAAAGGCAATGCCAAAGAATGCTCAAACTACTGCACAATTGCACTCATCTCACATGCTAGTAAAGTAATGCTCAAAATTCTCCAAGGCAGGCTTCAGCAATCCGTGAACCGTGAAGTCCCTGATGTTCAAGCTGCTTTTAGAAAAGGCAGAGGAACCAGAGATCAAATTGCCAACATCCACTGGATCATGGAAAAAGCGAGAGAGTTCCAGAAAAAATCTATTTCTGCTTTATTGACTATGCCAAAGCCTTTGACTGTGTGGATCACAATAAACTGTGGACAATTCTGAAAGAGCTGGGAATACCAGACCACCTGACCTGCCTCTTGAGAAACCTATATGCAGGTCAGGAAGCAACAGTTAGAACTGGACATGGAACAACAGACTGGTTCCAAATANAAAAAGCAAGAGAGTTCCAGAAAAACATCTATTTCTGCTTTATTGACTATGCCAAAGCCTTTGACTGTGTGGATCACAATAAACTGTGGAAAATTCTGAAAGAGATGGGAATACCAGACCACCTAACCTGCCTCTTGAGAAATCTGTATGCAGGTCAGGAAACAACAGTTAGAACTGGACATGGAACAACAGACTGGTTCCAAATAGGAAAAGGAGTACGCCAAGGCTGTATGTTGTCACCCTGCTTACTTAACGTCTATGCAGAGTACATCATGAGAAATGCTGGACTGGAAGAAACACAAGCTGGAATCAAGATTGCCGGGAGAAATATCAATAACCTCAGATATGCACATGACACCACCCTTATGGCAGAAAGTGAAGAGGAGCTAAAAAGCCTCTTGAGGAAAGTGAAAGAGGAGAGTGAAAAAGTTGGCTTAAAGCTCAACATTCAGAAAACGAAGAGTTCCCTACAGGATTAGCCAAATCTTTGCTGCAATTACATCATAGTTCAACTTGTCCCTCTGTCCAAACTTCTCACCACTTATAGAGATGTTCCAGTGAGTATTTCTTAGTAAACTGATTTCTAGTCTGCATCTTGGAACGATTGTTCATGGGGAACTTAAGACTGTTAGTATTCAGAGTGGGACTAAGACAGATTTTGACAATGGGACTTTAGAAGCCAGATTCCCTACTGATGGAGTAAGTATAGTCTTTGGTATATTACATTAGTGAAATGGCTAAAACTTTCACTGGTGATTCATTTGGATGGCATAACACTGGAATGGAATAATACCCTGATGGTACAATTTATTATAAATTTGGAGAAAGACAACTAAAAGCCAAAGGTCATTATTTATTTAAATGATCAACTTAAAGTATAAAGCAGCTGCAATATATACAGAGATTCTTATCTCTTATAGCTGGAAGACTGATACAGTAAAAGCAATCCAGTACTCAAGAGCTCCAAAGGGTGAACTGCTGATTAGTGAGTGTTCTGTGCCAATATTAGGGCCCTCATTGGGATGGAGTATGAGCCTTAGACTTGAAATGGAAATAACTAAGTTGGTATACTTGAAAAACTCAACTCTCCAACCTGGACATGGAACATCCTCTGGACCTGTAAGAGTAGCCACTCCTCCAAGTTAAAAGCCCAGTTTACCCCCTATTTAAGAACTATGTAGAGACTTTTGGCTTGCAAAGCAACATATATCCTCTCTACCTTTGAATATTATCAAGGTTTCTCCTCTAGACCAATTATGCCAACATAATTTGGTTGGGAAGAACTGGGTCTCAAAAGGGAGGAATGAGACCTCCTGAAAAATGCTGAAAAAAATTGCTAGATTTATCCAAAGTACAGTGACGGGAGCTGGAGGTGAAAGAGTAGGTAAAGGACAAAGCCCTAAGGGCACAAAATTAAAGAGGGTGGGCAGAACTCAATGCTTGATTAATATGGGATCACTGTTCTTTGATACAAGATTTAATTCTTTGTCAGGTTTTCTAGAAAACAATACTAATAAGCTTCTAGGATGGCTCTAGGAAGCTTGAGGAAAGAAATGGCTCATTATTAGATGAAGTGAAAATATGAGAACTATCACGAAGGATGGTGGCAAGAGATATCAAATGGTTCAAAGACATGAGCATGCCAGAATAGTTATACTACCTCAGGCTGGAAGCCCACCACCCAACTATTTTCTATGGAAAAGCCCAAAAGATGCCCCATTTACCAATATACTAAGGAATGAGTGAGGCATCAGCATGGTTGGAAAGATCAGTCACAGCTGTCATTAGCAGATCAAAACTGATGGCAGGAGAGGCAGTTACAGGATAATGAGGATTTCCAAAAGAATGCAGGCCAGTGGTGGCAACTGACCATCTGAGGCAAAGCGATCATTGTTGCAAAGGTCCAAGTGGCAGACAGAGGAAATAAGAGATGTGCACACCTACAAAGATGATTAACAGACCACAGTGTTCTCAGGACCAATATAGTTGGGTCATCAAAAGAGTGTTGCTTAACAAATCAAGGATGAAAAAATAGGGGCTGGGGGCAACTGTCTAATAAAAGTCCTAGTTTCCAGATTTGAGCCAGTTCTCAAGACCAAACACCATTGGCTAAAGGAAAGAAATAAGAGACAAAGCCCCAGTGAGAACATCTAAAAAACATCCAGGGGAGTTTTGAAGGACTCTCTGGTGCATACCATTCTAAGCGAAAGTGTTAGTCACTCGATTGTGTCTAGCTCTTTGCAACCCCGTGGACAAGTTCCCCTTGCCCATCAAGTTCCCCTGTCCATGGAATTCTCTATGCAAGTATACTGGAGTAGGTAGACATTCCTGTTTCCAGGAGATCTTCCCAATCCAGGAATTGAACCTGGTTCACCTACCTTGCAGGTGGATTCTTTACTGTCTGAGCCACTAGGGAAGCCCATAACTTTCTAAGACTTCTCTGAAATAAACAAACAAACAAACACTGAGCAGCCTTCTTTGAAGGCAACATACTTCCTCATTTATCAAATGATTTGCAAGGCTGCCAGCTTTGAATGGGCCCAGATCATAAAGGATTCTGTTATTTAGACAGCAGTGAAGGTAATCTTATCACCTGAGTCACATGAACAAGCAAACTCTAGTGTTATTAGAAGTATGACAAGTTCCAAAAAGAGAATAACATATAAATACCTAGATTTATGAAGCAAGTTCTGGTAAAAGGCCATGCAAGTAAACACCTTTTGGAGAATAGTCCTTATGTGCTACTGGGGCCTGGTAGAGAAAGAATATCTATCTGTGGGACAACAAAAAGACAATTGACCAGGCCAACCCATCATGAACTATATCTTATCAGAACCGCAGTCATAATATCAGGAATATACACAATAATTTTATTGTTAGACCAAAAAAGCACATCCAAGATGGCATGAACAGGATCTGAGCTAGGTGGCCCAGACTCCCAAGCCATACATTTCTAGAGTACTGGCACCTGTCTTTGAGTCAAAACTATGTTCACATGGAGGATTATTACATCTGGCTGGATTAAGTAAGAAGAAAACAGGACAAACTTCCATTTGGCTCATGTGGTAAGAACGAAAATGGGCCACTTTACATTGTAGCCTTATTCAGGGCAACACTAAAAACAGCACTGAGGAGAAATCCTCCTATAGGCAGAACTTCAGGTGGTTCAAGTAATCATTCACTGTGTGTGATAAGAGAAATATTTCTTAGTAAGAATACACATAAACTCAAGAACAATAGCAAATAGTTGGCCAGGAGACTGGAAGAAAGTTAGATTGGGGAAAAATAGGTCTAGGGACAGGTCTATGGGACTGGGCACAAAGTGTGGTTCTTGGATCATCTGTTACTGTGCACCAGAAAAGATCTATCATGAAAGAGGCAATAAAAAAACTAAATAGGCAGCTGACATCAGTTAGGAAGTATAACTTGCTTCTAGCAATAGCCTCAACTCAAGACTTGGAGAAATCTAACTGACCAGCATATCACTCTAATTTCCAGTCAGAGGAGAGAAACAAAACAAAGCAAAATTATACTTTAGTCTGCATTTTTATTCACAATATCTGAAGTATAGATAAAAACATAATTAAAAAGTATGAGACAGTCAATGAAGTAGAAACTTGTGACTGATAATAGAAAGAAAATATAGACTATAGGCACAGTCTAACAAATGACTCAAACTTATTTACTGGAAGTGGCAAGGACTTTAAAATAATAATTATAAATATGATAAAGCATTTATAGGTAAAGATAGATACAGTCAGAGAGAAACAAATGGAAACTCTAAGAAGAACCAAAAGGAAAGTTTATAACTGAGAAATTCAATATTTGTAATTATAATGCTGAGTGGGCTCATATGCTGGAAAGTAAAAGAAAAAAAAGTAGCAAACTTGAAGATAAGCCAATAAAAATCACCTAAACTGAAACAGAAAAAATTCTAGGGGCTGAGGTATTAGTAACTTGTGAATAAATGATCAGTGTGTAACACGGTTGTAAGTGTTTACATAGAATGAAAGGAAAAATAAATTGCAAGCAAAAATATATTGTTATTGCTCAACTTATTTTTAATTAGATGAAAAAATATCAATGTACAAATCCAAAAAAATTCAATAAACCTAATTAGGAAAAATACAAAAAGAACCACACCTAGACAAGTTTTTCAAGAAAACCAAAAATAAAGGGAAAATCTTGAAAGAAGACACAAGCAAAGAAAAAAGAAACATAAAGAAAAATATATATATATATAATGTATACGGAAATAGAACGACTATTTTGATGACTGATTTTTCAGTCAAACAATACAAGTTAAAAAAAAATAGGACACATTAAGAGTTGAAACAAAGCAAGTCAAAACACGAAGTCAAATTATAATTTTAATCCAATTAAAATAGTCTTCTAACATGAAGTTAAAATAAGAACTAAGTGAGATAGTTCAGTTCAGTCGCTCAGTCATGCCCGACTCTTTGCAACCTCATGGACTGCTGCACACCAGGCCTCCCTGTCCATCACCAACTCCTGGAGTTCACCCAAACCTATGTCCACTGAGTCAGTGGTACCACCCAACTATCTCATCCTCTGTCGTCCCCTTCTCCTGCCCTCAATCTTTCCCAGCATCAGGGTCTTTTCAAATTAGTCAGTTCTTTGCATCAGGTGGCCAAAGTATTGGAGCTTTAGCTTCAACATCAGTCCTTCCAATGTACACTCAGGACTGATCTCCTTTAGGATGGACTGGTTGGATCTCCTTGCAGTCCAAGGGACTCTCAAGAGTCTTCTCCAATACCACAGTTCAAAAGCATCAATTCTTCAGCACTTAGCTTTCTTTACAGTCCAACTCTCACATCCGTACATGACTACTGGAAAAACCACAGCCTTGACTAGACCAACCAGATGTCCATGCCCAAATGTTCAATTCATAATGGGCATTTCATCAGTAGTATAAAGACTAAGATGTTAGTGCCTAATTAGGTGACTTTCATGTAGTAGGCACTCAATAAATACTAGCTGAATGAAAGAATCTCATTACATTTAAGTTTTTAATGTCTGTGTGATTATAATAATAAACGTGTGCCCTTTATCAGAAAAAAAATACCAATAAGGTGAAAAAAGACATTTGCAATAAATTGAGGGAATTAGTTCCTCTCAGAAAATTCACACTAAACCTAACACCTTAAATTCCTTGTGCACTAGTAGGTTAGTCATGTCCAACTCTGTGACCCCATAACCAGGCTCCTCTGTCCATGGAATTCTCCAGGCAAGAATACTGGAGTTGGTTGCCAGTCCCTTCTACAGAACCCAGGTCTCCTGCATTGCAGGCAGATTGTTTACTATCTGAGCCACCAGGGAAGCCTTAAACTAATTTATTTAAAAATCATTTGATGGTTTAAAGCAGAATAGTAACAAATTAATATGGGATTTATCACATTTGAAAATAGCACAGAGAAGAGGAGGGGTAAATATATGTATGTTTTGTAAATGTCTTACTTTTTTAAGTATTATAATATTATTCCAA
The DNA here is from genome assembly GCA_006410875.1 of Neotragus pygmaeus. Classification (NCBI taxonomy): domain Eukaryota; kingdom Metazoa; phylum Chordata; class Mammalia; order Artiodactyla; family Bovidae; genus Neotragus; species Neotragus pygmaeus. The sequence goes on from SJYV01027655.1 coordinate 551,918, forward strand.
AATAGACCGATACAACTGCAATCATTTAAAATGCTAACACGGTAATGATCAAAATCTTCAAGCCAGACTTCAGCAGTATGTTAATTGAGAAATTACAAATACACAATCTTGGTTTTAAAAAGTCAGAGGAACCAGAGATCAAATTGCCAATATCCACTGGATCATAGAGAAAGCAAGGGAATTCCAGAAAACAAAACAAAACAAAACATCTATTTCTGCTTTATTGACTATGCCAAAGCCTTTGACTGTGTGGATCACAGCAAACCGTGAAAAATTCTTTAAGAGATGGGAGTACCAAGCCACCTGACCTGCCTCCTGAGAAATCTGTATGCAGGTTAAGAAGTAACAGTTAGAACTGAACATGGAACTACTGACTGGGTCTGAATTGAGAAAGGAGTATGTCAAGGATGTATATTGACACCCTGCTTATTTAACTTATATGCAGAGTATACCATGTAAAATGCCAGGCTAGATGAAGCTCTAGTTGGAATCAAGATTGCAGGGAGAAATATCAGTAACCTCAGCCATGCAAATGATATCACTCTAATGGCAGAAAGCAAAGAAGAACTAAAAAGCCTCTTGATGAAAGTGAAAGAGGAGAGTAAAAAAGCTGGCTTAAAACTTAACATTCAAGGACGACCCTGTATGTGTGACAACAAAATGACACAGACATAGAGAATGGACTTTTGGCCTCAGAGGGAGTAGGAGAGGGCGGGATGATCTGGGAGAATGGCACTGAAGCATATATACTGTTATGTAAGAAACGAATCACCAGTCTCTATTTGATACAGGATGCAGGATGCTTGGGGCTGGTGTACGGGGATGATCCAGAGAGACGTTGGGGGATGGGAGGTGGGAGGGAGATTCGGGATTGGGAGCTTGTGTGTACCTGTGGTGGATTCATGTCGATGTATGGCAAACCCAATAGAGTATTGTAAAGTTAAATTTAAAAATAAATAAATAAATAAATTAAAAAAAAAAAAAAAAAAAAAAAAAACTTAACATTCAAAAAACAAAGATCATGGCATCCTGTCCCATCCTCATGGCAAATAAAGGAAAACAGTTGCAAAGTGACAGATTTTATTTTCTTGGGTTCCAAAATCATTATGGATGATGACTGCAACCATGAAATTAAAAGATGCTTGCTCCTTGGAAGAAAAGCTATGACCAACCTAGACAGCATGTTAAAAAACAGAGCCAACACTTGGCTGACAAAGGTCCATCTAGCCAAAGCTAAGTTTTTCCAGTAGTCGTGTATGGATGTGAGAGCTGGACCATAAAGAAGGCTGAGCATTGAAGAACTGATGCTTTTAAACTGTGGTGCTAGAGAAGACTCTTGAGAGTCCCTTGGACTGCAAGGAGATCAAACCAGTCAATCCTAAAGGAAATCAGCCCTGAATATTCATTAGAAGGACTGATGCTAAAGCTGAAACTCCAAAACTTAGGCCACCTGATAAGAAGAGCCGACTCACTGGAAACTACCCAGATGCTGGGAAAGATTGAAGGCAGGAGGAGAAGGGGGTGAGAGAGAATGAGATGGTACGATAGCATCAACCATTCGATGAGCATGAGTTTGAACCAACTCTGGGAGATAGTAAAGGACAGGGAAGTCTGGTGTGCTACAGTCCACAGGGTCACAAAGAGTTGGATATAACATAGTTACTGAATAGCAACAATAAGACTATGATATTTTAAGAATATATATTTTAATCCCTAGAGTAATTGGTGGGGAAAAAAGAAATAAAAATATATAGTCAATATATAGAGAAAATTACATGAAACTCTTAAGAAAAAATAGTTCATCTAAAGAAAGCAGCAAAGGGAGAAAGGCCTAAAAAACGGGAAAAAAAAATAGAATGATGGTAGACTTAAGTCACACAAAATCAATGCACACTACTACATATAAAACAGACAACTAATAAGGACCTACTGTATAACAGAGAACTCTACTCAATACTCTGTAATGACCTATTTGGGAAAAGAATCTAAAAAAGAGTGGATAACTTGGCTGTATAGCTAAAACTAAAAACAATGTAAATCAATTTTACTCCAATTAAAATTTTAAAATAATTAAAATTTTTAAAAAGATTAAAAACTAATAATTGTATTACATGTAAGTGGCCTGAAAGCTCTAGCTACATATCGTTCTTACCTCATTCATCCTCTCCATTTTTTTTCTCTCATTATATCAGTTCAGTTTCTTATCATCTCCATTTTAATGACTGAGAAGGCTTTCTAAAATGGTCATCCTGTCTCAACTTTCTCACATGCTACATCAATACCAGCATTTGCAGACCCTTTATCTTGGACTAGATTTCTGAGTGCATGCTCTAGTTCTTTGAGCATCTATACTTGGCTTGCAAGGTTTCTTTGTTTCCTATAGGTTTCCTAAAGGTTTCCTTTTGTACTATATACTGTAGTTGGTTTCTTCTTTGTTCCATAATCAAAGACCAAAGGTTAAACAAGCCTCAATTTCAACTCAGCCCAACCCAACAAAGGCAGCTAAACCCAGTTCAAAATCCCATCCTTGGTCAGAATACACTAGCTTGGCCAGCCATGCACTATGCTTAGTCACTTAGTCATGTCTGACTATTCGCGACCCCAGGGACTGTAACCCACCAGGCTCCTCTGTCCATGGAGATTCCCCAGGAAATAATACTGGAGTGGGTTGCCATGCCTTCCTCCAGAGGATCTTCCCAACCCAGGAATCGAACCCAGAAGGAGAATTAAAAAATGTCGCACTGTCAAAACTCGACTATACGGTTTCCTTCATGTCATGCTTCACAGCTCCTTCTTAAACTATATTTTATAGCTACAAAATTTCAGAAATTCCCTGGACAAGATTCCCATGTCGTTTGTTTGCATTTTTATGCTTTCTCTTCTTTCTGAAATACCCTAACTGTCTTCTCCACTTTGGGAACGCTTACTGCTCCTCTAAATCGTGGCTGAAATCTCACAGATACTATAAGAAACAGAGTCAGACTGCCTTCTCTTCCTCAGTGTCCCAAGCTACTTTGAACTAGGACAGATCACATTAAATTGTAAAGAACTGTATGCCTGCTCCAATCATCAATCTGTGAGGAACAAGATCTTATCATTGTATCCTCTTTGCTTTAATACTAATGCAGATATTAATATTTAAAAGATTTTCACCAAATAATAGTTGAGGAAACATATATCTTGTCAGGTCTAGAACAAAAAACCTATTCCAAAAAAGAAAAAAAAAGAATGAAGAGTTATATCCACCAACTGGTTAGAAACAACTAGGAGCGCAAGAAAGTTGCACTGAATTCACTTATTTAATTCAACCAGAATTTACTAAGAACTTACATAGTGTTAGAGTCCAAGAGTCTTGGGAAGGAACTTATGATTGATAATACAAAATAGATAGAGGTCAAATTTATAAGTTTCTGATATAAGGTGTATTAAAAAAAAGTGAAATCGCTCAGTCGTATCTGACTCTTTGCAACCCTATGGATTTTGTTCAAAAGCAAAATTGGTAATAATGATTCCTCGCCAAAACTTTTGCACAGATAGGGCAAACTGTAGTACAAACAAGACTGATGAAATAACACTTCAAAATATTCTAGCATTTAAATGTATCCAATTATATACAGAAAATTGATACCCTAATTATAAAACATACTTACTGTGCTCTAAGTTCATTCTATTCAATAACAGTTTATTAACTAATTTGAATACATGTATGTATCAAAATAACANATGATTCCTCGCCAAAACTTTTGCACAGATAGGGCAAACTGTAGTACAAACAAGACTGATGAAATAACACTTCAAAATATTCTAGCATTTAAATGTATCCAATTATATACAGAAAATTGATACCCTAATTATAAAACATACTTACTGTGCTCTAAGTTCATTCTATTCAATAACAGTTTATTAACTAATTTGAATACATGTATGTATCAAAATAACAGTATTAGGAAGTTATTCCAGAATGAGACAACCTACAATTTGTTAAATTGTATTCTAAAAAGAATAATAATAAATAACTTTTCAGTAATGTTCTGGTTTTTAAATATTTTCCAAAGGAAGGGCCAAAATATCTTTCATTCAGGTAAATTTACCAACTAAATTGAACTATAAATTTCAATAACTACTGAAGCCTTTCCAAGAATGACAACTGGGAAAAATACACGTGATTTGTAGCAGAGTTTTGATTTAATTAAAAGATTATATTCTTTGAAGTTCAATTTAGACAGGCCAATAACAATGGGTCAGGCCATCATTTGTTTTCTAATACAATCTTGACTTCTTAAAAGTTTTGAACAATAGGCTTATGTTTGAATTTCTCAGGAAAAATTCACTGCAGAGACTAATTATGACATCCTGGGAATAAGCATCTAGCTCTCATCTCAAAATCCCACATAATTTACAATCCTCTTGCAAGTGGTGGTGTCTCTGGAGATGCTCTGACTTTCCGATCCACCTTTTGTGTGTGCTGCAGAATTTATAGAGTGAGTTTCTCTGACTGATCCATCTTTTTGTACCCAGGAGGGATTTGTCAGATTTTTATTCTACTTACATATTCCATTATATGCAGCACTTTATGAAAGTTGCTGAACTGGAGAAATGAGTGCATTGGTGGTTAGATATTCTTCTTACATTGTGAGAGAAAATTTGCTTCGTAAAATATATTTTATTTCTGGTTTACCTTTATAGCATCTCTCAGTGGCCCTTATTATGATATAAAATTCACAGTCATACTCTGGGCTTACAAAAGAGGAATTTGAAACAAGAAGAAAATAATTTTTCCTGTATCACCAAGAAAAAATATATTCAATCTCATTTCTGAAAGAAATGTAAAAATGAGGGAACTCAGGGAACAGAAATCAAAATTTCAGATCCCTACTATTTTATACTTCTTATTCCTCAACATGTATAAATATGTTTAGAATCCCAATCTGCAACTATGTATTGAACATTTACTAATAATACTACAGGCCTATGTGCTACCCCCTATAACCTGGAGAAGAAGTAAAATAAGCAATTTCTCCCCTCAAGGAATTTAAAGGTTGTGGCAGAGAGAGAGAAACTAATGCTAATATGAATTAAAGTGTGAAAAGAGCCATGAGACCAGTATACAGTGCCATGGGATAAATCAGAAAGAAATGTAAGTGAAAGGGAGACTCAAAGATGGTTCTAGACAGGTTAAGATGTTTGAACTGGATTTAAAGGAAGAGATTTATGAATGACAAGAGAGAGAAAGACTTGAAATCTAGGCTGACAGAAAACCATGGGTAAAGCACCAAAGTCAGAAAATAAAAATGCAATCTATGTCCAGAGTGTAGGGTGTGATGTAGGAGCCCTTTTACTTTAAGTGTAGTACTAAGAAATTGGACTTCAGCTTTGGGGATATCAGAGGCCCTTAAAGATCATGTTTAAAATGTAGAAAGGTTACTCTATAACAAAGTAAAGTGTGGAAGAATAACTGAAATGAGGATAGAAAAAATAAATAAATAAAATAAAAACAAGGAAAAGAATTAAGACTGCTTTAGTCCTGGCAAAGATAGAGATTGCAGATTAATGGAAGTTCTAGCCTAAGAAATTAGGTAAGAAAAAGAAATAAAGGGCAACCAAATTGGAAAGGAAGAAGTAAAAAGTATCTCTGTTTGCAGATGATATGATCTTTCATGTAGAAAATCCTAATGATTTCACACATACACACATATATGTACACAACCTGTTAAAACTAAAATGATCTCACCATAGTAGTGGGACACAAAGTCAATGGAAAAAGTGCATTTCTATAAAATAATAATGAACAATCTAAAAATAAAATTACAAAAACAAACCCATTTGTAATAGCATCAAAATAAATAAAATATTTAGCGATTAACTTAGCCAAGGAAGTAAAGTACTAGTATAATGAAAACTAGAAAACATTGCTAAAATAAAGGAGATAAAATACTAAGACATAATGTTACTATTAAAAAGGCACAAATAAATGGAAACACATCACATATTCATGGATTAGAAGATTTAATATGGTTAAAATATCAATACCCAAAGCAATCAACAGAGTCAATATTATCCCTATCAACATCCCAATGATGGTTTTTGTAAAAATATATCTTAAAATAGAATATCAAGGGGCCCTAACTAGCCAAAACAATTATGAAAAAGAAGAATAAAACTGGAGGACTCACACTACTGAATTCAAAACTTACTATAAAACTACAGTAATCAAAACAGTGTGATTTTGACATAAACACAGGTATTTAGACCAGTGGAATAGAATAGGGAGCCCAGAAGTAAACCCTTTTGTATATGTAAAAATGATTTTAACTGCACCTAGACCATTCAATGGAGAAAGGAGAGGCTTTTTGACAAATGGTACTGAGAAAACCGAATATCCACATGCAAAAGAATGAAGTTGGACTCTTACCTAATATCATATAGAAAAAGTAACTCAAAATGGACCAAAGTCCTAAATATAATACCTGAAACAGAATTCCTAGAAGAAAACACAAGACAAAAGCTTTACATTAGATTTGATTTTTTGGATATGACCAAAGGCATAAATAACAAAAGAAAAAATAGACAAAATGGACTTCATGAATATTTTAAATGTGTGCATCAAAAGATAATATTGATAGAATAAAGAAGGTATGCACAGGATGGGAGAAAATATTTCCTAATCATAAAACTGATATGAAAGACAAACAGTATAGGTAACTCCTGAAATTCAATAACAACAAAAAAACACAAATAATACAATTTAAAAACACAAAAGACTTGAATAGACATTTCTCCAGAAAAGATACGTAAATAGTCAGCCAATAAACTCATGAAAATAAAATCAATGCCACCACTAGGAGAATGCAAATTTCAAAACTACAATAAGATGCTACATCATATCCATTAGAACGACTACTTTTTTTAAAAAATGGAAACCAAATGGTGGCAAGAATGTAGAGAAACTGGAACCCTTGTGAACCATTGTTGGGAATGTAAAATGACACATTCAGTGTCAGTTCCTCAAAAAATTAAAACTACAATTACCATATAATTCAGTAATTCCACCTCTTGGTATACAAGCAAAAGAATTAAAAGCAAAGTCTTGAAGAATTTTGTACGTCCATGATCATATCAATTTTATTCACAACAGCTAAAACTAGAAGCAATCTATGTGCCTATCATAGGACAAACAGATAAGCAAAGTGTAATATACTCAATGAAGCATTATTCAGTCTCAAAAAGGAAGTAAATTTTGCTACAACATGAATAAATTTAAAGAACATTATACTAACTGAAACAAGACAGTCATAAAGTACAAATACTGTATTTGAGACAACAGGAAAAATACATATATATATTTACACATACACATTCAAACTTAGGTCTCTGGCCTTGGTTCCTGGCATTGTTGTTGTTCAGTTGCTAAGTCGAGTTCATCTCTTTGAGATCCCATAAACTGCAGCATGTCAGGCTTCCCTGTCCATCTCCTGGAGTTTGCTCAAACTCATGTCCATTAAGTTGATGATTCCATCTCATCCTCTGTTGTCCCCATCTCCTCCTGTCCTGTCTTTTCCAGCAACAGGTCTTTTCCAGTGAGTCAGCTCTTCCCATCAGGTGGCCAAAGTATTGGAGCTTCAGATTCAGCATCAGTTCTTCCAATGAATATTCAGGGTTGATTTCCTCTAGGATTGACTAGTTTTATCTCCTTGTAGTCCAAGGGACTCTCAAGAGTCTTCTCTAGCACCACAGTTTCAAAGCATCAATTCTTTAGCACTCAGCCTTCTTTATGGTCCAACTCTCACATCCATACATGATTACTGGAAAAATCATAGCTTTGACTAGATGGACCTTTGTCAGCAAAGTGATGTCTCTGCTTTTTAATACACTGTTTAAATTTGTCATAGCTTTTCTTCCAAGTAACAAGTGTCTTTTAACTTCTGGCTGCAGTCATCATCTACAGTAATTTTGGAGCCCAAGAAAATAAAATCTGTCACCGTTTCCACTTTTTCCACATCTATTTGTCATAAAGTGATGGGACCAGATGCCATGACCTTATTTTTTTGAATTTTGAGTTTTAAGCTAGTTTTTTCACTCTCCTCTTTCATTCTCTTCAAGAGACTCTTTAGTTCCTCTTCATTTTCTGCCATTAGAGTGATATCAGTTGCATATCTGTTAAATAAGATATGCATATAAGTATTCTCCATATAAGTTAAATAAGCAATGTGACAATATACAGCCTTGACATATTTCTTTCCTCATTTTGAACCAGTCTGTTCTTGTCCTGAATACAGGTTTTTCAGTAGACAGGTAAGGTGGTCTGGTATTCCCAATTCTAATTCTCCATTTTTTTGTGATCCACATGGTCAAAGGCTTTAGTGTAGCCAATGAAGCAGAAGTAGATGTGCTTTGGAATTCCCTTGCTTTTCCTATGATCCAGTGGATGTAAAACCCTTGTAATTTCCTAAGTGACAAGAGCATAAGGAGTATTTCTTATTGTAATATGTATCTTTGACTCCAACCTTGACAAAAGGCTCCTTAGTTCAGTTCAGTTCAGTCGCTCAGTCATGTCCGACTCTTTGCGACCCCATGANACCCAGGAGGGATTTGTCAGATTTTTATTCTACTTACATATTCCATTATATGCAGCACTTTATGAAAGTTGCTGAACTGGAGAAATGAGTGCATTGGTGGTTAGATATTCTTCTTACATTGTGAGAGAAAATTTGCTTTGTAAAATATATTTTATTTCTGGTTTACCTTTATAGCATCTCTCAGTGGCCCTTATTATGATATAAAATTCACAGTCATACTCTGGGCTTACAAAAGAGGAATTTGAAACAAGAAGAAAATAATTTTTCCTGTATCACCAAGAAAAAATATATTCAATCTCATTTCTGAAAGAAATGTAAAAATGAGGGAACTCAGGGAACAGAAATCAAAATTTCAGATCCCTACTATTTTATACTTCTTATTCCTCAACATGTATAAATATGTTTAGAATCCCAATCTGCAACTATGTATTGAACATTTACTAATAATACTACAGGCCTATGTGCTACCCCCTATAACCTGGAGAAGAAGTAAAATAAGCAATTTCTCCCCTCAAGGAATTTAAAGGTTGTGGCAGAGAGAGAGAAACTAATGCTAATATGAATTAAAGTGTGAAAAGAGCCATGAGACCAGTATACAGTGCCATGGGATAAATCAGAAAGAAATGTAAGTGAAAGGGAGACTCAAAGATGGTTCTAGACAGGTTAAGATGTTTGAACTGGATTTAAAGGAAGAGATTTATGAATGACAAGAGAGAGAAAGACTTGAAATCTAGGCTGACAGAAAACCATGGGTAAAGCACCAAAGTCAGAAAATAAAAATGCAATCTATGTCCAGAGTGTAGGGTGTGATGTAGGAGCCCTTTTACTTTAAGTGTAGTACTAAGAAATTGGACTTCAGCTTTGGGGATATCAGAGGCCCTTAAAGATCATGTTTAAAATGTAGAAAGGTTACTCTATAACAAAGTAAAGTGTGGAAGAATAACTGAAATGAGGATAGAAAAAATAAATAAATAAAATAAAAACAAGGAAAAGAATTAAGACTGCTTTAGTCCTGGCAAAGATAGAGATTGCAGATTAATGGAAGTTCTAGCCTAAGAAATTAGGTAAGAAAAAGAAATAAAGGGCAACCAAATTGGAAAGGAAGAAGTAAAAAGTATCTCTGTTTGCAGATGATATGATCTTTCATGTAGAAAATCCTAATGATTTCACACATACACACATATATATACACAACCTGTTAAAACTAAAATGATCTCACCATAGTAGTGGGACACAAAGTCAATGGAAAAAGTGCATTTCTATAAAATAATAATGAACAATCTAAAAATAAAATTACAAAAACAAACCCATTTGTAATAGCATCAAAATAAATAAAATATTTAGCGATTAACTTAGCCAAGGAAGTAAAGTACTAGTATAATGAAAACTAGAAAACATTGCTAAAATAAAGGAGATAAAATACTAAGACATAATGTTACTATTAAAAAGGCACAAATAAATGGAAACACATCACATATTCATGGATTAGAAGATTTAATATGGTTAAAATATCAATACCCAAAGCAATCAACAGAGTCAATATTATCCCTATCAACATCCCAATGATGGTTTTTGTAAAAATATATCTTAAAATAGAATATCAAGGGGCCCTAACTAGCCAAAACAATTATGAAAAAGAAGAATAAAACTGGAGGACTCACACTACTGAATTCAAAACTTACTATAAAACTACAGTAATCAAAACAGTGTGATTTTGACATAAACACAGGTATTTAGACCAGTGGAATAGAATAGGGAGCCCAGAAGTAAACCCTTTTGTATATGTAAAAATGATTTTAACTGCACCTAGACCATTCAATGGAGAAAGGAGAGGCTTTTTGACAAATGGTACTGAGAAAACCGAATATCCACATGCAAAAGAATGAAGTTGGACTCTTACCTAATATCATATAGAAAAAGTAACTCAAAATGGACCAAAGTCCTAAATATAATACCTGAAACAGAATTCCTAGAAGAAAACACAAGACAAAAGCTTTACATTAGATTTGATTTTTTGGATATGACCAAAGGCATAAATAACAAAAGAAAAAATAGACAAAATGGACTTCATGAATATTTTAAATGTGTGCATCAAAAGATAATATTGATAGAATAAAGAAGGTATGCACAGGATGGGAGAAAATATTTCCTAATCATAAAACTGATATGAAAGACAAACAGTATAGGTAACTCCTGAAATTCAATAACAACAAAAAAACACAAATAATACAATTTAAAAACACAAAAGACTTGAATAGACATTTCTCCAGAAAAGATACGTAAATAGTCAGCCAATAAACTCATGAAAATAAAATCAATGCCACCACTAGGAGAATGCAAATTTCAAAACTACAATAAGATGCTACATCATATCCATTAGAACGACTACTTTTTTTAAAAAATGGAAACCAAATGGTGGCAAGAATGTAGAGAAACTGGAACCCTTGTGAACCATTGTTGGGAATGTAAAATGACACATTCAGTGTCAGTTCCTCAAAAAATTAAAACTACAATTACCATATAATTCAGTAATTCCACCTCTTGGTATACAAGCAAAAGAATTAAAAGCAAAGTCTTGAAGAATTTTGTACGTCCATGATCATATCAATTTTATTCACAACAGCTAAAACTAGAAGCAATCTATGTGCCTATCATAGGACAAACAGATAAGCAAAGTGTAATATACTCAATGAAGCATTATTCAGTCTCAAAAAGGAAGTAAATTTTGCTACAACATGAATAAATTTAAAGAACATTATACTAACTGAAACAAGACAGTCATAAAGTACAAATACTGCATTTGAGACAACAGGAAAAATACATATATATATTTACACATACACATTCAAACTTAGGTCTCTGGCCTTGGTTCCTGGCATTGTTGTTGTTCAGTTGCTAAGTCGAGTTCATCTCTTTGAGATCCCATAAACTGCAGCATGCCAGGCTTCCCTGTCCATCTCCTGGAGTTTGCTCAAACTCATGTCCATTAAGTTGATGATTCCATCTCATCCTCTGTTGTCCCCATCTCCTCCTGTCCTGTCTTTTCCAGCAACAGGTCTTTTCCAGTGAGTCAGCTCTTCCCATCAGGTGGCCAAAGTATTGGAGCTTCAGATTCAGCATCAGTTCTTCCAATGAATATTCAGGGTTGATTTCCTCTAGGATTGACTAGTTTTATCTCCTTGTAGTCCAAGGGACTCTCAAGAGTCTTCTCTAGCACCACAGTTTCAAAGCATCAATTCTTTAGCACTCAGCCTTCTTTATGGTCCAACTCTCACATCCATACATGATTACTGGAAAAATCATAGCTTTGACTAGATGGACCTTTGTCAGCAAAGTGATGTCTCTGCTTTTTAATACATTGTTTAAATTTGTCATAGCTTTTCTTCCAAGTAACAAGTGTCTTTTAACTTCTGGCTGCAGTCATCATCTACAGTAATTTTGGAGCCCAAGAAAATAAAATCTGTCACCGTTTCCACTTTTTCCACATCTATTTGTCATAAAGTGATGGGACCAGATGCCATGACCTTATTTTTTTGAATTTTGAGTTTTAAGCTAGTTTTTTCACTCTCCTCTTTCATTCTCTTCAAGAGACTCTTTAGTTCCTCTTCATTTTCTGCCATTAGAGTGATATCAGTTGCATATCTGTTAAATAAGATACGCATATAAGTATTCTCCATATAAGTTAAATAAGCAATGTGACAATATACAGCCTTGACATATTTCTTTCCTCATTTTGAACCAGTCTGTTCTTGTCCTGAATACAGGTTTTTCAGGAGACAGGTAAGGTGGTCTGGTATTCCCAATTCTAATTCTCCATTTTTTTGTGATCCACATGGTCAAAGGCTTTAGTGTAGCCAATGAAGCTTTGGAATTCCCTTGCTTTTCCTATGATCCAGTGGATGTAAAACCCTTGTAATTTCCTAAGTGACAAGAGCATAAGGAGTATTTCTTATTGTAATATGTATCTTTGACTCCAACCTTGACAAAAGGCTCCTTAGTTCAGTTCAGTTCAGTCGCTCAGTCATGTCCGACTCTTTGCGACCCCATGAATCGCAGTGTGCCAGGCCTCCCTGTCCATCACCAACTTCCAGAGTTCACTCAGACTCACGTCCATCAAGTCGGTGATGCCATCCAGCCATCTCATCCTCTGTCGTCCCCTTTTCCTCCTGCCCCCAATCCCTCCCAGCATCAGGGTCTTTTCCAAGGAGTCAACTCTTCGCAAGAGGTCTTTAAGCCATTGTAAATTTCTAAGTGACAAAAGCACTAGGAATACGTTTTGTTCTAACAGGATGACTCTAGGTGGGTTCATAGGTGACTTCTGGGAAGGGAAAGTGGAGAGTTATTATTTAATGGGTACAAAGTTTCAGTTTTACAAGATGAAAAGAGTTATGGAGATGGACGGTGGTGATGGTTACACACTGTTATGAATGTACTTTATACCATTGCACTGTATACTTAAAGATGGGTAGGGTGGCAAATTTTATTACTTGTATTTTATCACAAAGTTATTTTAAAGGTGAAGACATTTGATCCAAATTGTTTGTTGTGAGGATAAAGAGAAAGCAATGAACGTGAAAATTTTTCAGAGCAAAATTCACAGTTCTCAGGGAAGAATATAGTTTAATTATCAAGTATAGTCAAGGTTATCATGAGTCTAATCCTAGCTCTGATGTTTACTAGTTTCATAGTCTTGAAGAAGTTTCATGTTTTATGAGCACGTCTCCAGAATTCAGCCAAAATTTAGTTAATATGACACACTCCACAGAAGGCTAGTCATGCCACATGAATATCCTCTGTAAAAATGAAGGCAATTTCTTAAATTTTGAAAAGAAAATTAGAATTGTGATTAAGTAGAATTCCTTTAAAATGGGTACACTGAAAAGGGTTTTGCATATATCAGATAATAATCAAAAGATAGTTTTAGAAGAAAACTAAACAGAACAATCAGAAGAAAAATTAATATAAAGTATTAATTTTTATCTTTTGAGAATATATATGTAAGACTGCACAATCTAATATAAAGAATCATGTACCTACTATACTAATGTCTGTAATTGCTAATTCACACAAGATAAATTCTAAATTTGAATACAGTATTGTATAGCGTACTTAATTATTTTTACTTATTTATTTATTTTTTGGTCCTTGTTGACTATCCATTTTATTTATTTTTATTTATTTTTTTTTACTTTACAATACTTTATTGGCTTTGCCATACATTGACATGAATCCACCTCAGGTGTACACGAGTTGAATATTAAGATAAACCTAAATAATGAATGTTTTATTTGAAATTATTAAAATTCAAAATGATATAAATAATTCATAGTCATAATGATAATTCTTGCTTTCTTTTATAACACTGAATATTTATTTCAGCAAGAGTTAAAAAGGGAAAAATATGACTTTACTTTCTTCAAAATAGACAGCTATTTCAATACCATTTATTGAATATCATATCCCTACTGTTTTCAATGCTAGCTTTGCTACAAAGTAAATTATTTTATGTTTTAATATGAATAACATTGTGTTTTAGATGAGACTAGGGAAGGGTTATATAATAATTTTGGATAAACATGCCCTTGGTTTACCACAGATAGGTAATTTATACAGTATTATTTGTGTGTGGCAATTCAAAAACTTTCCATTAGTCTGAAAATCTGCAGATTCGTCCAGACATGAATCTATGCTCCATGTATACAAACAATGTGTTACAAAAAAGAAGCATCTAACTTTGAAAACTATTACAGCTCCATGATCATAGAATGCTTGTGTAAGTCATTCAGTCATTTCATCTCCTGCATTGCAGGTGGATTCTTCACCGGCTGAGAGACCAGAGAAGCTCAATGTATATAAACTATGCGTTACAGAAAAGAACCATCTAAATTTGAAAGTTATTACAGCTCTATGATCCCATATTATGCTTGCTATAGCAGTATTATATCGGCAGTTAAAGCAGAACAATATGAAAAAAAGGTATACTACACTTGTTTGTTAATCTTATAAAATTCAATTATAAATATAACTTGAAGATGCAATTATTAATTACTGCTTGCACCTGTTTGATATAAGAACCTGAAAAGAAAAAGATTTCAGATTCCCTATCCATCAAGATGATGGTTTTTACTATTTTCTACAAAAATAATATTGGTTTTCCTCTTAATTTCTTCTAGACTCAGTTCATTTTTTAATAACTGATTATCTTCATGTGACAGATCCTAAATGGTAAAAGTTGAGGACTTCAGATGCTGTCAAATAGAAAAGTTAAAACACATGCACACACACAAATTAAAATTGAATTATGAACCTGAATACTGCTCCACTCTTCTGTTTGAGTACCCAACCTCCACTGAGCATTAACTATACTGCAATTTTCCTTTTATATGGGCCATCTCCTAAAACTGACTATAAGCATGCCATGGGGATGTTTGTGAATGGGAACCCTCCATTAAACTGTCTTATATTCATTCTCACAAGAGTGTTAGGAAATATTTCTTAAAAAGTTATAACAACCTAAATGTTTACTATTAGAATTACTGAAAATGATATTTAAAGTCCATAAATTTTCTAATAATCTGAGACCTGATAGTTTCTTTAAAATTGTTACAATTTTTTAAATCATCCTAGTGAAAAAGTCAAGTTTTCTAAATTATTAATTCTCAAATAATTATTAGAAAGTTTTCAAAAAGCAATGAATAAACAGAAATGCATAGCACATTGCCCTTGTAGTCTCAAATCAAAAGTTGAAAGAGAAAGGGTTAGGACTTGGATATTTTCTACAAATCAGTAATTGTTTAAATATTTGGCCAAAGTGGGGTAAAGAAAGATTACAGAAATCAGTGTGTCAGTAGAAATGAAAACATGAAAACAACAAAGTTAAAGGTGTCAACAAGTCAAAAGCAAATGAGCCCAAGTCTAGCCATGGTAATCCCTACTCATCATAGACATTTAATTACCTCTGAAGTGTGTAATGATGGTGTAAGAAACAGAGGCCAGATTACTAGGAAGATTTGTTGTGTGTAATAGTAAGACCAACACAAGGGAGTCCTAATAATAATGTTTTAAATGTTTTATATATGCTTGAGATTCTTTTTAGTTTCTTTTCTTCAGGTAAATATAATAGTGCCCTTCTCACCAAAAAATGAAAGATCTTTAGGATAACGTTTCTTGATTGAACAACTACTGGGTACGCAGTCTGTGAGCCAGTCTACTTGTTAAATACTTTAGAAGTGTTCAGCAGAACTCCGTAAATTATATAGAAACCCAGATGCCCTAAATGAGCTGTCATGAAAAGGTAGGGATATCTGAAAAGCCAGAGTTAGGTCTAGTCTCAGGGACATCCATATTCAGGGTCTTTTAGGATTTCTCATCTCTTCTCTTTGCTTCTTCTGCCTACTGTCATTCTTTCTTTAATGAGAAAAACACCACAAGATTCAGCTTATGGTTTCAAGTGGGTCTAAGCTTCCATTCTCCACAATCCTACAAATGAATAGAACAGAGCTTTTCCTTATTGGGGTCATTTTTAGAAAGTAGAAATGGCTTGTATTGGCCCAGTTTAGGTCTTGCACCAGCCCTGTCTGTGAACTAAGACATTAGGGTATGATGATTAGTCAATCTGTCTTGCCCACACTGGGACAAGAAAACTGCAATGATCAACACAAAACACATGAAGAAAGAATTGCTTCCCAAAGAAAAGGATGTGCTATTATCAAAACAGAGGATGCCCACTACAATGGGAAATGAGACATTGATAAAATGCAGTTCTTGGCTTCAAGACACTCACAGTTCAGCAATAAATATATATGATATTTTTATAGCAATAAAGATATACTGTAATACTGCGATATGAATGCTATACCTAAGTTATGTGCAAAGGCCTAATGGACAGTGACAAATTTTAGCCATACCAAATACAGTAGTTGATGAAAAAAGATTCTAAAAGAGGTCATATTTGAGTTGGATCTTGAATAATGAAAGGGAGCTTAACAAGTGAAGGGTAACAAGGCATTCATAGTGAACCTGTTGAAAGAGATTTTTTTTAAATCATGGAAAATAGAACGGTGCATTTAGAGGGCAGTGACTGTTTCAAGTATTGTTTAACAAAAGAACCAAGAATATGAGAGGTGGAATGGGAGAGAGTAATCAAAAAATAGGTTGACATCACATTGTAGAGGTATTTAAATATCATGTGATAATTTCAGATATTGTTAGACCAGCCAGATACTCAACTAGTCAATCAGTTATATGTCAAATAAATGTTAGGCAAAGTATCCTAAGATGAGTAAATTGAGAAGCCCGTATGGCTGAGAGATTGACAATGGCATATCTGCTCCTTTATTCAGCCACACTGGGCAGTTTACATGGGTTTCTATCAAGGGACAATTTTCTCTAGGTTTAGCTAATCTCATCTCAGAAAAGGCTAAGTGACTTTGTATTGCTTTGTTGTTCTTTAGTCACTAAGTCATGTATATGAACTCCTTATTGCCAAAGTCAGACTTAAATTTAAAAAAGTAGGGAAAACCATTAGACCACTCAGGTATGACTTAAATCAAGTCCTTTATGATTATACAGTAGAAGTGACAAATAGATTCAAGGGATTAGATCTGATAGAGTGCCTGAAGAACTATAGATGAAGGTTCCTGACATCGTACAGGAGGCAGGGATCAAGACCATCTCCAAGGAAAAGAAATGCAAAAAAGGCAAAACAGTGGTATGAGGAGACCTTACAAATACCTGTGAATAGAAGAGAAGCAAAAGGCAATGGAAAAGAAAAGATATACCCATTTGAATGTAGAGTTCCAAAGAATAGCAAGGAGAGATAAGAAATCCTTCCTCAGCGATCAATGCAAAGAGAAAGAGGAAAACAATACAATAGGAAACTCTAGAGAATTAGTCAAGAAAATTAGAGATACCAAGGAAATATTTCATGCAGAGACGGGCACAATAAAGGACAGAAACGTTATGGATCTAACAGAAGCAGAAGATATTAAGAAGAGGTGGCAAGAATATACAGAACTGCACAAAAAAGATCTTCATGACACAGATAATCAAGATGGTGCGATCACCAACCTAAAGCCAAACATCTGGGAATGTGATATCAAGTGAGCCTTAGGAAGTGTCACTACAAACAAAGCTAGTGGGAGGGGTGATAGAATTCCAGTTGAGCTTTTTCAAATTCTAAAAGGTGATGCAGTGAAAGTGCTGCACTCAACTTACCAGCAAAAATGGAAAACTTAGCAGTGGCCATAGGACTGGAAAAGATCAGTTTTCATTCCAGTCCCAAAGAAAGGCAATACCAAAGAATGTTCAAACTACCACAAAATTGCACTTATCTCACACGCTAGTCAAGTAATGCTCAAAATTCTCCAAGCCAGGCTTCAATAGTAGGTGAACTGTGAACTTCCAGATGCTCAAGCTGGATTTAGAAAAGGCACAGGAACCAGAGATCAAATTGCCAACATTCGCTGGTTCATCAAAAAAGCAAGAAAGTTCCAAAAAAAATCTATTTATCCTTTATTGACTATGCCAAAGCCTTTGACTGTGTGAACCACAAAATACTGCAGAAAATTCTTCAAGAGATGGGAATATCAGACCACCTGACTTGCTTCTTGATAAATCTGTATGCAAGTCAGGAAGCAACAGTTAGAACTGGACATGGAAAAATAGACTGATTCCAGATAGGGAAAGGAGTATGTCAAGGTGATATATTGTCACCCTGCTTATTTAACTTATATGCAGAGTACATCATGAGAAACACTAAGCTGGATGATGCACATGCTGGAATCAAGATTGTTGGGAGAAATATCAATAACCTCAGAAATGCAGATGACACCTGCCTTAAGGCAGAAAGCAAAGAACTAAAGAGCCTCTTGATGAAAGTGAAAGAGGAGAGTGAAAAATCTGGCTTAAAACTCAACTCTGGGATTCAGAAAACTAAGATCATGGCATCTGGTCCCATCACTTCATGGCAAATAGTTGGGGAAACAGTGGGAACAGTGACAGATTTTATTTTCTTGGGCTCCAAAATCACTGCAAATTGTGATTGCAGCCATGAAATTAAAAGACTCTTGCTCCTTGGAAGGAAAGTTATGACTACATAGAGAGCATATGAAAAAGCAGAGACATTAGTTTATCAACAAAGTTTTGTCTAGTCAAAGCTACGGTTTTTCCAGTAGTCATGTATGGATGTGAGAGTTGGACCATAAGGAAGGCTAAACATCAAAGATTTGATGCTTTTGAATTGTGGTGTTGGAGAAGACTCTTTTTTTTTCACTTTACAATATTGTATTGGTTTTGCCATACATCAACATGAATCCGCCACAGGTATACACATGTTCCCCATCCTGAACCCCCCTCCCTCCTCCCTCCCCGTACCATCCCTCTCAGTCATCTCAGTGATACTGGATACTTGGGGCTGGTGCACTGGAGAAGACTCTTGAGAGTCCCTTGGACTGCAAGGAGATCCAACAAGTCCATCCTAAAGGAAGTCAGTCTTGAATATTCATAGGAAGGACNTTAATTACTTTACAATATTGTATTGGTTTTGCCATACATCAACATGAATCCGCCACAGGTATACACATGTTCCCCATCCTGAACCCCCCTCCCTCCTCCCTCCCCGTACCATCCCTCTCAGTCATCTCAGTGATACTGGATACTTGGGGCTGGTGCACTGGAGAAGACTCTTGAGAGTCCCTTGGACTGCAAGGAGATCCAACAAGTCCATCCTAAAGGAAGTCAGTCTTGAATATTCATAGGAAGGACTGATGCTGAAGCTGAAACTCCAATACTTTGGCCATCTGATGTGAAAAAATTACTCACTTGCAAAGACCCTGATGCTGGGAAAGATTGAAGGCAGGAGAAAAAAGGGAGGACAGAGGACAAGACGGTTGGATGGCATTACCAACTCAATGGACGAGTTTGAGTAAACTCTGGGATTTGATGATGGACAGGGACACCTGGCGTGCTGCAGTTCATGGGGTTGCAGAGTCGGACACGATTGAACGACTGATATAAACTGAACTGAAGTCACGTCCAACTCTTGGTGACTCGATGGACTGTAGCCTGCCAAGTTCCCCTGTCCATAGGATTTCCCAGGCAAGAATACTTGAGTGGGTTGCCATTTCCTACTCCAGAGGATCTTTCCATCATAAGACAAATCCACATCTCCTGCATCTCTGGCATTGCAGCCAGATTCTTTCCTCCCGAGCCACCAGGGAGTATGCATGCTTTTTCCACCCGGTTTCAGACTTGGACCTTTTGCCTATGAGGCAAACCTGAAAACCACTGCTGCTGCTGCTGCTATGTTCTATCAGTTGTGTCTGACTCATAGCGACCCCATGGACTGCAGCCCACCAGGCTCCTCCGTCCATGGGATTTTCCAGGCAAGAATTCTGGAGTGGGTCACCAGTGCCTTCTCCATTATAACCACTACATTGTGGGAACTGGCTATTCTATTACTATTTTCTGTTTCTCACTAACATTATACCACACATTAAGTGGCTTAAAATAACACCCATTTATTTTCTCAGTTTTCAATGGTCAAGAGTCCAGCACGGGTCAGCTGGATCTTTGCTCAGGTCTCATATGACTGCAATTAAAGTGGTAACTGGGGCTTCCATCCTATCTGACACTTGCCATCCTCTTCGAAACTCACTCAAGTTGTTCACAGAATTTACCTCCTTTTGGGTGTAGGAGTCAGTCACTTCCATCATCACCAAGACCAGCAAGAGAAAAATTTTTCAGCCTTGAAATCTCTTCCTTTGTAAGGACTTCTGCCTGATTAAGCTGGAGTCAGCCAAATAGTCTTCTTTCTGATTAACTCAAAATAAACTGATTCGGGACCTTAATTGCCTCTTCGAAATCTACTTTGCCATATAACATAACCTAACCACAGGAATGAAATCCATCATATCACAGTACCATCTACACTCAAGAGGAAGCACTCATATGAAACATAAGCACAAGGGAGTAAGAATTTGGGAAGCCACTGCAGAATCCTGCCTACTCAGGTTTGTTAAACATTTCTGCAGAGCAACTGTGGTGGTTTGAAAAATGCTTCCTTACCCAAGATATCCATGTCGTAATTCCTGAAACTTCTGAATGTTATCTTATTTTCAAAAAAGGACTCTGCAGTTATGAATAAATTAAGGATCTTAAAATGGGTATATTATCTGAGATTATCAGTGTGGGTCCTAAATGCAATCACATGCATCTTAATAAAAGAGAGATAGAGGGGGATTTGACACAGGCATTGTAATTATGAAGGCAGAAACAGGCCTGATGTGGTCACAAACAGAGTAATTCCTGCACACACCGGAAGCCAGCAGAGGCAGAGAGGCACAGGAAGGACAGGCTTCTGGAGCACGCCTGCAGAGGGATGCCACTCTGCCAACAATTTGGTTTCAGCCCAGTGGAACTAATTTCTAAGATCTGGCCTCCAAAGTTGCAAGAGAGTACAGTTTTGTTCTTTTAAGTCACTGAGTTTCTGGTAATTTGTTATAGCAACCATAAAAAAATGAATGCAGAAGCCCGTGAACTGAAGATAAGACTAATATGCAGAAAGAGGCCAACTCCATGAAAAAAGCAGGGCTGTCACTTTCAATAGTAGAATCAGCCTTCTGTCAGCAACTTTACAAACAAAAATTATAATTTCAAGGAGGTCTAGCAAAGTCAGAAAAACATATATGTAAGAGGACAATTTGATATCTCAATTGTTAATATGGCTTTATCCTAAGTGTATATTCTGGATTGAATATTAAAATAGAACCATCAGAATTAGCAAAACAAAAACAAAAAAACACTTTTAAACTATTTAAACATGATCTCAGCTTTTATAAGGTTTACTTTTAGGTTTTACAATATAAGTACCATGACAACTTAGTGGTCCATGGATGTAATAAACACATAATTAAAGACACATATTTGTGGGTATGAGTTTTAGTTTTCTGTTTTATTTTTTCTTTTTCTTTTTTTTTTTTTACTATCAGGAGTCTGAAGGTCATTTCCATAAAAACAAATGGGGAGCTATGGGTTATGGACTTGTAATAAAATGNTATTCCCATCTCTTTCAGAATTTTCCAGTTTGTTGTGATCCACAGAGTCAAAGGCTTGGGCATAGTCAATAAAGCAGAAGTAGATGTTTTTCTGGAACTCTCTTGCTTTCTCCATGATCCAACAGATGTTGGTAATTTAATCTCTGGTCCCATCACTTCATGGCAAATAGAAGGGGGAAACGTATAAGCAGTGACAGATTTTATTTTCCTGGACTGCATAATCACTGTGGACTGTGACTGCAGTCATGAAATTTAAAGACAATTGCTCCTTGGAAGGAAAGCTATGAGAAACCTAGACAGCATATTAAAAAGCAGAGACATCGCTTTGCCAACAAAAGTCTATATAGTCTAAGCTATGGTTTTTCCAGTAGTCATTTATGGATGTGAGATCTGGACTATAAAGGAAGCTGAGTACGAAGAATTGATGTTTTCCAACTGTGGTGTTGGAGAAGGCTCTTGAAAGTCCTGGACTGCAAGGAGATCAATCCAGTCAATGCTAAAGGACGTCAATCCTGAATATTCACTGAAAGGACTGATGCTGAAGCTCCAGTACTTTGGCCACCTAACGCCAAGAGCTGACTCATTGGAAAAGACATCGACTTAGGAACTGAACAACAACAACAACAAATATTTGCTGAATGCATGAATACTGCTGCTGCTGCTACTGCTAAGTCGCTTCAGTCGTGTCCGACTCTGTGTGACCCCATAGACGGCAGCCCANTGTGGTTTGGAGAGGTATGTTCTCATGGTTGCCATAGCTAGTTAAGTGATGAAGCTAAAACTCAACACTGTATATGCCTGACTCCAGATACCATCTCCTTTAATGTTAAGCTTACTTTTCATGTTCTCCCAATTTTGGCAATAGTCTTTTCAACATTTAAATTCAGAATTAGCAGTTCTTTGAAGATAAGCGTTGCCATTTTTTCCTTTTTTAACCATGAATAAATCATTTTCAATATCCTTAAGATGGTAAGTAATTTAATAATGCAATCCAACATCTATAATGAAGTTTATATGTCATCATAAATTATGATTCTTAAACTCCAAGAACTAATATCATGTACAAAAGTTTTATCATTTTACCCCAGAGTTTGGGTCAATTTAGCAGGCTTCATATAGGGAATAAAATCAATTATGTCTCAAAATCATGTGCCTTTCTAAACAAAATCTGCAGATATTCCTACTGGATTCTTAGAACCTTCATGAAATGTTAGGATGTAGTCAGATGTGGGAGATGACAAACTTTTTCTTCCAGGCCCTTTTCTGACTCACCCATCAATACCTCATTATCCTACAGCTTGTTCAGCTAGGTCCTCCCCTTAAAAGATTGGTAAATCAGTTCACTATGACAAACCTAGACAGAGAGATCACTTTGCCAACAAAGGTCCATAAAGTCAAAGCTATGATTTTTCCGGTAGTCATGTATGGATGTGAGAGTTGGACAATAAAGAAGGATAAGTGCTGAAAAAATTGATGCTTTTGAACTTTGGAAGACTCTTGAGAGTCCCTTGGACTGCAAGGAGATCAAACCAGTCCATCCTAAAGGAAATCAACCCTGAGTATTCATTGGAAGGACTGATGCTGAAGCTGAAACTCCAATACTTTGGCCACCTCATGAGAAGAACTGACTCCTTAAAAAAGACCCTGAAGCTGGGAAAGATTGAAGGCAGGAGGGGAAGGAGATGACAGAGGATGAGATGGTTGGATGGCATCACCAACTCAATGGACATGAGTCTGAGCAAACTCTGGGAGATAGTGAAGGACAGGGAATCCTGGCATTCTGCAGTCCGTGGGGCTGCAAAGAGTTGGACATGACTAAGTGACTGAACAACAACAAATTGTTGTATACGAAACCACTCCAAAACACAGTGCTTTTAACACCATACCCTCATTTTTTCTAACTTCTATGCTTATGACTTGACTGAATTGATTGAGGCTGATCTAGGCTGGACTTACTTAAATTCCTGAAGCATAGCCAGGGGCACCTTGCTCTAGGCTGGGCTTGACCAGGCACAGAAGGGACAGCAATATTCTATACATCTCTTAACCTACCTCCTGGGTCTAGTCTAGCCAAGTCTTCCTCATGGTGATGGCAGAAGTACAAGAGTCTCAGAAGAGATACTCAGGCCTCCTTGAGGTCTGCATTCAGAACTGACACACTGATACTTCTACTGTCTGTTGTTGACCAAAGCAAGTCATATAGTAAAATCCTATGAAAGTTAAGGATTGAGAAACTATACTATGTATCAGTTGTGGTGAAACACACACACACACTAAAGTCACAAAACCAAAGAGGTAGACTTTGGAAAAATTAAAATTTTGGCATCACNGTTGACCAAAGCAAGCCATATAGTAAAATCCTATGAAAGTTAAGGATTGAGAAACTATACTATGTATCAGTTGTGGTGAAACACACACACACACTAAAGTCACAAAACCAAAGAGGTAGACTTTGGAAAAATTAAAATTTTGGCATCACTGATAAAAAATACCATAATTGGGAGGCTTATTTAACTATTTGATTTCATCTGTTTGAAATTAGTTTGATAAATATTTGTTGGCACAACTTGGTACAAAACACTGCTCTTGGCAATTGAGGAACAGCTTTCAATGTAATAGGGAAAGCACATAAGAAAACATATTTCTGACCATATCTCTAACCATGTCTTCTTCATGAGTCTCTTCATAAAATTAAAATAACTTCGGGCCTTCCTTTTTCCTAATTCTGTTCTCTCTCCCTGGGTGACAGCTTCCATTCCATGGCTTTAAATAAAACTAAATAAATAAATCAGGTTGTCACTTCCAAAGATACACACACACATACACAAACATGCACACATACATACATTCAAGGTTTCCCAATGACCTTGGGATCCCAGCCTAATGCCCTTACTACCCTCGTTCACTCCCTAGGTTCTCTTCGCTCTAGCTACACTGGTCTTTTTTTCTGTTCCTCACAAAATACAAGAATACAATTGCCTCTAGGCTTTTGTGCACTGAGCTCCATGAAGTGATCTCCTCATACCAGGCAGGTCTCAGTTCAAATGTCATCTGCTCAGAGAAATCTACTTATACCATCCAAACTAAAGAAGGCACTCTCTACCAATCATTCACTTATGTATCACCCATTTTTATTGTCTACATAGAACTTTTCTCTGTTTGAAGTTGTCTTATTTTTGTTGTCTAATATCTGACTTCGCCACTAAGAATGACATTTCTAATACAATAGAGAAAAGACAGTCTCTTCAACAAGTAATTCTGGGAAAACTGGACAGCTACATGTAAAATAATGAGATAAGAACATTCCTTCACAACATATACAAAGATAAACTCAAAATGCCTTTAAAAACTAAATGTAAGACAGAAAAGCACGCATCTCCCAGAAAAGAACTAGGTAGAACACTCTTTCATATAAAAACTGTAGCAATATTTTTAGATCAGCCCCCTAAGGCAAAAGACATAAAAGGAAAAATAAACAAGTGGGACTTAAGTAAACTTAAAAGCTTTTGAACGACAAAATAAACCATCGACAAAACAAAAGGACAACCTCTAAATGAAAGAACATGCTTCCAAATGATGAGACTGACATCATTTGGATTAATATCTAATATTAATATCTAATTTTGGATTAACATCTAAAATATACAAACAGCTCATACAACTCAGTATCAAAAAACCAAACAGTCCAATCAAAAGATGGCAGAGACTTTATGAATAAACATTTTTCCAAAGAAGACATACAGATGGTTAACAGACAAATGGAAAGATGTTCAACATCACTAATTATTAGGAAATGCAAATAAAACCACAGTAAGGTATTGCCTCATACTTGTCAAGATAGTAGTAGTAGTGTAGTGAAGTCGCTCAGTCATGTCTGACTCTTGAACCCCACGGACTGTAACCTACCAGGCTCCCTTCCATTCGTCGTATTTTCCAGGCAAGAATACTAGAGTGGGTTGCCATTACCTGTCAAGATTGTATCCTCACAAAGTCTGTAACTAATGAATGTTTGAGAAGATGTGGAGAAAAGTAAACCCTCCTACACCACTCATAGGAATGTAAATTACTGCAGCCACTATGGAAAACAATATGGAGTTTCCTTAAAAAACAAAAAATAGAGTTATATTATCCAGTAATCCTGGTCCTGAGCATATATCTGGAAAAGATGAAAATTCTAATTCAAAAAGATACATGCTCCCCAATGTTTCACAGCAGCCTTATTTATAATAACTAAGACAAGGAAGTAACATAATTACTTATCAACAGATGAACAGATAAAGAAGATGTAGTATTTATATACAATGGAATAATACTCAGTCATAAAAAGAAAAAAAATGCCTTTTGCAGCAATATGGATGAACTAGAGAATATTATGCTTAGTGAAATGTCAAAGAAAAATACTATATGATATCAGTTATAAGTGGAATCTAAAAATATATATATGCAAAACAGACACACAGATATAGAAAACAATTTTGTGTTTACCAAAGAGGAGGAGGAAGAGGAGAGAGGCAAATTAATATACATAAAATAAATAAGCAACAATGATATACTATAAAGCACAGGGAATTTTATCCATTATCTTGCAATTACCTATGATGGAGCATACTCTACAAAAGTATTGAACCACTATGTTATACAGATGAAACTAACAGCATATTATAAATCAACTATACTTCAATTTTTAAAATGGCATCTTTACTACAGCAGGAATTTTGCCTTTCTATTTACAGCTATGTCCTTGGTGCCTGTATTGGAACCTGCCACAACACAGGCACTCATAATTAAATAATGAATGATGATGAATTCAATTTTCTGATGTTTTAGCCCAAATCTTTCTCTTGAGTGCCAGACTATCATATCTATTTCCAGTTAGATGCTCTATTGGGTACACCAAACTAAGCCCTGACAATCAAGAATGTATTCCCTTTCTCCCCAAAACTGCTCTTTGCCCAGTGTCCTCTGCTGCTACAAATGGAAGAACCTCCACCCAGTTCCTCAGATTAGCAACCTGGGAGTTTTTCTTAACTTCTTTCTCATTTACTCTTCACATCAAGATTATTAACAAATACTATAGATTTTATATTTTCAATATTTACCAGGACCAGTAAGGATGCACATTTTCCATCCTTACTACCAACACCATCATCTCCCTGCAATGTTTGCCTAACTGATCTCCCTGCCTTGGCCACACATCAGTTTTGTAACTAGAAATATTTCTTAAGTTCTCAATGCCATGGTTTCCTCACCTCTCAACCTAGGTTAACCTCTTAATGTTATTGTGGTTGGTTAGTGTCCCCCCGAAAATTCATGTCTACCCATAACCTCAGGATGTAATCATTTGCAGATACAATCAAGTTCAAATGCACTATATGCACTAGGGTAGGCCCTAATTCAATGACTAGTGTCCTTATAAAAGGGAAATTTGGACACAGAGGCAGAGACAAAGGAGAAAATGTGAGACATGGGGAAGAATGTGAAGATGAAAGCAGGGCCTAAAATGATGAATCTGTAAGTCGAGGAATGCCAAGAATTGCTGGCGGCTACCAGAAGATAGGAAGAAACAAGGAAGGACTCTCCCCAGATCCTTCAGAGAGACTGTAACCTTGATTTCAGACTTCTGGCCTCCAAAACTGTGAAGAAATTCTGTTACTCTATGTCACTCAGTTTGCTACAATTCATTGCAGCAGCCCTAGGGAACAAATACAATTATCATGAAGATTAAATAAGACACCTTAGTAGAGAATTTGTAAGTGTGTCTACAGTAAGCATGCAATAAAAGTTATTTTATTTTCATTATCATTATGAATCCAGATTGAAACTCAAAATCTAAAAATGATCAGGACACATTCTTACTTTAAGCTTTTCAGTCTTTCTTTTGCCCACAGGATACCATCCAAAACTGTAAGACAGTTCAAACTGATCTGAATAAAATCTAACCACACAGCCACCTCTGTGTACTTCTTTCTCCTCCATTCTGTCTTCTCCACTTTACAGCCTTTCTTTCAAATCCTCATGTACTCCCATCTCCAGGCATTCTAACATGCTATTCCCTCTGTCTCAAGCATTCTTCCTTTTCCTTTCTCCTCCTTTAGGTTTTCATATAAAATGTATTAAAGGAGACTTTCCTAATCAGGAGAGATCCTTCTTGAATCACTTAATAGTCTCTGCTTTTACTTTCTGCTACTTTCATCAAGTCATATATCATCACGTCACATTCCTAGTTACCCTGTAAACTCTAAAAGGACTGGCCACAATTTTTCTGTTGTTTGCGCTTGCCAGTACCTGGTATATAGTCAGCAGTAACTCAATAAATATACATTACAGAAATAAATAAATATGACTATTTAAGTTGTCGTTTAGTTACTAAGTCGTGTCTGACTCTTTTGCAACACAATGGCCTGTAGCTCACCAGGTTCCTCTGTCCACGGGTGTTCAAATGTGTTTGGGTTTGATTCTTGGGTCAGAAAGATCCCCTGGAAAAGGAAATTGCAACCTATAGCAGTATTCTTGCCTGGGAAATCCCACGGACAGAGGAACCTGGCAGGCTATAGTTCATGGGGTTGCAAGGCCCGGACATGACTTGATGAATAAACCACAACAATGATTATTTAAGTACAATGCCATAAATACAATAATAAAGGTACAGTCATACCCCATAAAGGGAAAACAGATGGGCAGGCTCTCAGGCCATCTAGGACAAACTACGAGTCATAGAATTTTATGGATAGGAAGTCTCTGAAGCATATTTATTTTATCCCTTTCCTGTATTTTATGATCCAGAAACTGAATAAGGTAAAGCATTTGCCTAAAGCTGAATAGGCATCAATGGCAAAATTAGAGCCAGAATTCCCTTTCCCCTCTAAAGAGTTCTTTCACAGCATTAGGCTGCTTACGCTAAAGAGAGATGAAGCCAGGATCTTTAAAAAAAAGAAGAAAGAAAGAAAGAAGAGATAATGCAATTGAAGGCATGAAACTGGGGAAAACACTAGACTTATTTACAGAGGACAGAAATAATAGCGATAAGGGTATGTCCAAATGACTCCCAGATTGCCAAATAGGGTGATTCAAAACTGATAGGAAGTAACTCAAATTCCTTAAGTGCAGTCAAAGAATGTGTAACTAGGGGAGGTTAAATTAAATTCCTGAGGTGCAGCAAGTGTGTGATCCGGGGAGGAGAAGAAGAGAAATTCCCTAAATTGAGATATTCCACAGAAATAACAGAGAATTTATGAAAGATTAATTATCTAATAAGTATCCATCCAAGCCTGAACTTGCATCTAATAGCTCTCCCCACCTCTCTCCCTGGAGCCATGAGAGTTGATAAGACAACAAGAACTAGGAAGTAACAATGCAGTTTAACTCATATAACAGAGCAGCACTGTGTGTGTATCAGGGCAGGAAGGAGTGTCTTTAGTCAGATTCCTTTACACTCTAAATCCACAAATTCCAGTGTTAGCACAGTTGTTGGATTAATCCTTCCTTTATCCTGGAATTCCGCCTATTTTTCCTACACTTTTCTCTGAGTAAAAGTCTAGTCTTCCTATCCATTCTATTTATACTTTGGGGTAGATAGAATTATATCAAGTCAACCAATCTGGAAAATTCAGTTATCTGACTTCCCATTACCAATATCCAATCAGTTATTAAATCCCAAACAAATTCCTAACTTAGACAAGAAGACTTTTTACAGCTTGATCTCAGCTAATTGTTACAACCTTTTCTCCAGACATTTATCCTCATAAACCCTATACTCTGGCCACATTGTCCTCTGAAATCTTTACATACAATAAGTCCTCTACATGCAAACCTTCAAGATATGAGCTTTCAAAGACAGGAACTTTCGTTTGCATGTCCAGTCATATAAGTTAATTCACATGTCTGGCATACATTGTCATGTGTGTGTACCTTCTACAAATGGTTGTGGTCTTGTGTACTTTACTGTACAGTACTGTATAGAGTACAGAATAGAATCTTTAATTCAAGCCCAGGATGTCTGGAAGCAAGCAAAAACAAAACAAAACAAAACAAAAAACAGCAATGATGTAGCTGGTACTGCTAAGAAACACCAAGCAATAATGGTGGAAAAAGTGAAAATAATTGAGAAAGTGGGGCAAGGTGAAAAGATGGTAGACACCTCTTGTTCTTATAACATGAGTAATTCAACCACTGGCATGATTCTAAAAAACAAGGACAAGATTGTGGATCAT
This sequence comes from Neotragus pygmaeus, assembly GCA_006410875.1. NCBI lineage: Eukaryota > Metazoa > Chordata > Mammalia > Artiodactyla > Bovidae > Neotragus > Neotragus pygmaeus. Next base: position 581,759 of record SJYV01027655.1, read on the forward strand.
GTGAAATCAACTGTGTGGTGATGTCAACAGTAACATCAAAGAGTGGAGAAAAGGATGGAGGAGACGGAGAAACTTCTCAATGTGTGGATGCAGGTTCAGTTTCAGTGTTGCGTCCTGCTCAGCTTAATGCTGATTCAAGAGAAAGCTAAAAGCCTTTATGAAGACTTGAAGAAGAAACACGGTGAAGACTCAGAGAGCACATTTTTTAATGCCAGCCATAACTGGTTTCATTGGTTCAAGGCTGGAGCCAACGTTCATAATGTAAAAGTAAGTGGCGAGGCAGGAAATTCAGATATGACAACTGCCTGGGAATTTCATGAAATGCTTTGAGAAATTGTTGATGAAGGCATGTATTTACTTGAGCAGGTTTTTAATGTGGATGAGATAGGACTATGCTGAAAGAGGATGCCAGACGGAAGTCACATCAGTAAGAAGGAAAACTTGATGCCAGACTATAAAGCAGCAAAGGATGGGCTAACTGCTAACTGTTGTTGGGTGGCAATATTTCCAGTGATATGAAGCTGAAGTCTCCCTTAGTTTATCATTCAAAGAACTCAAGAGCCCTTAAAAACAAAACCAAGGTTGTGTGGAAGAGTAAGCCCAAAACCTGGGCACATAGGTCATTTTCCAGGACTAGTTTTTCCATCACTTCATCCCGAAGTTAGAGAAATATTGCTTAGAGAAGGATTCCCCATTCAATGTTCTTTTGCTGCTCAACAATGCTCTGGGCCACCCTCCCCCATTTATGGATGACTTTCATCCCAATGTCAACATAGTATATATGCCACAAATACTACGTTCTTCATCCAATCTATGCACCAGGGAGTCATTGCAACTTTCAAGAAATAGTATTCAGGTTACACTTTTTTGCCCACCAGTGAAGGCAGGTGATGAATCAGGAACAATCTTGTGATAATTTTGGAAGGGCTATAACATCTACAAGGTCATAAAAATGTTGACTGCATGGAGCAAGGTTATGGCCATCACCATGAATGGAGTTTGGAAGAATTTTTGCCCAATTTATTACTGATTTTCATGGATTTGAGAAGGTGGATGAGGAGAGAAAGGGTCTTCAGCAACCTAGTGACCCTCAGTGGAATCTGGAGGAGGATGGATCTGCAAGAGTATGACATCACTGAACTCCTTGCTGCGCATCACAAGGAGCTCACTAATGAAGACCCGAGGGAATTGGAGGTCCTTTGTAAGAATGAAGAGAGACAAGAGTAAGAAGTAACTAAATAGCAGCCATTCAGAAAGCATTCCAGTGCTACCATGTCATCTATGATAAGAAAAAAAGAGCTACTACCCAGACATCACAAGACTGCTTTTTTTGAGGTAGATAGAATTGAAACCAGCAAGAAACTACAACCTGCAGCATCAAAGTCTGGCATGAGTGAAATTGGACCTTGCCCTCCACCTCTTATTGCTCACATCTTTCAACTCTGTCATCTCTCACCCTCTCTCCCTCCTCCAGTCAGTAACTGTTCTTGCTTATTCACTGGATGCCAGGCCCTGGATGTCAGCTGTTGTACTATACTACTTTTCAAAGTACTGTACTATAATATAAAAAATGTTTTCCTTATTTCTTGTGTTTGTTTTCAATGCATTATTTAAGTGAAATGTATTATAAACCTGTTTACAGTACAGTACCATAAACCCAATAGTTGCATACCTAGGTTAGCTTTGTTGGACTTATGAACAAATTGGACTTACAAACACACCCTTGGAATAGAACTCAGTCATAGGTAGGGGACTGACTATTTTTTTACATTTTCATACTTTTGCTTGTGTCAGGAGGAGCAGGGATAATTTAGTTATTTAATTCTGAATGTTTTGCCAAAGCAAAAATTTGGGCTAAAATTATAGAATCATGCGCAACTTTAATACATATGTTTTAATATGTTTTCACATATATATGTATAATATATAGTGCATGATAAAGTATCTAGCATGTTAATTATGAAGTCTATATGCAATATAATATGCATTAGTCATTATTCCACTATACTTATATGAAAATTTAGAGTTAGAAATTTATATGCACATTAAACTCATAAAATGTTAATGACTATTTAAATAATATTTAATAGGCATTTTTGTAATTTTTAGCAGTAGTAGTGAATATGATTTGGATAATTAAATATTGTCCCTGGGAAATGAATGTCTAAAAATCCAAGTATGGGTTTTGGAAGAATTTAAGAAATTAATCTGAGATGTTTGGGTAATGTAGTAATTTCTTTGAAGACATATATTTAGTTAAAAAAACTAGGCAAATCTGTGTTTTATAACCTTAGAATGATGGCTATTCCTTATTATGTGTTTCCACAGTACTTTGCTTATAACTCTAGTATAACATTTAACTTAGTTTTGCCTTTTTTAGTATCTATCAAAATAGGAATGATTCTCCATTAAGACCACAGGGTCTTACAGGGTAAGAGTAAATGTATTTGATGTAGTAACACAATCGTTGTTTATTGTTTAATGAATTCATAAGACATGATATGTGATTTTATTCTCTCAGGACATTAGGGTATTTTAATCCTTAAACCAATTTTACCGCCTATATTTCTCTCAAATTTACCCCCAACATGTTATCTCCATGGATATTGAAATTTAATTTTTTCAATTATTTTCTGAATTATGATAACCCATTAAATAATCTCTCTACAACTAGACTTGCCTTTCTTATAATTTATCTTCTAAACTGCTGCCAAATTATCTTTCTAAATGTTAATCTGATCAGATCACTCTCTGCTTGCCCCTACTTTATTAATCAGGACCCTGACAGGACATCAATGTCACACACAAATGGGGCAATGGAGAAGAGTTAAATGAAGGGACTGTCCTGATGTCCCTTCCTTATGTCCACAAAGACATAGGCAAGATCAAAGGAATGGTAAAGACCTCAGAACTCTCAACAGAAGAAAGTCATCACCACAAGGCATCCTAAAAGGGAAAAGAAGAGGGCCTTTACCAAAACCAGGCCAGAGAGCTATAGCCACAGGAAGTGACCACCAGATGAGACTGTGGTCCTAGACAGAGGAAGGAAGCCATTGCCACACCTCATTGATTTGGATCAGATAACTGAAAGTAGAGCACAAGGAAGTTAGTCTTGTGTAAGTGATCTTTGAGGAAGTACTCAGCTGAATCTATAAGGGAGTGAAGTGAAGTCACTCAGTACTGTCCGACTCTTTGCAACCCCATGGACTGTAGCCTACCAGGCTCCTCCATCCATGGAATTTTACAGGCAAGAGTATTGGAGTGGGTTGCCATTTCCTTCTCCAAAAAGAGAGTAAGGAGAGTGAAAAAGGCAAAGAATGAAGCTAAGCAAAAAAAAAAAAAAAAAAGTGATTTCAGGAAAGGTTTAGGCTCAATCTAATCCCATGGGATACTTCAAAACACAGCTCACAGCTAGAAGTATTCTTGCCCAGAGAAAGAAGGGTTTCACTTCCTTATCCATGCATTAGACAGGTGTTGGAGACTGTTTGACCCTGGAGAAGGAGAGAGTTTAACTTCTCAGAAGTCTCAGTGTGACAGCTTTAGACAGCCTAGGGCAATCCTCCAGAGAAATGTGCCAACTTGAGCAGTTACCAGCCAAGCCCTACAGCCACTGGGGAGATGGGTACACCAGCCCAGCCCCAACTCTTCCTGTTTCCAGCTTCCTCAGAACTTGGCTTGGTCTAAATTTCTGGGAAGCTTTGTAAGAGAAGCATTAATGGGGTGAATTGCAGCGTTCTTTGCTTCAGTTGGTTTAAAATTTGTGATACCATCACCTTTTGCTTCTTTTTGTTGATGTTTATTCACTAAATTACGTCCAACTCTTTGTGACGCCATGGCACTTAACCCTTCTTCTAAATTCCTCTGATTCTCACCTAGAGCTTCAGATGGCCTTAGCTTATTTGGTGAGACATTCATTCTCATCACTGAGACTTGATACCACCATTATCATACCCTTACTAGGCAATGATTGCTGTGCTAGTTGATTTAAAATTTGGTTAGGCATGGAAGCATGAAGAAATATCCTTTAGTTCACCTAAGTACCAAACATATTCCTCCATGCTCCTATTAAGTAACAGCAACCATACTTCCTTGGGATTATCAGGTTAAAATACCCATGTGTATACAATTGTTAGGGGAAGCACACTGATTGAAACCACCCACCCTGGCCAGGTACCATAGTAACCATTTGCATGAGTTGTTTTATGACAGGAGAGCCTGATAAGGAATACAGAACTAATAAGCCACCACCAACAGGAAGAGTTCGGGAAAGGTCGAAAGGAGACACCGCGGGTCCGTCCACTTCCTGGAATCCCTCTCGCTAGCATCCATCTTGGCTGAGGGATGTGTGTGCCACCAGGAAAGACTCTGAATTAGAATGATTGGCCAAAGACCATCCAGAAACTAATCCCATCACCATAAAACCCGAGACTGTGAGCCACGCGGCAGAGCAGTTCTCCTGGGTTCCCTTACCCTACTGCTCTCCACCCGGGTGCCCTTTCCCAATAAAATTTCTTGCTTTGTCAGCAGATGTGTCTCCTCGGACAATTCATTTCTGAGTGTTAGACAAGAGCCCAGTTTCGGGCCCTGAAAGGGGTCCCCCTTCCTGCAATACCATTGGGCCAATATGGTAACTCGAGTCAATAGGGTCGCAAAGAGTGGAAAAACTGAAGCAACTTAGCATGCATGTATCCCTCTTCTGGGAAATAGGCCCACAGGATCTTCAGTTGAGCAAACAGGAGACAAAACTTATTCCAGTCAGGCCTGGAGTGCTTGTGAAGTGGAGTCATTTCTTCCTCCATCTCTTGGTTTCTGTTCTCATTGAAATGTATGGTCAATGGTTCAAGCGTACCACTTTCTAAANTGGAAACAGTGTCAGACTTTATTTTTCTGAGCTCCAAAATCACTGCAGATGGTGATTGCAGCCATGAAATAAAAAGACACTTACTCCTTGGAAGGAAAGTTATAACCAACATAGATAGCATATTAAAAAGCAGAGATATTACTTTGCCAACAAAGGTCTGTCTACTCAAGGCCTTGGTTTTTCCAGTGATCATGCATGATGTGAGAGTTGTATGGAATATAAAGAAAGCTGAGCGTCGAAGAATGGATGCTTTTGAACTACGATGTTGCAGAAGACTCTTGAGAGTCTTTTGGACAGCAAGGAGATCCAACCAGTCCATCCTAAAGATCAGTCCTGGGTGTTCACTGGAAGGACTGATGCTGAAGCTGAAACTCCAATATTTTGGCCAACTTATTCAAAGAGTTGACTCATTGGAAAAGACCCTGATGCTGGGAGGGATTGGAGGCAGGAGGCGAAGGGGCAACAGAGGATGAGATGGCTGGATGGCATCACTGACTAGATGGACATGAGTTTGGGTGAACTCCAGGAGTTGGTGATGGACATGGAGGCCTGGCGTGCTGTCATTCATGGGGTCACAAAGAGTTGGACACAACTGAGCAACTGAACTGAACTGAACCATCATTAAGAATTAAAAAAAAAAAAAACACAGCCCAAAGAAGTAGAAATAAGAAAACAATAAAGATTAGAGAGGAAAATAAATGAAATAGAGATTTTAAAAAGCAATGAAAAGATCAGTGAAATAAAAATCTAGTGTTTTTTAAAGATAAGCAAAATTAATAAACTTTTTGCCAGGTTCATCAAGAAATAAAGAGAGAGGGTACAAATAAACAGAATAAGAAATGAAAGAGTATAAATAAAAACCAATATTAAAGCTATATATAAAATCAGAAGAGACTAAGAAAAGTTACATGCCCATTAACTGGACAACTTAGAAGAAACAAATAAATTTTTAGAAATACACAATCTTCCAAGACTGAGCCAGGAAGAAACAGACAATCAGAACAGACTAATAACTAGTAGTGAAATTGAATTTAGAATAAAAATCTTCTGGTAAATCAATGGTCAGAACCTTATGGTTTCACAGGTGAATTATATGAAACATGTAAAGAAAAGCTAATATGTCAAACCATTCTAAAAAAATCAGAGGACAGAACACTCTAAAACTCATTCTATGATGTCAATATTACCCTGATATGAAAACCAAAGACACTACAAAAGTTACAGACCAAGTTATAGACCAATATCTCCAATGAATATAGATGTAAAAATCCTCAATAAAAATTAGCAAATACAATTCAAATATATATTAAAAAGATCATACATCATGATCAAGTGAGCTTTATTCCACAGACACAAGGATGCTTCAATACCAACAAATCAATCGATGCCATAAACCATGTCCTCAAAAAGAAGGATAAAACTAACTAACAGTATCATCTCAACAGATGTAAATAAAATCATTTGATAAAACTCTGATCAAAATGGATATAGACAGAACATATCTCAACATAATAAAGACCATTTATAAGAAATTCAGAGCTACTAGCATACTGTTAGTGAAAAGCTGAGAGCCTTTCCTCTAAAATCATGAACAAGATAAGGATGCCCATTCTTGCCACTTCCATTAACACGGCACTGAATATGCTGGCCACAGCAATCAGATAAGACAAAGAAATAAAATGTATCCAAAATGGAAGGAAAGAAGTAAAGCTGTCACTATTTATAGATAACATAATACTATATATAGAAAATCCTAAAGTTTCCACAAAAAACTATTAAAACTAATAAATGAATTCAGTAAAGTTGTAGGATACAAAACTAATACACATAAATCTGTTGCTTTTCTATATACTAATAATGAACTATCAGAAAGAAAAGGAATAAAACTATCTTGCTTAAAATTACATCAAAAAGAATATAATAGCTATAAAGAAATTTAACCAAGGAGATGAAAGACTATACCCCCAAAACTATCAAACACTGATGAAGGAAATTAAAGATGATACAAATGGAAAAGTATCCTGTGCTTTGGATTAGAAGAATTAATTGGTAGAAGAATTGGTAAAATGTCCATACTACCCAAAAACAAGCAACATATTGAATGTGATTACTATCAAAATACTCATGACATTTTTCACAGAACTAAAACAAACAATTTAAACCACCAAAGACCCTGAATTTCCAAAGTGATTTTAAAAAAAAAAAAAAAAAAACGCTGGAAATGTCACACACCCTGAATTCAGAAGATAATGCAAAGCTACAGTATCCGAAATAGTATAGTGCTGGCACAAAAACAATCATATAGATCAATGGAACAGAATAGAGAGCCCAGAAAGAAACACATGCAACTATGGTCAATTAATCTATGACAAAGGAGGCAAAAATACACAACAGGACAAGCTCTTCAATAAGCAGTGCTGGGAAACCTGGACAAGCACATGTCAAATAATTCAACTAGAATATTTTCTCATACCACATACAAAAGTAAAATCAAAATGGATTAAAGATCTAAATGTAAGACTGCAAATCATAAAACTCCTAGAAGAAAATACAGGCAGAATACTGTGACAAAAATCATAGCAATATTTCTTTTGAACATGTTCCTGAGGCAAAAGAAAGAAAAGGAAAAATAAACAAATGGGGCCTAATTAAACTTAACATTTTTGCGTGGCAAGGAAAATCATCATCAAAATGAAAAAACAAACTACTAAATAGAGAAAATATTTGCAAATGATATAACTGATTAAGGATTAGTATCCAAAATATATAAGGAGCTCATACAACTTAAAATGGGGGAAAAAAAATCAATTTTAAATGGGGAAAGAAACCTGAATAGACAGTAGAATATTACTTACCCACACAAATAATGAAATTTTTCCAGTTTCAACAACATGGATGCACCTGGAAGGTATTATGATTAATGAAATAAGTTAGATAAAGAATGACATATACTGTATGTTATCATTTATATGTAAAATCTAAAAAAAATAAAGCAAATGAATGAATATAAAAAAACAGAAACAGACTCACAGTATAGAGAACAATATAGTGGTTACCAATCAGAAAAGGGAATGAGGGAGGGGTAAGATAAGTGTAGCAGATTTGGAGGCACAAACTATCATGTATAAAATAAATAAGCTATAAAATATATTGTTCAAAACAGAGAATATAGCCAATATTTTACAATAATTTTAAATAGAGTATAATTTAAAAAATATTAGATCACCATGTTGTACACCTGAAACTAATATAACATTTAAATCAACTGTACTTCAATAAAAATATAAAATAAAATTGAAATTAAACATATGTACAGATGCCAAGTTGTCAGAGGTAGGCTTGTGATGGTTAATTTTGTGTGTCAAATTGACTGGGCTAAGGGATGCTCAGATATCTGTAAAACATTATTTGTGGGTGTGTCTATGAGGGTACCTCTAAAGAAATTAGCATTTGAAACAGTAAATTGAGTGAAGATGTTTCTCAACAATGCAGGTTGGCATCATCCAATATACTTAGGACCTAAATAGAATTGAAAGGTAAAGAAAGGGTTAATTTGTTTTCTGCCTGAGCTAAGATATCTATCTTACTCTGCCCTCAAACACTGATGCTCCCGTTTTCTGGGCTTTGGACTTTGGCTGAATTATATCACCAAGTTTTCTGGGTCTCCCGCTTGCAGATGGCAGATTGTAGGAATTCTTGGCCTCCACAATCACACAGGCCAAATCCTATTATAAATACATACACACTCAGATATATATATATATAATTTCATTTATATTTGTAAATATAAATATATTTTGTATATTATTGGTTGTGATTTGCCAAAGAACACAAACTAATACACCATGTCCAGCAGCATTCCAGCAACTGCATTTTGAAAAATGTTCTCTGCTGCACCTGGCATGCTCTTTCTCCAAAAATTTCAGTTGCCTGTTTGAAACTATTTTGTTAGGGCTTGCCAGAGACTCCATGCACATCTTATCTGCCAGAGACTCTATGCTCAAATAATGCATGCATCATTGTAAGATCTTCTGGGTCACATGACCCAAGTGGTATGACTACTTGTACCATAGCCTCCACTTGCCCTGTCTTGCTCAGGGCCCCTACTGAAACCTGGCAGCTTTCCACATCACTTGCTAAATCACTCAGTACAGTTCGCTGATGCACAGTTTGCAGCAAAAAGTGATGTTTGCTGCTCATTGCCTCTTATTTAAGGCTAGGACACACAAGGTATAGTAATCTCCCCTTTACCTTAGACTAGTGCCCCAGATCATTGGCTTGCTAAAAGGGTCACATATGTGACAAGTCAGCAGATTGTCATATAACATCTTTCCTACTCTCTGAAGCATGTGTGTCTTATCATGGTATCCAGAGTCACCTCGGCTGTGTATTCTATTTTCTCTGAAATTCTGCTTCTCTTACTATCAAGCCATTTGCCTATTCACCAGTTCAGTATGCTCTCCAGCTACAGGTGACAAGGATCTCTTTAAAGACTGCCAATGAGGACCTTTCACTTTCACACTTATCTTTAAATAGATGATTAATTATTTTGTCTCCTTACTGTACCAACAGACATTCACCAGTAGCCACCCAATTCCATATTCCTTAATTTTACTATTTTTCCTGTATGTTTTGAATGCCAGTGACCCTGTAAAAGCTAGCATATCTCCATCATCTTAGCAACTGAAGTGCTACAATATCCAAGGAACTATCAAATCACCATTTATCATTAGGGACAGGGTCTTCATTGCCATCCAGCTGGTATAAGACCCAACTCCAAAGTTACATCTTTAGAATTTGCTTGACAGGATCATTTCTGACATAAGTTATCTTAAAACAGATTCCCTAGAATCAGTCTTAGGCAGAGAATCTTCAGCAAGTGATTTATTTAGAGTGCTCTCTAGATAAACATTTAAAGAGGGGAGGGAAAGAGGAGAGGGCAAGAGAAGAAGCTAGACAATGATGTGGCTTCAGGAGACATTAATGCTCAACCTGAACTCATGAAGAGCTCTGGAGTCTCAACTGTTTACAGTTCACTGCTTATATCCAAGGGTGTTGAGCTGTTACACCCTTATATTAGTCAAGCACTGATTACTGATCACTGCTGAAGTGGAGGGCTGCATAACTTTCTAGGCAGTGCTTACTAGCTAAAGGCTCTCCTTTCCTTGCTCTTGCTCATGTATGCATCCTCAGTAGTGGCTGACACTTTGCAATGCCATGGACTGTAGCCCACCATGCTCCTCTTTCCATGAAATTTTCCAAATAATAGAGTGGGTTGCCATTTTCTACTCTAGGAGATCTTCCTGACCAAGGGATCAAACCCACATCTCCTGCACTGGCAGGCAGATTCTTTATCACTGCACCACCTGGGAAGTCCAAAGGCCCTCCACATTACAGCTAAAAGATAAGATGTCAGACACCAACACCTGCAGCATCTGGGTGATGACTATGGCTGTACCATTCTGACAAACAAGATGAATCTGGGCACCAGCAAGAGGGGACTCATTAGAGAAGATCCTGAGGCTGGGAAGGATTGAAGGCAGGAGAAGGGGACGACAGAGGATGAGATGATAGGATGGCATCACTGACCCAAGGGACATGAGTCTGAGCAAGCTCTGGGCAATGGTGAAGGACAGGGAGGACTGGCATGCTGCAGTCCATGGGGGCTGCAAAGTGTTGGACATGACTGAGTGACTGAACAACAGCAAAGGTCTGACACACCAGTCCAATTCCCCTCAAGCTCTCTGATTTCCTAAAGATGCTTCTCCTTGATTAGAGGGTAAGAGAGACCAGAGATGCAAGTATAGAGATTCACTTCCTAGGACACAGAGCAGGAGATGATTGCAGAAAGAATGCAGAGGAGCACACAGGAGAAAAGGTCCTGTATTTCTACATAAAAGCATTTGGGGCTCTCTCACAACCTAAAGATTAAACCAAAGTCTTCAGCACTGCAGGCTTTTCATTGTGTGGCTTAAAGCTATATACTCATGACTATTTTTACCTGATATAACATGTACTCTGGCCAACATTTCTCAGACTTTTATATCTGAAATCCTTATCTTCTTGCCTGGTATTTCCCTTCCCAATCTCATTACGTCTTCCTACCACCCTACCACAACTACTATTGTGCCAAACACACACATACGTAGCTTTATCCTAACAACAATCACTCTACTCTAGGTTTTTTTTTTTTTTAATATGTCCATTTTCCAAATGGATCTTGAATTACTTGAGAAGAGGGATGGCTTTGTTTTTGCATTGTTTTGACACAAAGTAGCAATGAGTGAATGAACAAAAGAAATAATGAATGATTCATTCATATCCTTCAAGATTCAGTTTTAAGTAACATAATTTTAAAGCCAACTCTAGCCTCTCCTTCCTGTCTCAAATTTGAGACGCCCCCTCTTTCATAACCTTTTACCTATATTTTTCACAGGACTTACCATGGGGCATTACATAGATTTGGTCAGGTGCATTTCACCTGCACTGAAATATGAGCCTTTCATCATTATATTTCCAGTGTCTGGCAAATAATATTTCCTTGAAGAATATGAAAGATGGATAAATGATTGAATGAGTGAATGAGTGTTATAGACAGTGACAAACCATACATTTCCAGGAAAAGGAGCAGATGTTTCTTTTTTAGAATCAAAGGAAGAATCGCAAATTACAATGGAATTTTAATCTGTGGCATGTTCAATGGCTGCACAATATTTTACAGAGTATCACAGATAGACAGATGATAGACAGCCTATATAGAAAGAGATAAGGAGGTAGAGATACTTCAGTCAGTTCAGTTGCTCAGTCATATCTGACTCTTTGTGACCCCATGGACTGCAATATGCCAGGCCTCCCTGCCCATCACCAACTCCCGGAGCTTACTCAGTCTTATGCCCATTGAGTCGGTGACGCCATCCAACCATCTCATCCTCTGTTGTCCCCTTCTCCTCCCACATTCAATCAAGGTCTTTTCCAATGAGTCAGCTCTTTGCATCAGGTGGCCAAAGTATTGGAGTTTCAGCTTTAGCATCAATATTCCAATGAATATTCAGGACTGATTTCCTTTAGGATGGACTGGTTGGATCTCCTTGTAGTCCAAGAGACTCTCAAGAGCCTTCTCCAACATCACAGTTCAAAAGCATCAATTCTTTGGCACTTAGCTTTCTTCACAGTCCAACTTTCACATCCATACATGACTACTGGAAAATACACAGCTTTGACTAGATGGACCTTTGTTGGCAAAGTAATCTCTCTGCTTTTTAGCATGCTGTCTAGGTTGGTCATAACTTTTCTTCCAAGTAGCAAGTGTCTTTTAATTTCATGGCTGTAGTAACCATCTGAGGTGATTTTGGAGCCCCCCAAAATAAAGTCTCACACTGTTTCCATTGCTTCTCCATCTATTTGCTATGAAGTGATGGGACCAGATGCCATGATCACATGGACCACAGCCTTGGCTAACTCAATGAAACCATGAGCCATGCCGTGTAGGGCAACCCAAGACAGACAGGTCATGGCAGAGAGTTCTGACAAAACGTGGTGCACTGGAGAAGGGAATGGCAAACCACTTCAGTATTCTTGCCTTGAGGGGCAAAAAGATAGGACACTGAAAGATGAGCTCCCCAGGTCAGTATGTGCCCAATATGCTACTGGAGATCAGTGAAGAAATAACTCCAGAAAGAATGAAGAGACAGAGCCAAAGCAACAAAAAAATCCAGTGGTGGTTGTGACTGGTAATGGAAGCAAAGTCTGATGCTGTAAAGAGCAATATTGCATAGGAACCTGGAATGTTAGGTCCATGAATCAAGGCAAATTGGAAGTGATCAAACAGCAGATGGCAAGAGAGAACATTGACATTTTAGGAATCGGTGAACTAAAATGGACTGGAATGGGTGAATTTAACTCAAATGACCATTATATCTACTACTATATATGGGCAAGAATCCCTTAGAGAAAATGGAGTAGCCATTATAGTCAACAAAAGAGCCCAAAATGCAGTACTTGGATGCAATCTCAAAGATGACAGAATGATCTCTGTTCATTTCCAAGGCAAACCATTCAATATCATAGTAATCCAAGTCTATGCCCTGACCAGTAATGCTGAAGAAACTGAAGTTGAATGATCCTATGAAGACCTACAAGACTTTCTAGAACTANGGCTATGGTTTTTCCAGTACTCATGTATGGATGTGAGAGTTGGACTATAAAGAAAGCTGAGTGCCAAAGGACTGATGCTCTTCAACTGTGGTATTGGAGAAGATTCTTGAGAGTCCCTTGGACTGCAAGGAGACCCACCCAGTCAATCCGAAAGGAAATCAGTCCTGGGTATTCATTGGAAGGACTGATGCTGAAGCTGAAACTCTAATACTTTGGCCACGTGATGTGAAGAACTGACTCACTGGAAAAGACCCTGATGCTGTGAAAGATTGAAGGTAGGATGAGAAGGAAATGACAGAGGATGAGATGGTTGAATGGCATCACGAACTTGATGGACATGAGTTTGAGCAAGCTCTGAGATTTGGTGATGGACAGGGAAGCCTGGCATGCTGCAGTCCATGGAGTCACCAAGAATCAGACAGGACTGAGCGGCTGAATTGAACTGAGTGCATATGATTAAGAGGGTGGGAAGGGGGAGTTGAAATTTCTTCACTACAATATTTCAATTTTTCCCTTAATTTGATAGCTAACTGGTGTAAGCATGCCAATTAACTAATCCCATCATACATTTTCAACCAGTTATTCCCATTTAATTTGGATCCTCCAAGTCCTGGCCTCCAGCATTTATCCACATCACAGTCACATTCTTTGAACTGGAATGTACTGCAGTACCCTACCCACAAGTCCCCTCCATCATCCATCCCTTACTCTTCAGATTAACATTGTTAAAAACATTATCAAACAAACTTGACCAGGTTTTGCTCCTACTTAAAACCTGGTCATGTCTTTCTATTGTCCTCAAGAAAAAAACTCAAATAATCCCAAGTAAAATTAATCATTCACATCTATATATTCATTGGAAGTAATCATTAATACCTATTCTTCCTCATCAATTCTCCCTTTCCCAAATCTTATTCCTCTACAACAAGCAGAGTTGCAATTTACAGTTTACAGTCATGCATAATATAATTGTCCTTGAAAATCTCTTAGGAAGGAGCCATAGTAAAGACTTATTCTGTGTCAATCCAAAATGTCCAGCTTCTCCTCCATCTTTGAAATGATTAAAACTTAGAGAGGAAATCAGAGTTCTGTTTCCCATTGAATGCAAGGACATATATAATATTTCTGTCCTGTGTTGATGGACAAAACCATCCAGCATTTTCAAAAATTATCACTCTTGGCTCAGCATAAATATTTTAAATCACATAAACACATACAAGATTCATTTCAAATCATCATTGGCAGGTACACACTACTTTCTGCCTTCCAAGTTGCTGTTTTTGACACTGACCAAACTCTCTCACCAACCTATTCTTGCACTATTTCCACAGCCTTTCATTAACTGATTTCTATCTCTGGCTCCTACAGCCCAGAAAAATGTTTCTAAAATAGAAATCTGCTCAAGTCTGTGATTAAAATTCTGTGACTGCTTCTGATTGCCTAGTATATGATAAACCCCACATTTCTTAGCATAGCATACAAGTCCTGTCAGTTCAGCTACTTACTACCTGTACTTCCTATGTGCACACTGGCATCAAGAGCTTACAGTATCCAGAGAAGTAACATAAATGAATGAAGAAAGAATAGCAGATATTGTGGAGAAATAGGAAACCAGAGAGCCTATCTAGAGCTATGCAGTATGGCCATCTCTTTTTGATCAGACTCTAGACTTTTTAAAGAGGAATCTTCTAATTTCTCAAAGTTAAAACAAATTTAAATTTTTGGAAAACTCCTGGGCACTTCAAAAAAAAAAAAAATCCGAAACTTTTGTTTCAAGCCAAATCTGAAATGTTGTTCACCGGTCTGTAACTCTGCTCTACATTTTGGTATAAATTCTTGGGAATTTAGTTCAAATATTTAGTTCAGCCTGATAAAGTCAGGCTACCATTCACTATTCTTTGGCTTTGGGACACTCACTGAGGTTCTTATAATATAGCTGTCATTGATTAAATGTTGTCCACATTCTGGGTACAGGGCTCAGCATACAATAGACACAATCTCAATCAATCTGTTTCCTTCTCACAACTCTCTGCTTTACCTCTGTTTATTTTATTTTACACATGGGAAAGAATTAGCATGGAGAGACAAACTAACTTATCTAGTATTATGTCTAATGAAGAAAGAAAGCAGTCTCACATTAATTTAGTCTTATCCCAAAGACCAAGGTATTAAAAATTACAACCTTTATCACACTGCAATTTCTTTTTGTTTTGATCTCCCACCAATACCACAAAAAATCTGGATCTCTTCAAGAGTCAAAACTGATTTTACTCACCATTGCATGGTAATGCTTCAGATCCCTAATCAGCAAGATTACAGATCCTTCCTCCGTCAGTCTATTCATCTGTTCATTCACTTAATTATCCAACACTCTCTGAGCACCTACTATTCACCCTGATATGATTTTGATTTGGAAACTTGTTGAGGGTTCAGTCTGTGGATGTCCCTGTTTGGGTGGTTGGAAGAGTCACAAAGGAGATAATTATAAACATGTGCTTCAGGTTAATGCAGGCCACCGCCTAAACCCTCTGCCTCAGAAGCCAGATCTACTGAGTTTGGATGCCAATTCTGCCCTTACCAGCTGTGTAACTTGGGGCAAACGATTAATACTTTGCTTATCTGGGCCTCAGTTTCCTTATCTGTTGTGATCAAAACTTAACTCACTGGCTTTTTTGAGTACTAAATGAGTTCATACAAATAAAGCTCTTCAATTCAGTTCAGTCGCTCAGTCATGTCCGACTCTTTGCAACCCCAAGAATCACAGCATGCTAGGCCTCCCTGTCCATCACCAACTCCTGAAGTTCACTCAGACTCACATCCATCGAGTCAGTGATGCCATCCAGCCATCTCATCGTCTGTCGTCCCCTTCTCCTCCTGACCCCNTCTTTGCAACCCCAAGAATCACAGCATGCTAGGCCTCCCTGTCCATCACCAACTCCTGAAGTTCACTCAGACTCACATCCATCGAGTCAGTGATGCCATCCAGCCATCTCATCGTCTGTCGTCCCCTTCTCCTCCTGACCCCAATCCCTCCCAGCATCAGGGTCTTTTCCAATGAGTCAACTCTTCTCATGAGGTGGCCAAAGTACTGGAGTTTCAGCTTCAGCATCATTCCCTCCAAAGAAATCCAGGGCTGATCTCCTTCAGAGTGGACTGGTTGGATCTCCTTGCAGTCCAAGGGACTCTCAAGAGTCTTCTCCAACACCACAGTTCAAAAGCATCAATTCTTCGGCGCTCAGCTTTCTTCACGGTCCAACTCTCACATCCATACATGACCACTGGAAAAACCATAGCCTTGACTAAATGGACCTTTGTTGGCAAAGTAATGTCTCTGCTTTAGCTCTTAGGATCCAAATAAACTAGTAAGTATTATTGATTAGTCTTATGTCTCCACATGGCTAGGCTGTAATAGCTAGTTGTTTGGTCAAGCACCAGTATAGACGTTGATGTTAAGGTATTTTTTAAAGAAGTGAAAGTCATTCAGTCATGTTCTGACTCTTTGAGAACCCATGGGCTCCTCTGTCCACAGAATTCTCCAGGCCACAACATTGGAGTGGGTAGTCATTCCCATCTCCAGGGGATCTTCCCAGCTCAGGGATCAAACCCAGGTCTCCTGTATTACAGGCAAATTCTTTACTGTCTGAGCCACCAGGGAAACCCAAGAATACTGGAGTGGGTAGCCTATCCCTTCTACAGAGGATCTTCCCAACTCAGGGACTGGACTGGGATCTCCTGCATTGCAGGCAAATTCTTTAATTAACAGCTGAGCTATCAGGGGAGCTCCTTTTTAAAAACGACTGAGCAACTTCACTTTCACTTTTCACTTTCATGAGTGGGAGAAGGAAATGGCAACCCACTCCAGTGTTCTTGCCTGGAGAATCCCAGGGACAGGGGAGCCTGGTGGGCTGCCATCTATGGGGTCGCACAGATTCGGACATGATTGAAGCAACTTAGCAGCAGCAGCAGAGAGATTGAACTGAACTGAACATTTAAATCACTAAACTTCGAGTAAAGCAGATTGCTCTCCATAAAGTGGGCAGGCCTCATCTTATCAGTTGAAACCCTTCAGAACAGCACTGATGTTTCAGGGGATAAAAAAGGAATCCTCAAGACTGTAAGATTTTGAACTCAAGAATTCAACATCAGCTTTTATGTGAGTCTCCAGTTTGCTGGCCTAACTCTACAAATTTTAGTTTTGGCAGCTTTCACAGTTTCAGGAGTCAACTCAAAATAAAGAATAATTAGAATGAATAAAGGATAAATAAATAATTATTTTAAATACACCTATCCTTCTCTATATATATACATATAACATTATAATATATATAAGATATTATTAATATCTTACCTGCTTCCAAGTTAGAACAGTTAGTAAAGAATCCATGCAGGAGACACAAGAGACACAGCTTCAATCCTTGGATCGGGAAGATCCATCCCCTGGAGAAGGAAATGGCAACCCACTCCAGTATTCTTGCCTGGAAAATTCCATAGACAGAAAAGTCTGATGAGCTACAGTCCATGGGGTCACAAAGAGTCAGATACATGTGAACACACATGAGCATGTTATAAGTTGTCAAACATTATATTCATATAAGGATGATCTATCTACCTATATCTATATTTCCTATTGATTCTATTCCTCTGGAGAATGTTGCCTTATACAGTTAGTGTTACATTAAAGAGATTTAAAGTAAAATATCACAATTTGACCTTGATTATTGATTATCAAACTAGGGGGTTATCTCTAACATCCCTGATGTTTAAAAGGAAACTTTCCCCCGAACAGAACACAAATAAAAAAAGCAAGTGAACAGTCCTTCACCAACTTGCTTCAAAGTAAGTTTTTATGATTCAAAGAGTCAATTTTATAGCAGAATTCCATCTTTTTTTCTCTCTGCCTCTTTTTTCCCTCTGAGGAGATAGATCTTTAAGGCTGGGAGCTTATGGGGGGACCTAAGAAAGAAATTTAAGTCCACATAACAAGACAAAGACTTGTTACAACCTACAAACTAAGGATTTTCCCACTTAATGCTTGAAGAACTATGCTGATCGGCAGTAATTTGGTATCATGACTCCATTCTCCCTCTGTTCCTGGCTCACCCCATTGTAGAAAAAGCCCCTTGGCCTTTAGTACTTGCCAAGGTCTCGGAGGGGAAAACTGTCCAGGGCCACAAGACAGAGCTTAGACATCTCATCTAAAAGCCCCACCCCTCTCATCGTTACCTTTTCAACTTCTGAACATAAATTATATCTGCCTGCTAGAAACAGTTCATATCCTGTCATCATGATTCAACTATGAATGACATTAAGTGAGATTCTAATAGAATGAAGGCAAGAAAAAGAGTCTTTCTGAACAAATGCATCATTTGTAAGTGGCTGGGTTAATAAATTTATCTGTTCTACCTGATATAATAACCATCATTCCATGTGCTTACTATGTACTAACCCCTGTCAGAAGTAATGTATACATATTAGCTTACTTAACATCACAACACAATAAAGTTTTACTTCTTCATTTGAAAGAGGAAAAATCTAATGCTCCAACATGTTGCATAAATTTTCTGAAGTTATTCTGCTCCTAAGTGATAGAAGTAGGATTCAAATGTTTGTGTTTTAAACCATACACTTGTGTCAGTGTGTCAGTAGTAACACACATTGTCCTTAAGTGAAACAATTACCTTCCAACAACTTTTGCATTTCTCATCATTCACCATTTCTGAGATGCTACCTCTTGGGATTGTGTTTCTTTGTCTCTTTTGTCACCCATAGTCTCACTTTTTCTTCCATCTCTCTGTGTATATCTTATACTAATTCCTGTTCTCAGGATCGTGGTTGAGCTCAAATATTAGTCACATATGGAGTAAACCAGCAGACTACGTGCTGTTTTCAGTCATATTTCCCTCCTTGACAGCAACACTCTCCCCACATGCTTCCAGATCCCCAAAGTGCAGAATCTTAGTGGGCAGCAGCAGAGATTAAGAAGAGACAGGAAGAAGCAGGAAGTCAGTCATAGTGGGGAGAAAACACAGGATAAGGATGCCTAATCCTTAAAAGCCAAGGACCCTTAGCTGATTTGATTGACAAGGGAACTCCTGCAGGACAGTGTTTAAAGGTGCAAGCTTTAGGGTCAAAGTGTATAGTCTGGAACTCCAGCATTTACCTAATCCAGTCCTGGGAACATGATCTGACATTTCTATGTCTCTGTAAACTCACATCAGTTCAGTTCAGTCACTCAGTCGTGTCCGACTCTTTGTGACCCCATGAACCGCAGTACTCCAGGCCTCCCTGTCCATAACCAACTCCCAGACTAGACAGACCTTAGTCGGCAAAGTAATGTCTCTGCTTTTTAATATGCTATCTAGGTTGGTCATAACTTTCTTTCCAAGCAGTAAGCCTCTTTTAATTACATGGCTGCAATCACCATCTGCAGTGATTTTGGAGCCCCCCAAAAATAAAGTCTGACACTGTTTCCACNTCCCTTAAATCTATTTTTCACTTCCACTGTATAGTCATAAGGGATTTGATTTAGGTCATACCTGAATGGGCACCTCACATAGGAGATGGTATAAAATAACCTCTGTTTATACTTCATATTTAAAGACCAATGTCTGTAAGTTGTTTTTCCTCTTTAAGTTGATGGATTTCTGGTGAACCATTATCTCACTATCTGCTCTGAGGGAAGGACAAAAAACTAGACAGAATTAGCTATGTCAGAGATGGCATGGATCACAGTGAAGTAAACAGCATCAACGGCAGCCTCACAAATATGCCGTGGGTAATGAAGTAATCAGTCTCACACAGACCTGGACTAAAAAAACAAAAAACATGGGGCCATACTGACCACAGAGTTCATCCCTCTAATTCCCTGACAACTCTAGGTTGATCAAAACAGGTCCTAATGTACATTAAAAGCCTGTGCACAAATACATTCACTGAATTAAATCATATCTTTATTACTCTAATCTAAAAAACAAAGACAAACATTTAATAGTCTTAATTCTGAATCGACTGGAACAAAAAGATAAGACTATTTGATTCACATGATGGTGGTCTAGTCCTAAGCAAAGTCTGAGAACCTTCCCTGAGCTTAACAGTCCTGGGAATAAATAAATCAAATGTGACTGATATCTCTCATAGGACCCTACAGAACATTCATCTGGGTATAGAAAAAAATAATAACTGTGGGCCCAGACTCTGAGGACTTAGCCTGGATGTGGTCCTGCCCTACAGATCAGCCTGAGAGCCTTCCCAGGGTCTGAGGAGGCTTTCAGATAAGGAAGAACACCACTTGCTTAATTCCTGCTTATCCCAAATTAAATCTCTTCATCTAGCTTATGCATTACCCTTTTCATTGGTGGTGGCAGTGGTTTAGTTGCTAAGTTGTGTCCAATCCTATTGAGACCCCAAGGACTGTAGCCTACCAAGCTTCTCTGTCCATGTGATTTACCAGGCAGGAATACTGTAATGGGTTTCCATTTCCTTCTCCAGGGGATCTGCCCGACCCAGGGATCAAACCTGCATTTCCTACATTGCAAGATGATTCTTTACTACTAAGTCACCAAGGAAGTCTACCCTCTTCATTGCTAGNTCCATGTGATTTACCAGGCAGGAATACTGTAATGGGTTTCCATTTCCTTCTCCAGGGGATCTGCCCGACCCAGGGATCAAACCTGCATTTCCTACATTGCAAGATGATTCTTTACTACTAAGTCACCAAGGAAGTCTACCCTCTTCATTGCTAGTCCTTAAATCTCCATGCAGACTTGTCTTTTGGATTTAAACCTTCCTAAGGTATCTGACGATAGACAGGTGGAAATGAGGGTGGTGGGGCTTGGGGGTTTTTGCTTTTTAATATATTTTTTTAAAGTATAGTTTTAGTCTCACAGCAAAATTGAGCAGAAGGTGCAGAGATTCCCATATTCTGTCTCACCTCACACACGCATAGCTTCCCCTCCTGCACCACCAACATTCCCCCAAGTGGCAGAGTTCTCTTCACCCCTCTCAATCACACTATGAAAAAATTTTTAACTTCCTCTTTAATACAAACTGGTAGTTGCCATAGGAAATATTGAAACATATCTTGTTTTCCCTTTTGCAAGTTTATTTCTGCCTGGGAGGTGCTTCTGTTTTTATTAAAACCATAAAAGCTTCTCCTCCCACCACACTGGCACCACACACACAAAGAGGTTGGGAAAGCATTTTAATTATTTCAAACCACAGCATCTGAGGTACACTTCTGAGTAACTACAAAGAAGGAAGCTTTAGAGACCCACAGAGCAAAACTAAAGGCTGACTAAACTAAAATCTGAGATGCTGGCCACAGACAGTCACACTGCAAAAGCCAGAACTTGGACTTCTAATCCCAGGACAAGTCTCTTTCTACTTGGAAGGACTTTTTAGATACTGTCACCTCCGATGAATAACATCCGAGAAACACCCTTTGGAGGGGCAGGGACCTGGGTGGCCAGGTCCCTCTGAGAATGAATCACTGCTCTAAGACAGAGTGCTGTGAGATAGAGGGTGATGATGATGATGTGTGTGTGTGTTCAAGTGTAGGAATGGAGGAAGGTAGGCTGGGTGAGGGTGTGGGTGTGTACAAGTGTAGGGGTAGAGGAGGGTAGGCTGTATTTCCATAAGGATGGGTGTGTGTGTTCAGTCAAGTCCTTCTCACTGAGGTACTTTTTGAGACCGACTGTAACCGACTCAGCTCCTCTGTCCATACAATTTTCCAAGCAAGAAAGCTGGAGTGAGTTGCCATTTCCTTCTCCAGGAGATCTTCCAGACCCAGGGACTGAACCCGTGCCTCTTGCCTTTCCTGCATTGGCAGCCAGATTTTTTTTTTACTGCTGCGTCACCAGGGAAGCTCAAAGGACATATATTTCGTCAAGCTGAGATGTAGTTGGGCAGAGTGGGCTGAGAACCAGAGTACTGCATATGCTATCAACTTGCTGTATGGTCTTACGGAAATCACGTTTCCTCTCTGGGTCTCAGTTTCCTAATGAATAAAGTATCAACATTTCTTTTACGATTCTAAGAGAGATCTCGAATGGAGGAAAGGGCATTGGGAGGAAAGGAAAATGGGAGGAGGCTGAACGGAAAGGGAGGAAAGTGTGTGAGGGAGGTTAGAGGGATGGTGAGCCATAGTCTTTTAATCAGCGAGGAAAAAGTCGAAAATGAAACTGTGCGTCTCTTGAGGTCTTAATTTTTCATCTTGGCATTTTTTAGTGTTTAGTCATACGTAGTCATTTTTGGACAAATGTGGACTGAATGAATGGAAAGCCTGGGAAGGCTCACAGAGGAAAAGGGCAAGAGGAGAAAAGAGAGGAACCGAGCAGCACCGGGACGCGATGCGTACCTGATCCTCCTCGGGTCCCCACAGGGCTGGCAGGACCTTCCGCCAGAGTTCGGGCCCCATGTCGGGCTCCCGCGCTCCCTCTCGCTTTCCAGCAACCCGCCCGGAAACCGCCAGAGGGCGCTGCGCGGCGGCCGGGTCAGGCCGGGGGCGGAGCTGCTTTAAATCGCGGCGCCCAGCGGGTCTGCATCTCAGTCGCGGTCCGGGAGCAGCCTCAGCTTCTTGCTTCCGAACCGCAGCGCCGACTAAGACCCGGACCCAGACCCGGTCCCAGAGCTTCTCCGACGTCAGCGCAGGGGGCAGGATTCCCTGCAATAACTTTCTCCGCTAGGCTCCGTCACCCCCGGGAGTCCCGGGTGCGCACCTGCAAACTCCGCCTTGTGCACCTGCTGCCCCGGAGCCAGCGCGGGCGCCCGAGCGAGTCATGGCCAACGCGGGGTTGCAGCTGCTGGGCTTCATCCTGGCGTTTCTGGGCTGGATCGGCTCCATCGTCAGCACGGCGCTGCCCCAGTGGAAGGTTTACTCCTATGCTAGTGACAACATCGTGACGGCCCAGGCCATCTACGAGGGGCTGTGGATGTCCTGCGTGTCGCAGAGCACCGGGCAGATCCAGTGCAAAGTCTTCGACTCCTTGCTGAATCTGAACAGTGAGTGCCTTCCCCACCCCGCCGTGTGATTCAGGGTGGTGTAATGTTAATCGTTCAGTCGTCTCCGACTGTTTGCAGCCCCACAGACTGCAGCCCGCTAGGCTCCTCTGTCCATGGGCTTCTCCAGGCAAGAAGACTGGAGTGCGTCGCCATTTCCTCCTCCAGGGGATCTTCCCGAGCCAGAGATCGAACCCGGGTCTCCTTCATTGCCGGCAGATTCTTTACTGCCTGAGCTACAGGGACCCAAGCCCAAATGGCTCCCTGTTGGAGTATCTGGTGGTTCTGTTGTGTGATTACATGTCTGTCAACCTTCAGTGGATCAAGTCTTCGGTAATAGAGAGAACCCTGGTTTGCGGAAAGGGACAACCAGACCTAAGCTCTAATTTTTCCTCTAACTCCCTAGGTGACACTGTTCTCAAGGTGTGGGTTTCATGTTACATACCCATGAGTGGGGTGGCAATTGAGGGGGTGGGAGCCAAACTCGAATTTGAGCTCTTAGGCCTTTCCTGGACATTCTCAGATTCTGTGAAAATTGAAGAACCGTAGGGTTAGGACAAGAAAATGATGTGCCTTGAAAAATCTGGAGCCTGAAGGCTTCTCCAGTTTGTAAAATTAAATAGATAATGCCAGCTATTAGATATAACTTTTTTATTTATCTTTACTATAATTTATCATGAGAAGAAATCAGAGTCCTACATAGACCGTCTCAACCTAGTGTCTTCTCACACTTGAGTGTGAATCTAATGATTCTTTTGACTTCTAAGATCCAGTTAGTGTGAAGGGGACTTCCCCAGTGGCTTGGTGGTAAAGAATCTACCTGCAGTGCAGGAGACCTGGGTTCTATCCCTGGGTTAGGAAGATCCTCTGGAGAAGGAAATGGCAACCCACTGCAGTATTCTTGCCTGGAGAATCCCATGGACAGAGGAGCCTGGCAGCCTACAATCCATAGGGTTGCAGACTCTCAGATACGACTGAGGGACTAAACAAGTGTGAAGAAGTCTTTCCCTCCAGTGACTCCTTGAAGAAGTCTCTAAAGATTCCCCAGAAGGTTTAGCTCTCAGACCAGGAGTCTTCAGAGGAGGAGGAGGAGATTGTACCGTCTTATTTTGGAAAGTGAAGGTGGGTGGCAAGTGGAAAAAGAATGAAAAGAAAGAGAAGTTCAAAATTACCTCCCTCCATTATATAAAGGGGAAAATGAAACTACTAAGGAGATACAGCTGATGACTGCAGAGATCTGGAGAGAGAGGGTGGGTCTTCTCTGAGTTTCTGTCTTCCACAGAGGAATTTCTATGTAACAAATGTTGGTTTTCTTTCATAAGTTTGGACAGGATTATGTAGAGAGAAATAGTCCTAGATATGGTGGAGAGAAGAGTGACAGGATGGATTTTTTTCTTTTATTGTTTTTTAAAACAAAAGCTTCTGAGTGTTTTGTCAGAAATTCATTAAATTCCTGCTTACTTAGGTAATAACAATTCATGGCTAGAGTAGCTTCCTTGAGATATGACATTAGTTGTCCTGAACTTGTGTCTGTCATGCACTTGAACTAACTTGAATAAAATCTTCCTTAGCCTTTGCCTAGACAAACAAGCCTGCCCACCAGTCCCCTTTGTGTGTTGATGGTAAGCAGTGTTCAAGTCGCCACTCAAGTTCACTTCAGTTGCTTTGTCCACCTCCTGTGTGTGGTTTTGTCAAAAGCCATGCCCTTTAGAGCTGTTCACTCTGTTCCAAATCTGTTTAAAACTCTCGAGTACCTGTGGAATTTGTGAGTCAGTGTACGCATGGCGGTTTTTAGTTTTGCCATTTCAGCTTTTCAGAGTTCCCATATTAGGATTCTTTTATGCCAAATATAAGGAGTACATTAAGTATATGACTTTATATAATCATTGAATCTCCTCATGGATGGATAAATATGTGTAAGGAATTATATGGCATTTGGCCTGTCAATTGAAGCACTGGCAGATGGAGATGGTTCTAAGGACAATTCCAGATAGATCTCTGATTCCTCTGATCAAAATGATTCATTTTCATATTTTTAAGTATCTTTCAAATTATATTTATTCAGCTGCCCTGGGTCTCAGTTGTGCCACTCAGGATCTTTGATCTTTTGTGGGGCATCTTTTACTTGTGGTATGTAGGATCTAGTTCCCTGACGAGGAATTGAACCTGGCTCCCTTGCACTGGGAGTGCAGAGTCTTGGCCACTGGACCACCAGGGAAGTACTAGTAGTTCATTTTCAACATGTGCAAATAGACTTGCTTTTACCTTCCTTAAACAGCCAAATGAAATCAGATCAATCCATGTTATAAATACCAAAATAGATTATTCCTACACATGAAGATGTGTTAAAATGTTTTATTTTCATTTATACCTAACATAACTGTTATGATTTCTAAAGCTATGGTGGAAGATCTAAACACTACCTTTCCTCTACCCATTTTGGAGATTGCTCTCTGATGAATTTTTCTTTTTTTTAACTCCATGTCAGTTCCTATTTTTCTTTTGGTTAATGCCAGTTTATCAAAGGTGGGGCTGAGGCCTTTCTCTCAAAACTGACTGTCAGAAGAGAGAGCCTTGACTCACAGGTATACTTCCCAACCTGCCAGTGACTCACTAGATGCCTTTGCATGGAGCCCAGAGAACCTACCTGTCTCTGTTTCTCCACCTGGACAGTTGTGCTCACGCCCACCTGATGTAGAGACCTGGGAGGTGATTCATTGGCTGTTTTTGGTTTACTACCGTGACATCCAGAGGTGAACAGGCTTATCTGTACTTATAATTAGTGTTCCTTGAAATATGTTGCACTCCACAAAGTGCTTTTAGGTGAAAAACTTAGAAGTTGCTTAAAACTGTAGCTTGTCTCTTTGCCAGTGGAGCCCACTTGGCAGTTTAGGGCTCAGATTCTGGGATTTATAAAGGTTATAGCACTAGATGTGTTAAAATCCCTGGTTCCCCTTCTGTAACTAGTGTCAGCTCATGGTAGTGTCTAAAGGGATACAGTGCACTTAAGGCAATGTCAAAAGTGAGATGCAATAAGCTTCTTTAGATGGTTCTTGCAAAGCAGTTTATGAAAATGTAACTGGGGGACTTCCTGGGTAAACAAATAATATACCGTGGATTGTGGTTTTACTATGGCTAAGACAGTTTCACTTCCATCCAAGAATGGATGTTTATTGACACTGATGACTGATAGTTGGAATATGCAAAAGAGAGTACCAGATAGAGTTTATTTTCTTGATTAAACTGTATGTCTTGCCTTGTTTTGATTCGTTTCTCAAACTTTTGGCAAGCTAGTTCCTATTTCATGTGCTTAGTTAATTGCTTCTCCTGGCTTGACTTTAATAGCTAGAGCTTTCCAAAGACTGGGTTGCCCCAGGAGGTTGCATGGTGGGAGGTGTGCGGGCAGAGGAATAAATAAGTATTTTGAAAGAATGCTGTAGGGAAAATCCAAGTCCCAGACAAATGGGAGGTTAGGCTAGACTCTCTGTAAGTCTCATCTAACCTTAGGATTCTGTAATTTGTTTATAAGCTCCTCTGGCCTGTTCAACTTGCTTTACATGAATCCACATATGTGTAGGTGTGCTTTAATGAGTATTGGTTGTCAGTGAAGTTTCCCAGAACTCTCACCATGATGTCAGGCTCAATCAAAGAATAAAATCACTGACTTGGACGGTCTTTGAGGCAGAGGCAGAGATGAGGGCACCTCCTTACACTTCTCTAGACTGCATTAGGCCTGCTGAACCACTAGTGTTTAAGGGGCCATTTGTTTTCAGATCTGTTTTGAGAATTAGTTCTGATTTTTGGAATGATGAAAGTCAAAACCCAAGTGAAACTTGAATACTCAGTTCTGACCCTGGTTCTACACTAACTAGCCATGTTTGTAATGGTGAGCCACTTGATCTCTCTGGACTGTAGTTTCCCCACTTGCAAAGTAGGGCAGAGTGGGTGGAACAGGGAGATGAATCCATGACTCATTCATCCATTCAACCAGCATGAGCCAGGCCCTATCCTTGTTCCTAGAAATACAGCTAAGATGATTGATAATGCGCAAATGTTGATTCCTTTCAGTGCCAACAGTCTTTGTTACTAACTGTAGTGATGCAAAGGACACAGGCAGGTGGCAGAGTTTAGGCTTCCTTGATCGGAGTGATGACTAAGTGGCACAGAGGTAACAGAGAAGCGTACATTTAATCATAAGACAATTTCTCTTAAGAAACAAAGATAGCAAAAATGTTGGGAACATCCTGGAAAATGGTTAATTCCTACACTATCCCAGACCACAGTTATTGACTGTGCTAGAGTCTTGAGGTCACACCCAGTGGCCACCAGTTCATACATCAATCAAATGGAAATGCTAACAGTGAAGACTCTTGAGAGACTTTGAACTTGACTAAAAGTGAACAATTTAATAAGTGAAGATGTCATGGGAGTATAGCTCTGTGACAGTTTGTGATGAGTTCATTTAATTGCAGAAGAGAAAAGAGGATTTTTGTTCTAGTCACTCAGTGGTCAGTTTATCTGCTTAATACTTGTTAAGCAACTACTGATGCCAAGAGGGACTGCATGAAGATAGAGATATAATTAAAATCTTCTTTATTTATGACATATAATAGGGCAATAATATAGTAATATGGCTAGTAAATAGCATGAACAATAACAGGTATTTAAAGAAGTTCTGCTGCTTGTGTAGTAAGACATTAGAAATGCTTTAGAAAAAAAAAAATTCCACTGACTTGTCTCTGCTTGTCTCTCTACACTTATGTTGACTAACCTCACTGTAGTAGATCAGTAACTTCTAACTCATTTCTTGTCTCGTAAGTAGAGATCTTTGTAAGTAAGTTTTCAAATTATACTTTCAGGTTGCAAGTGTTAAGAACTCCTTAGGAAGTCTTTAATCTCAAGATTACCAGCCTAGCTAAGTGTAATTAAAAGACCGCCTTCTCCATGTACTGCTGAGTAATTATGAGGAACAATAACTAGTGTACCTTTTTGAATGTTTGCTAACCATTTTCTCCAAAGACAGCTTTAATCGGTGGTAATAATATTGTAGAGGCAAATTTAATGGGCCAGAAAGGAACATATTTGCTTCAGATTGGAGCCACTCAGGTCAACTCAGAGTTAATAGTTCAAGACTTTATCTCTCTGGTCTAAAATATTTGGTGGCTTTCAAATATTTCTCAACTTCTCTGCCCTGCTGGTCATTGTTCCACCAGAAAAAAACTTCATCTTGGAAGCTCATTAGATGCATAAGTTAGAAAAATTTTAAAAATTAGATTTGGTTAAACAAAAAGTATGATTTCTTTTCTCTGTAGATGAATTTCTAGCTTTTAATAATCTAAACTAGATCTGCCTTTATGTATCAAGATTTTAGTATCTTGAGGCTTTCTAAGAGGTGTTTCTCAGTGTAATTTCAAAAATTAAGCTTAACACAGAAGGTATTTTTACCAATTATATATGAATTTTTTAAAGATAAAGACATATTCAAATTTAAATTAATTGATTCCAGTTTGAATAATCCATGAAGCTTGCCAGGTACTAAGTGCTTTGAATAGAAATATGAACAAATATTTGGCCAAGTTATCAAGGAGCCCACAATTACATATTTTAGCTCTCTGACTTAAAAGGCTTCCATAAGACGTTAATTTGAAGAATTCATCTGGTTCCAGCTTAAAACTGTGCAATTTAGATTCTATCTGCATGTAAAACCCTCATAACTTGTAACACTTGTTTACTTTGATTTGTAATCCACTATTCCATATGCCCAACTAGTGAGTTTTTATTCTGTTATGATTCTCAGCCTTTTTTACCTATGTTTACATTTCTCCCCACATATCACTATAGTTAAGAATTCATCCAAATATCTCCAAATACAGACATTTCCTAAGCCAATGGATGCCAGGACATAAATGAAAAAATACTGCTTCATGAAATAACACTATTGCTTTATCAGATTTTTAAAAATGAAACATGATCTCCTTGCAATATATGGTTTATATGATTCCTGAATATAGGTTTCCCCCATTTTCTGTTATTTTTGTGCATTATGCATATAATTCTTTACACTATAAGACTTGGTAGGGTTTGTAGCACACAGAACAAAATATCTGTTCCTTTCCTCTTAGAAATTTTGTAAAGTAGTGGAAAGAATAAAATGGGGTGTGAATTAAATGTGTTTTCTTTGAGAACTGAAAGAACAAACTCAGATGAAGACTGTGAAAAGGAGATAATCCCAGGCAAGTGCAGGTGGAGTTCTGAAGTGGTTGATCCATGTGCGCTCTCTGCCTGGGTGGTTTTGTACAGACCTGACTCAGGAGCTTGAGGCCCTGCAGGCTCCTCGGAAGAGTACCTTGTGATTCAAGTGCTCAGACCTGCTGGGCTGGTGACCTGCTGTTTATACATGAAGTACAGATCAGAATGATTATAGAACCTGGATCTGGTGTGAAGCCCTACAACTCAAAGTAGAAAACTTAAGACATCAGAGAAAGCAACCAGAATGGTGAATAAAGGTTGGAAAATTGAGCTTAACGGACAGACAGAGCAAAAGGTGGTTGAGAGAAGTAAAACACTGTACATATTTGAAGGGCTGTCAGAGAAAGACAGAGGGTAAAAAATCTTTTCATTCCTCCTTTAAGGCCATAAATGGCTTCTGCTACATTTAGAATAAACTCCCAACCCCTTTCCCTAGCTCCCAAATATCTCTCATGTACAGTCAAAAATGTCTTTAATACTTTAAGAAAGAGGTCACTATGATTTTCTCATAGATTGCCTGGTTATGGCAAGGATGGAAATATTAACAAATTTAAATAAATTGGTGTTTTAGAAATCTTTAGTGTTAATTATGATTTTTAGCCTAAATTCTCAACCCTGAAAATACTGACACTGAGCCTAAGTCTAAATTAGATACTGAGATATAAAAACTTTCTCTCATGTCATCCAGTTTTGAGACCATTAGGAAGTCAATTGTTCCAACTTCCTGGTTACAGATATCATCATTCATACTTCACATAATAAAAATATGGTCCCAAAGAATAGTAACTGGCTTATCCATAAAATAGCACACTTTGTTATTATAATGTAAATAATTTTTATATTTGCATAAAGACTTGTCATATGTTAACACTGTCAAAGAGATAAAGATCTTTATTTGATGGCAGAAAGAAATCTAAAGTTAAACTCATCTAACCAGTGTAGTTACAACTTACTTTTCTTTGAGAATCTGTGCCTCAGATTTTTTGAGAATTGCTTTGAGAATTTATGCCATAGGGATGGCATCACACTTTTACTCTTTAATATATTTAATGGCATATCTCAAACCTAACCCTATATATTTGATCATGACGAGTATACCAATGACAAGAACAAGAAATTAGAAAATTAGTGAAATCCTAAGTAGTACTACATTGAATTGTCAGCCATTTTACAACATAGTAATTTAAATAGTTTTAAACAC
Organism: Neotragus pygmaeus; assembly: GCA_006410875.1. NCBI lineage: Eukaryota > Metazoa > Chordata > Mammalia > Artiodactyla > Bovidae > Neotragus > Neotragus pygmaeus. The sequence goes on from SJYV01027655.1 coordinate 612,220, forward strand.
CAGTGATAGTTCTGAATATAAACCTACTATGTTCCAAAATAACATCTCAAAGGCTATTATGTTTTGTTCTGAGAAAATGGTTTTCAGATCCCCACCCCACCCCATCACTGGATTTCTGTGTTGCTTATCCAGCCAAGACAATCTATAAGAAATTCATTTCTTGTCTTCCAAATTCACCCACCCAGATTTTCCCCAGCTTGATGACTGGAGTGTAAAGCTGTTGATTGTTACCAAGATATATTGTAAATCATTTAAAGTATAAATGGTTTAACATTAAGGATAATATGTGATTGTTATTTCAGAATTAGCATTCTCTATTAGTAAGAATTAACAATGTGTTATAAGCCTATTCAACAAAATCATTAATTATTTTTCAGCGGATTTTGAATTTAATGTTAAAAATATAAACTTAGAGCTGGAGGATTTCTTATTCATCGTTCAGCCAGATATTTGTTTTTCCAGAGGAGAAACTATGTTGGGTTTCTGCAAAGGCATCACTAGAACTGGGATCTCCTGACTCCTGGTTATGTTTTCTGTCTTCCATACAACATTGAAATATACCTGGTCTTCTACCATTCTTCTCTCATTGGTCTAGGCATGATTGTTACATGTTCTAAAATGTTTTTTGTCAGGCACTCTGCAAGCAACCCGTGCCTTGATGGTGATTGGCATCCTGCTGGGACTAATAGCCATCTTTGTGGCCACTGTTGGCATGAAGTGTATGAAGTGCATGGAAGATGACGAGGCACAGAAGATGCGGATGGCTGTCTTTGGGGGTGTAATCTTTCTTATTTCAGGTAAGAGAGGCCCCGTCCCTCTTAGACCTTATTAAACTCTTTCTAACGTTTTTTAAGGTCTAGTTTTTGCTTCCTTAGATCATGTTGGCTTTATTGCTCTTGAATCAATTGAATTCAGTTCCCTTAAAATATGAAGATATAGAAACTTTAAACCCAGTTGACTTTCATATTCTCAAATGGGAACTGAATAAAAATCTGAAATCTATATTCACAGTGAACAAGTCTATCCCCTGAGGTTTCAGGTGCCAACTGATTCATCAGAAGCAGTCTCTTCAAGTGAAAGGAGAGATTTTTTCTATCTAGCAAATACTGAGGACCAATTCTGTGTAAATTCAGAAAATTTCTGTGATGTCTTTACTGATACTATGTGGGAAAGATGGGGAATGGTGAGAGAGAACATGGGGAAGGTGTAATCATACAGGCATAAATGAATGGAATGAATAGGGCTGGGATTATTAGAGGAAGAGGAGGACATTATTCCATATAAGCAGTACTGATTCTGAAATGAACAGGTTTTACCGATAAATCAATGAAGATAAAGGGCATTTGGAGTTCAGGTGGAATGTTGGAATGGTAGAAAAATGAGAAAAAATGAGTTAAAAAAAATAAAACAATACAAAAAAAGTCTTGGAATAAAAACCTTGATAAAAGAGTGAGGTTACATTTTCCATAGAAAATAAATATGTATTTATTGCTTTATTCAAATCTTACATGACCTTTGAGAAAATGAGTTCCAGAAGAGGACATGGATGGTTCATTTGTAAAGTCTTATAATAAAGTTAATATTAAATAAGATAATATGCACATATAAAATTGTGTGTGTATATAAAATAATAGACTATTGTATGTCATATATAGCAGGTGTCTATTGTTTTGAAATAGACTATTACATATGCTTTCCTGATGGCTCAACGATAAAGAATCTGCTTGCCATTGTAGGAGATATGGATTTGATCCCTGGGATGGGAAGATTGCCTGGAGAAGGAAATGGAAACCCACTCCAGTATTCTTGCCTGGGAAATGCCATGGACGGGGCAGCTTGGCAAGATACAGTCCATAGGGTCACAGTCAGACATGACTTAGAGACTAAACAGCAACGATAAGACTATTACATAAACTATATATGGTAGTCTATTGTTTTTGGAAATGACATTAATAGTATAATCTACCACTAGGAAAAACTAGAATTAGATTTTTTCCTCATTTTCTCTTTAAGAAAAGTATGCGGATTTCATGAACAATGAAGGAAGAATGCCCGTGGCTTTACTAAACATTTGGTTACAGATTATTCAAATTACTACTGCAGAGCATTTTATTCCCAACACTTAAGTTTTACACCAAAGGCTAAGAATACACTTACTGAGTAGAACCTGTCCTCAGCTGATCTTCTAGTAACTCGTCCATCACTCCTGCAGTCTCACGGACTTCTAGGAGTGAGGGTTTCAAGTTCCAGAGTATTCATATTTTGTACTCGAGCAGCCAAAAGCCACAGTGTTTTCTTTCAAGTATTAGAGGCAGTTAGGTTGGACTACTTTTTTTGTAGGAGGAAGAGGGCAATGGGTGTAGCACAGAAAGATAATCTGTCTAAATTGATGAATTTTTAGACTGACTGTGGGCTACGTCACTTCAGTCGTGTCTGACTCTTTGCAACCCTATATACTATAACTTGCCAGGCTCCTCTGTCCATGGGATTCTCCAGGGAAGAATACTGGAGTGGGTTGCCATGCCCTCCTCCAGGGGTTCTTCCTGACCCACGGATCAAAACCTGTGTCCCTTACATCTCCTGCATTGGCGGGCATTTTCCTTAACACTAGTGCCACCTAGGCCCAGACTATAAAAAGAAATTATTTGAGTTCTTTGGATAAGAAAATTTGAGGTACTGTATACTTATTTTAATAAATGATAGAGTAGATTATTTTGACTAAGTGGTTTCTGTGGGGCTGCCCAGGTGTCTCAATGGTATAGAATCCACCTGCTAATACAGGACATGCGGGTTCAATTACTGGGTGTGGAAGATCTCCCAGAGGAGGAAATGGCAACCCACTCCAATATTCTTGCCTGGAAAATCCCATGGAGAGAGGAACCTGCAGGCTACAATCCAGACAAAGACTGAGCATGCACACATGCACTGAAATGTGAGAAGCATGAGAAACTGAGAGTGTGCTGCATACATTGATCTAATGCGGTGCCTCAGAGAATCTCATGGCAAGACCTGGAACATCTGGCCAATAGGCGTGTAGGGATTTAGGTGATTGGTGTACTCTGAGCCATGTCCAATGTGTTCCTGCTATCTAGCTATTTACATTCATTTTGATCCTTCCGAAATGTGAATTTTGAGTTTTGGCCAAGAAGAAGTTAGAACAGTTTTAATCTTCCCTTTTTTAAGTGATGAGCTTTACTAATAAGGACTTTGGTTTTATCCAAAGTAGTCTAGCACACTAATTTATAACAATCTATTTTAAAGAGATCTTAAATGACATGAATCTCCTGAATGTTTCCAAAAGAATGTTATTTGTGCCAGGGACCTTAAACTGTAAGTGAATAAGATGACATAAACAGGTTTTGGGCAGTTGTGTTTTCATTTTCATTCTTTTCTATGCATATTTTGATTTCTTTTTTTATTTCTTCTGTGATTTGTTGGTTATTCAGAAGTGTGTTGTTCAGCCTCCAAATGTTGGGATTTTTAATAGTTTTTCTCCTGTAATTGAGATCTAATCTGAGTGCATTATGGTCAGAAAAGATGCTTGGAATGATTTCGTTTTTTTTTAATTTATCGAGGTTAGATTTATGGCCCAGGATGTGATCTATCCTGGAAAAGGTTCTGTGAGCACTTGAGAAAAAGGTGAAGGTCATTGTTTTGGGGTGAAATGTCCTATAGATATCAATTAGGTCTAACTG